>CATNWA010015227.1:0-497533 GCA_951230385.1 Staurois parvus | reverse complement strand
TAAGAATTCCAAACCGGCAAAAAGTGTATCTGCAGAGTTCCTCTATTTCTGACAGTTCTCTGACAGCTCCTTCACATGTACAGCGGTTGAAACATCTGTTTCCGAATAAAAACATCTGTATCCTAAATGGAAACTAATAGATACAATGTTTCAACTGCTGTACATGTGAAGGAACTGTCAGAGAAATGTCAGAAATAGCGGAGCTCTCTGCAGGGACACTTTTGCCAGCTGATCGGGAAAAATCCGATTCGCGCACCCGAAGTAGGCAAATATTCGGATTCGCCGCGAATCAAATTTTTCCTGAAATTCGTATCGAATTCCGGTTCGCCTGGTTCGATTCGCTCATCTCTAGTAATCATTGTCAGCAGAGACTTTACAAATGTTATTAATATAGTGTAGATGAAATATGCCGGCATGTGCCCAAGGTAACATTTGAGTGTAAGATAGGCTTTCGGCTATAACTGGATTATATAGAACATTAGTTATATGTGAGCAAGGTGGCATTATGTTAAAAATGTTATTGCATTCACACCAGATCTTCATTTGAAATTGCATTGGGCGTAATAGGTTTGTATGGAGTATTTGTTTAGATATATTCGGATAGGTACCTAATAAAGAGGAGAGATGGATTGGGTATGACTGGTTTAACTCAAGTTCTGTCCATCTATTGCATGGGAGCCTATTTAACCATGGGAGTGTCTGTCTTAAATGGGCTGCCAAGTAATACTTCGTAATATCTGGTGCTCCCAGGCTGCCATTAGATCTAAGGGATAAAAGGACAGTTCTTCTTATTCTAGGCCTCTTTATGTCAGAAAAAGTTGAGAAAAAGGCATTGTATGGAGTGCAGTTGGGACTTAGGAACTTCCACAATTAGAGTCTCAAAGAGATAAAGTAATTTTGGTGAAATAGACATTTTTTAACATCTTGATCCTACCGAAAAAAAGATATGTCATATGCATTCCACTGGTGAAGGAGAGTGTGAATCTCCTGAACCAATGGGTTAAAGTTAGCTTCATAAGTAGGGAATATTGAGGCATAATGTGAGTGTCTAGGCATTTAATATTGTGGACAACCCATTGGTATGCATAATTCTGCTAAAGCAGAGACTAGTGAGGTTCGGAGATATTTATCAATAGAGCTTCAGTTTTTGACATGTTGATTTTGAAACCTGATAGGTCACTAAAAGCCCATAGAGTATTATGTAAGATTGGTGGTGAGGTGTGTGGGTCTGTGAGCGTCATGAGGATGCTGTCCACAAATAGTGAAAGTTTTAACTTTTGATGTCTAATTTTAATATCTGTGTTCATGTATAAGGAGAATGACAGGCACATGGTTCAGCAGTCCATGTATATATTGTAATGAGTTCCAAAGTGGGCAGGGGTAGTCCAGTAGGCACTAAGGGCAGGCTGCGATGGAGCGAAGCAAACTCTGCAGTAGAAGAAACAAAACACAGCGCCTCTAAGTGTATATTGTGATAATATTTAATAAGAAGGTACAGTGGGGATCGAAAGTTTGGGCACCCCAGCTAAACATTTGTATTAATGTGCATAAAGAAGCCAAGGAAAGATGGAAAAATTTCCAAAAGGCATCAAATTACAGATTAGACATTCTTATAATATGTCAACAAAAGTTAGATTTATTTCCATCATTTACACTTTCAAAATAACAGAAAACAAAAAAATGGCATCTGCAAAAGTTTGGGCACCCTGCAGAGTTAATATCTTGTACTGCCCCCTTTGGCAAGTATCACAGCTTGTAAACGCTTTTTGTAGCCAGCCAAGAGTCTTTCAATTCTTGTTTGAGGTATCTTTGCCCATTCTTCCTTACAAAAGTCTTCCAGTTCTTTGAGATTTCTGGGCTGTCTGTCACGCACTGCTCTTTTAAGGTCTATCCATAGATTTTCAATTATGTTGAGGTCAGGAGATTGTGAAGGCCATGGCAAAACCTTCAGTCTCTTGATGTAATCCCCCGTGGATTTCGAGGTGTGTTTAGGATCATTATCCATTTGTAGAAGCCATCCTCTCTTTAACTTCAGCTTTTTCACAGATGGCATCAAGTTACCATCCAAAATTTGCTGAAATTTTATTGAATCCATTTTTCCTTCTACTCGTGAGATGTTCCCTGTGCCACTGGCTGCAACACAATCCCAAAGCATGATTGATCCAACCCCATGCTTAACAGTTGGACAGAGGTTCTTTTCATTAAATTCTGTGCCCCTTCTTCTCCAAACTTACCTTTGCTCATTTCGGCCAAAAAGTTCAATTTTAACCTCATCGGTCCACAGAACTTGTTTCCAAAATGCATCAGGCTAGTCTATATGTTCATTTGCAAAGTTCAAACGATGATTTTTGTGGTGAGGCCGTAGAAGAGGTTTTCTACGGCCTCACCACAAGACCATATTTGTACAAGTATCTCTTTATAGTGGAATAGTGTACCACAACTCCAGTGTCTGCCAGATCTTTCTGGAGGGATCGTGCAGTCAAACGTGGGTTTTGAATTGTTTTTTCTCACAATCCTGCGAGCTGTTCTGTCTGAGATTTTTCTTGGTCTTCCAGATCTTGCTTTAACTTCCACTGTTCCTGATGACTGCCATTTCTTAATTACATTTCGAACAGAGGATATTGACATCTGAAAACGCTTTGCTATCTTCTTATAGCCTTCTCCAGCTTTGTGAGCGTCAACTATTTTCAGTTTCAGTTTTCTAGACAACTGCTTAGAAGAACCCATGGTGCTGATTGTTGGGGCAAGGTCAGATGAGTCTGGGCATTTAAAACCTTTGAGATTGACATCACCTGGTCTTCCCAGATGATGACTGAGAACAATCCATGACACTGGCAGGTCTCAGCTTGGCAAAGGGGGCAGTGCATGCTATAAATTCTTCAGGGTGCCCAAACTTTTGCAGACGCCATTTTTTTTGTTTTCTGTTATTTTGAAAGTGTAAATGATGGAAATAAAATCTAACGTTTGTTGACATATTATAAGAATGTCTAATCTGTAATTTGATGCCTTTTGGAGATTTTTTCCATCTTTCCTTGGCTTCTTTATGCACATTAATACAAATTTTTAGCTGGGTGCCCAAACTTTCGATCCCCACTGTAAGTAGCAACTCACATCTTAGATATTAAAAACAGGCTCATAGGGAGGTGATGTACAATGTCTGTAGCCAGATGTAAGGTGACTGATCCAGAGAGGAGATAGCCTTGGCTTTCAGCAGGTCGTGTTGTATCAGGTAAAGCATAGGTGGTGAAGCCTGGCTGAGTCTCCAAAATGTCTGGGGTTGGTCACGTTGGGCGTCTGACATCATCGGTGTGTGATGCGTTTTTGAGCATGCGTGGGACCAGTATCAGCTGGCGCGCTCTTTCATCAGGCAAGGAGGAGCAAAGGAGTGGGAGAGCCTTATGTAGAGCAACGGAGGCTGATGGACAGGGCCGGATACAATTCTGTGCCCTTCACCTCCCTGGCAGTATTTCCGAGTGTAGCTCGGGGTAAAGTTTCAGTACCACAAGCGGTAACCCCGAGCTACACTTGGGCTTACAATGTGGCGCTGCTCCGCAATCCCTCGATCACTCACCTTTTCCTGCGCTCCCGCGATGTCCCTCCTGCAGTGTCCCCGGCAATGTAATCTGGCGGATGCCGACATCTGTCATCTAGGTTCCGTCCCCTGCGACGTCGGGACGTACGGGGGACGGAACGGTGGGAAATTTGAAAATGACAAAAAGTGACATTCACTAAAATCACATAGTAAAACATTACTGTATCAAAGCATTTCACATACATTTTGTCCATATTGCTTTGTCCTGTGACCTGCCTGCATTTTTACTGTTCTTCTGCCTGGAAACTGAGAAATGTCCATGGCGTCCAAAAAGTGTCCCTTTAGGTCAAAATCGGTTTTAGGCCAGCCAGAGAACAGCGATAGTAAATTAGAACTACTTTCAGAATTGAGTGATAATGATTTGTGGGGAAATTCATCATCAGACACTGAAAACGATTTTGCGACTTTGCTCAGTGATGTGCGAACTTGGCGCTATATTTCAGATTTCTGTGTTTTTGGTTTGATTATATTATTGAATTAAATTTATTATTATACTATTATTTTTTATGATTATTTATTAAATTATAATTTATGATTTCGTGTTTTTCAAATTTTATCATACCCGGGATGTTTGCTAGACTCTTGTTTGGACAGATTTCAGTGGGTTATTCCTAAAAATTACAGGCCTACAATAAAAAAAAATACAAATTTCCATGCAAAAAAAAGTACCGCTTTAAGCACAGAAATACTGACATAATCAGACCACTAGGGAGGTTAATAAGGATGAGTTGACGCGTTTCGGGAGATGAACCCCCTTCCTCAGAGCTAAATGCATGCCTGCTGGTCCCAAGCCTATATACCAACAAATGTCAAAAAGAGGGTGAAGAGACCCTCCCACCCACTCCCAATGGCCCAATCAAAAAAAAAAAAAAAAAAAAGGCCGACCTATCCCCAAAAAAAAAACCCCACAAAAATGAAATACATGCAATATACACAGGGACCACATGGGTCACCAACCACGACTCATGCTTGTAAAGTATTGAAAATATATTATAGATGTACTCACATGTACCCTCAAGAGAAGTTATCATGCTTCTTGATGGACTGTCACCATCCTATAGACTGTCCCCAATGAAGGACAGCAAGGAAGCTGTATTACAATGAGTGATAGGCAATATGGATGCATTACTATGTTGATGAATGCAAAGACTAATGTTGTCTCTATTCCATGTGATGTATATAGATAAAGCACAATAAAGCTAAATAGCACAGAAATCAGCGTGGCATTTGTATATCCCGCCACGCTGGTTGTTGTGGACGTGACAGGCATCATATTGTGGGCATGCCTGCGCTATGCAAAGTGACCCGTACATGCCCATGCATGCGCATGCGCGCTGCACAACATATGGACAGCGCATGCGCCGGGGAGCCGAACCGCCTTACACTGGCCAGAGATATGTGTCGACCTGAGGGCGGAAGAGAGAAGAGAAGAGTGTGGCTCCCTGAGTAGTGCTGGAAAGGCACTACTAATCAATAGAGCAAATGCCAGAATATTATATGTGCTGAATGAATGCCCAAAACGATGTAATGAGATGGTGTGTAATAATAATAATAGTAGTAAATCTAGTATTGATAATGTTATAATGATGAAAAAATGGTGGAAGGAAAAAAAAAATTCACATTTATGGAAAATTGATAGATAATTGATAAGTGATGGTAGATAATAAAATAAGATATGCATATAAATGACCAAATAAAACAAAAATCCTTAAAAAAAAATATAATAGTGATAAAAATATATATATATTATATTAAATTGTATACATATATAACATAATATATAATGACACCCTCTAACGGAACATAAGCCGGGCCAGCAGGGACACAAAAGAATAATATAAAATCTGAATGACAATACAAAATGTGTGTGTATATATTGTGGGAACTCGCTTCAAGTGGTAGAGCTTCTTCAAAGCACACAGCAACTCGCTTCTTTTTTAAGGGCCTTTTTGCCCACTTTTATTTAAATGAAAGTCCTGTAACATAAAGGCTTCCCACGCAGGGGTTTCCACCATCACACAAATGCAAACAATACTCAGCCTTCTGGCTCTCTCAGATATCCCGCTTTATATATATGTCTCCTACAGACGCCTTCCACGAGGTTGCTTTTGCACACAGCAAACTTCTAGCACACAGCTAGTCTGGCTTCCACCTGACTCCAAGGCAGCAACCTCCCGTCTGCTGGGGTGGAGCCCTCCTGACTCCTGTCTGTCGGGGTGGAGCCCAGAATCATGACCTGGCCTCCACAAAAAGGCCTGCACACACCTGTGCAATCAGCACGCTGGCTGCTCCCAAAATATGGGCCCAGGATTGGAGATTTCATCCCTCCCAAATCTCTTAGAAATCTCCAGGCTACAGGTCCCAAAACAGGCTTTACAAACCAAAGAGGAAACTGATAAACCAGTTTCCTCTGCATTATGAGATCTGCCTGGAGCCCCTCAACCTGCATGGTTGAGAATCCTGGGTCTCCATCATGATTTCCACCGTGGCAGGATACCGTACTGCCACATATCCCCCCCCCCCTTTGTTTTGATCTCGTAGGGGGCAGAACACACAAGCAAAAAAAAAAAAATAAAAAAAAAAAAAAAAAAAAAAAAAAAAAAAACCAAACTCTTTAATTTGTCACCTCTGTGCCAGCTTTCACCCATATGAGCCCATTCCTGACTGACATCACTTTCAAAGGGAAACTTTCCTTCCTGTCTTACGAGGTGACTTTCCCTGTGTTCTCCTAGCACACGGACTTGGGCTCTAAAAAGACACTGGGCCTTTTTACGGGTACGCTTCCAAAAGCGTTGCCTCTCTGTTTTCCTTGGGGCCACCCAAGTCACCTTCCCATTAAGGAACTTCCGAAACTTAGTACCTTTCTGAGGAGGAGGTTGACGCCTGAGTTTTAGGTGTCGGGTAACATTAAAGCTATGCTGCACTCTCAACTGCCGGTTTCCCTTTACCTTTGAAGGGGTCACGCTTTTAAACACAAAAAGTGAGGGTTCCTTTATTGGGGTTACCTTAGACCCTCTCTGCATTCTATGTACATGCATCCTCTTACTGACCAAACTTAACTCTGCTTGTTTCCCCCCCGTACACTGCATGCTTCCTTTGGTCATTGACATTCTCAGACGACAGCAATGTCCTACTCTCCTTCTGAAGGACAGACCGATTGTCTTGCACTTCAGATGTTTTTATGTCAGGGGACCTCTTTACATATTCCACTTCCTTCAAGTTTTCCCTTGGGGAAGATAAGCCATTTAAAGTTTTCCCTTCCCAGACTTCCCTCCTGAAACTGTAGGGGGCCTAATTCTACTGCAGCTTTTAGCTCAGCTGTGTCTACCACATCATTACTCACCACATCACATGTTTCAGGGTTATCAGCACGCATGTCAACATTACCTTCAGGTCCATCATTAGGCTTATGGTCACCCACAGAAACTAACTGATTGACATTACCAGTGCCTCGCACTTTTCCTCATCATCATAAATATCAACATTTACAAGGGCCTTGCATTTTTCCTCATGGTCAGAAACATCCACACCTTTGTCAGAATTAATTTCAATGTTTGGCAGGGCAGTGTCTGGAGACCAAGTGCACAGCGTGGAGTGGTTGTCTCCCATGGCAATGCTGCTATCCACCAGCTCCACTGGCACATGAACCTCTTCCAGCAACTGTCCTGACACCTGACCGTCATAACATAATTCCACATTTGGTTTACTGATCCCAATCACTTGATTTGTGCCATCTGACACTTCCACCAACACTGGCTCATTTGGGATCACACTATTCATTCCCACACCATTGGATCCTTTGTGGGTTGTGGGCACGATCTCTGCTATGTGCTCAATCTCACTTGGCCTGTCCATATTGGGAGGGAGATCATCTGCAGCAACAGCAAGTGTGCCCTTGTCTATAAGCTGCTCTGCAGGCCCTCCATTTAGCACAGCAGAAGTCATGTCCACTCCACTGTTGGAAGCAGAGGTCCCATTCAACAAAGCCAACAGGTTTTCAGCCCATCTGTCCCAGTCTACTTTCTCTGCGCTCCAATCAGAGGTACTTCGCAGTACCGCATCAACTGCTGGAGGAGACACAGGACAGAGTGACTCAGCAGACACATCACATATATCACTTTTGTTCAAACAAAACTGTGGCACTAAATTTTTTAACCTCAACAGGTTGCAATACCACACCCTCACCACCGTACTCTGATGGCGCTTCATTCAACTCAGGAACACTTCCATACATATTGTCAGTACTGACAGACTCAGTTAACCCATTATCATGAGCATTTTCAAATATTCCAGTTTTAGCATTTAAATTATCAAGTACTCTCTTGTCCAGAGCAGCACCATAGTTGTCCAAGGCAACCTCTGGCTCCAACACACACAGAGCTCCCAGGAGGTTTCCATGGACACCTTTGCAGCCTTGGATACTGTTGCCAAGGGAAACAACATATCTTTACTCATATTCACATCAACACTGTTATCTTTAGTGAGCTGTGCTAGCCCATCACCAACCATAACATTACATTTACCAACAGTAACACTTTTGTCGGCATGACCATCAGCATTCTCATTGCATATAGACATGACTGCGGCTTTTGCAGGTAATCCCTGGCTATTACCCAGCTGAGCAGCCTGTGAGCCATGCCTCACAGCACTCTCTCTCTTTAAAGGGACACTATTTTCAGTTTTAGCAGCTCCATAGCTGACCTGGAAAATCCTCTGCTCCGTCACTGCAGGCTCCTGGGAGGTTTCCCTGGGCATCTCTGCAGCGCCTGTCACTAGGGAACACGGTGCCATGACAGTTTTGGTCACCCCTAGTTTACCTTCCCCAGCCTTCTGCTGGATTATAGCAGGCACCTGCAGAGTCCCCATGTCCTTTTCCATATTTAGTCCTGCTAATCGGGCTGTTCCCTGTGCCTCCCCACTACTCAGGATAGCACACAGCAGCCAGTCCATGTCCATCTGTATTGTGGAACTCCCTGAAGGACACACTCTCACTTCCTTGGACTCAGTCCCACAAACTGAAACAGTCTTACCATTTCCTGAAGCAGGTGTCATAGCCTTCACTTGAGTACGTAGTCTCTCCTCTGCTTGGCTGGCTTTGGCCACTCAGTTCATCCATGCAGCTATAGGATGATACTGTGGCAGGCACTTCTGACTCCTTGGCACCCCCTGCAGGCACAACAGGTACTTTTTCACTGTTGCCAGAGGTGGCTGCCAACATTTTTAAAAACGAATCTGGGCTTGCAGATGAAGACTTTTGCTCAGTAGCACCCTCATCAGTGGTATTCCATAATCTGGGGCAGGAAAAGATACCATGCCCAAACTGACCACATTCCAGGCAGGGTATGGTTCCACCGATAACCTTCTTGGGATACGGAACTACATCTCCCTTGTAGCCCCTTCTCCTGGTTGGCAGGCTTTCTCCTGTTGCTATGGGAGATGGCACTCTCCCAGCTGAACTTTGTGGGTTCCTCCAGATGCGCTGAACTCTCATTTCTGCGTTGTCACAATCCTCTGCAGACGACACTCCTCTTACAGGGTCCGCAGGCCTGAAGTCACATGTGTTGCTATGGGCAACCACATTCTTCTCAAACTTGTGGTCAGGCTGTCGCTCCTTCCTTGCACTCAGAGCCGGCTTGCCTAACACAGATGCAGTCCTTTGCTTTGATATGCAACTTTGCAATGGAGGCTGAGACAAAGGGCATTTAGAGACAGTGTGCCCCCACTCCCTGCACCGCAAGCATCGCTCTTGCCAGCGTGTCTTGTCCAAGCTCCCCACATTGCAGCCTTTTTCCAGCTTAGGACTCTGCACATTCATAGCTGGTCTCCTTTCACCAGTGTTGCCAGCAGCAACAACATGCACTTCCCACTTTGGCAAACTTTGTTCATCCATGTATGGGGCTTGTTCTGGGGATAACAACCCCTCCAGCCACAGGGCTCGGTCTCTCATATCAGCAAATCTTGCTTCTTTTCTTTGCTTTGATCACCCCATCTTCACAGTCACTTCACAACACTTTTGCACAGTCCAACAACCAAGAAATGAAGCACTGTCTCTTTAAGGCAGGTTCTCCTCACCTGCACACACAAATTGTGCTGTCCAATGCACATAAACACAGTTCATATAACTGATGAACTTCTTTTGCAGGGATCTCCAGTTCTGCCCGCATCCTCCACCATATGTGGGGAACTCGCTTCAAGTGGTAGAGCTTCTTCAAAGCACACAGCAACTCGCTTCTTTTTTAAGGGCCTTTTTGCCCACTTTTATTTAAATGAAAGTCCTGTAACATAAAGGCTTCCCACGCAGGGGTTTCCACCATCACACAAATGCAAACAATACTCAGCCTTCTGGCTCTCTCAGATATCCCGCTTTATATATATGTCTCCTACAGACACCTTCCACGAGGTTGCTTTTGCACACAGCAAACTTCTAGCACACAGCTAGTCTGGCTTCCACCTGACTCCAAGGCAGCAACCTCCCGTCTGCTGGGGTGGAGCCCTCCTGACTCCTGTCTGTCGGGGTGGAGCCCAGAATCATGACCTGGCCTCCACAAAAAGGCCTGCACACACCTGTGCAATCAGCACGCTGGCTGCTCCCAAAAATATGGGCCCAGGATTGGAGATTTCATCCCTCCCAAATCTCTTAGAAATCTCCAGGCTACAGGTCCCAAAACAGGCTTTACAAACCAAAGAGGAAACTGATAAACCAGTTTCCTCTGCATTATGAGATCTGCCTGGAGCACCTCAACCTGCATGGTTGAGAATCCTGGGTCTTCATCATGATTTCCACCGTGGCAGGATACCGTACATACATATATATATATATATATATATATATATATATGTGTATGTATGTATGTATGTATATAATATATTTATTGAATGATAAATAATTAATTAATTATAGATGGCGATGCATGTATGTGATGTAAAAAATATATATAGAAAATGTACAATATATATACAAATATGTTATATATATGCAAATAAATAAATGCCAACATGTGCATATATATTGAACATTATACCATCAACGGATACAACTATATAACACATATAACACATAAAAACATAGAAAATAGAGACTCAGCCATGTTAAAACTATGCAAAAAAAATGTGGAGAACATGAAAAATATATAAATATAAAAATAAAGAGAATGTAATATCAAGTACAAACTCTTTATAAATGACCATAGTCAATGTAAGGAAGAAAGAGGAAGAGAGGGAGAGAAAGGCGCAATTGCAATGGAAGCAAACAATAAAATAGAGCAAAGCAAAACAAAAAGCAGCTTAGATATACTTATTTCTCTACACTATTAAAAGATGTACAATATGTGCAATGGTGTGGAACCATATTCTAGACATTAGAGGCAAACAGTATAATGGTGAATCTAATTCACCTATTCATGTCTACAATACAAAGACTAAGCATTGAAGCAAACGTAGAATTTTATAATTTTTAAAAATTTTAAAAACAAATCAAGAGGGGACTAAACAAGGGATTGTACATCAAGTGCATCTTTGAGGCCCCTAGGCAACAACGTGTCTAATTTGTGAATCCAATAGGACTCTCGCTGGCAGAGTTTACGAAACCTGCTACCCGTATCGGTGTCTCCTTGTATGTTCTCAATACCAAATACCTTGAGACCCACGGGGCTTTCATCATGCTTTTCACTAAAATGACAAGGCACTGTATGTTTATCAAACCCGTGCAGTATGTTACGTTTATGTTCCCCGAAACGGGTCCTCAGTGAACGCGTGGTGCAACCTACACAGAGAATTCCGCACAGGCAAACCAGACCATAAATAACAAACTGCGTACCGCAGTTAATAAATTGACTGATAGGATAGACTCTTCCATCTATGCCCATAAAATCCCTCTTTCTATGCCACATGCACGGGCAGGCTCCACAACCGGGCACCCCACACTTGTAGCTTCCTTTCTGGTCAAAAATAGTATTCCATGCCGAAATGGATCGTGTGGTGGTGGATTTGACCCTACTGGGAGCAATCATGCTCCTCAGATCCCGTGGGCTTCGGAAGATGACTTCTGGCTGGGGCGGCAGGTGTGCAGAAAGGTGAGGGTCTTGGGCCAAAATACCCCAGTATTTATTCAGTATCCTCTGAATATTGAAAGCTTTCTGATTGTATCTAGTGCAAAAAGCAACATTGTATATGCCCCTGTTACTTTTGGGGGTATTTGTCTTCTGTGAAACATGAGGGTCAACAGATGGAATGTTTGTCTCAGAATACAATGATCTATATTTGTGATATGCCTCCTCTATATTACTAGCTGCATACCCCTTTTCCAAAAATTGTTTCCTCAACAGCACATTCTGAATGTCATAGTCCTCTAGACGGGTACATGTTCTCCTTAGTCTGCAGAATTGTCCGAAAGGGACACTCTTAATCCATCTGGGATGATGGTGACTCCTGGCATGCAAATATGCGTTCCCGGCTGTGGGTTTGAAATGCATCTTGGAGACTACCCGTGAATCAGGTCCCTTCACTTCTCCCCTCTCCCCACTACGGCACTCACCACCTCCTCCTGCTACTCCACTCCGTCGACCCACGTGCCACCACTATCAGACCCACACACTCCTGCACTTCCCATTCCCATGCCACCTTCCTCACCCTTCTCCTATCCGCTGGGGACATCTCCCCGTATCCTGGCCCCTCACCACCTCACCCCCCCCCCCAGGGACCCCCCTGCTCCCGCCAGCCGCCGCAACCCCCTCAACCTCATACCTGTGCACCTCCTCCCCGTATCCAACCCCCCTCTCTCGGTTGCACTCCTGAACGCCCGCTCGGTATGCAACAAGCTTACCGCCATCCATGACCTCTTTATCTCCCACACCCTCAACCTCCTAGCGGTCACCGAAACCTGGGTACAGGCCACTGACTCTACCTCCCCTGCGGCACTCTCCTATGGAGGTCTCGTCTGGTCCCATTCACCCAGACCGAGTGGTCGCAGAAGTGGTGGTGTCGGCTTGCTCCTATCCCCACTGAGCCCTTCCAGGTCCTCCCTAACCCCCCCTCTCTATCCTTCTCCTCCTTCGAGGCTCACTGCATCCAGCTCTTCTCCCCCACCCCCCTAAGGATCGCAGTGATCTACAGGCCTCCCGGATCCATACCCCGCTTCCTGGACAACTTCGCCGCCTGGCATCCCTTCTTCCTCTCCTCTGAGCTACCGACCATCATCCTTGGGGACTTCAATATCCCCATCAACGACAACAACCCGGCTACTTCCCAACTCCTCCACCTAACCTCCTCCTACGCGCTCACACAATACACTCAATCCTCCACCCACATTGATGGGAACCCGGCCCCCCTCCACTCGACTGCCGACCGCCTACACAACAGCATCCTTCCACTGTCATGTCCTGACCTAGCCACTACCACGTACAACGACTCACTGTCAGCTGCCCTAGACTCTCTGGCACCCCTAACCACATGCAACATCAAACCTAGACTGCTTCAACCATGGCAGAATTACCATACTAAATGCCTCAAACGTCGCAGTCGCGTGCTGGAGAGACTATGGTGCAAAACCAGGTCCCCTTGTGCGTTCTCCCTCTACAAATCTGCCTTCCTCATTTACACCTCCTCCCTCCACGCCGCCAAGCAGGCCTACTTCGTAAACCTGATCAACACCCTCTCCACCTGCCCTCGCAGACTCTTCTCCACCTTCAACTCCCTGCTCTCCCCCCCCCCCCCTCCACTCAGTACCTCACTCACCGCCCACGAGATTGCCACTCATTTCCACAACAAGATTGACGCACTCCGTAAGGACATAGTCAACTCGCAATCTACCTCCCCTCCCCTCGCAACCGCACTGCCCCCCACCACACCCAAGGGCCCGCTTACCATAACCCCCCCAGCACTGTACTCCTTCAGCCCTGCCACCACTGAGGAAGTCACCAGGGTCTTATCAGAAGCTCGCCTCACTACCTGTCCCCTGGACCCTATCCCCTCTCAACTCCTCCGGTCACCCCCCTCTTCCCTCATCCACTCCCCCACATCTTCAATCTCTCCCTCTCTACTGGCGCATTCCCCTCCCCCCTAAAGCATGTGCACATCACCCCCATACTCAAAAAGCCCTCCCTGGACCCCACTGACCCAAACAACCTCAGACCCATCTCCCTGCTGCCACTCACTTCCAAGCTCCTTAAGTACCTAGTCTACGATCGCCTAAGCGCCCACCTAACTGACAACAACCTCCTTGATCCACTACAGTCCGGCTTCCGTCCCCTACACTCCACCGAAAACCGCCCTCCTCAAAATCACTAACGACCTACTAACCTCCAAAGCCAAAGGCGACTACTCTGTCCTCCTTCTCCTGGACCTCTCTGCGGCCTTCGACACAGTTGACCACCCCCTCCTCCTTAATAAACTACTCTCCCTTGGCATCAGAGACACCACTCTCTCCTGGTTCTCCTCTTACCTATCCCGACGCTCCTTCAGCGTTTCCTACAACGGTGTCACCTCCCCTTCCCTCCCTCTCTCTGCTGGGGTTCCCCAAGGCTCTGTGCTTGGACCTCTTCTCTTCTCTATCTACACCTCCTCCCTTGGCAAACTCATACACTCTCACGGCTTCAACTATCACCTCTACGCTGATGACACTCAAATTTACCTCTGCACCCCTCACCGCACCCCCACATTCTCTGCCCGCATCACTCACCTCCTAAAAACGACATCTCAGACTGGATGTCGCTCCATTTCCTCAAGATTAACCTCTCCAAAACCGAGCTCCTCGTCTTTCCCCCTGCCCACCACGCCCCTCCCCCCATCCTATCTATCACTACCAACAACACCACCATCAATCCCGCTCTGCAAGCCAAAGTCCTTGGCATCATTCTGGACTCAAACCTTTCCTTCCAACCTCATGTCAAATCACTTACAAATACATGCAGGCTCCACCTCCGCAACATTGCCAAGATACGCACCTTCCTTACCCCAGACACCACTTGTCAGGGCTCCGGGTATGACCAGAGGTGTGTGGACTGACACAGGGAAATGCAGGCTTCAGATATGGTATAAACAATATGATTTATTAAGACTAACAATACAAAACGCAGTGCAAAACTAAACATAAACACAGTGCAAACAAACCAAACCACCTACAGATAACAATACATATAATGCAAGAGTCGTCAGGCAAGCCGGGTCAGTAGCAAACGGGCAAACGGAGTACCAGGAACAGGCGGGAGAGTGGTCGGGGTCACAAGCTGGGTTCAGTAACTCACGGGCAGCGCGGTGCAGAGGGTCAGGCAGAGAATGGTCAGGGTCACAAGCCAGGGATCAAACAGGAGAAGTCAGCAGAGGTCAGGATCAGGCAGGGTCGGCAACAAGTCAGGCAGGAACAGGAACACAGGATACAAGATACAGGGACCCATGGAAAAACACACACCAAGGCCCTGACTGTGAGTCTGGCCATTCCTTAAATACAACCCCTGCAATCAGCTTCAGGTGTTTGGCTGACTGCAGGGGTGAGTCTCTGATTGCTGAGAGCACCCGCTGGCCAGCCCTGGTACTGCAGCCCACAAGGCAGGTGAGTCCCACCATTATTGGCAAGTCCATTCCTGACACCACTAAACTACTCATACTCTCCCTGATTATCTCACGCCTCGACTACTGCAACTCCCTTCTCACCGGCCTACCCCAGTGCAGGCTCTCCCCCGCTTCAGACCATCCTGAACTCAGCAGCTAGACTCATTCACCTCTCCAACCGCTCCACCTCTGCCACCCCCCTCTGCCTATCCCTCCACTGGCTCCCGATTGCCCAACACATCAAATTCAAACTTCTAACTCTGACCTACAAAGCCATTCCCCAACACTGCCCCTAACTACCTCACCAACCTGATTCCCAAGTACCACCCTACCCTTACCCTTCGCTCCTCACAGGACCTCCTTCTATCTTGCTCCTCAGTCTCCTCCTCCCACGCACGACTGCAAGACTTCTCCAGGTCCTCCCCCATCCTCTGGAGCTCACTACCCCAATCCATCAGACTATCACCTTCCCTCCTCACCTTCAGGTGCTCCCTGAAAACCCACCTCTTCAGGGAAGCCTACCCCACCCTCACCTAACAGCCGTTCTCCTTCATTCCTCCTACCACTCCATCCCCCACAGCCACTTCCTCCTGTACCACTACCCCTTCCCTCCTAGATTGTAAGCTCGAAAGAGTAGGGCCCTCTAACCCCTCGTGTGCTGTTTGTTGTTGCTGTTCTGTTTCATGTATTGCCCCCCTCTATTGTACAGCGCTGAGCAAACCCTTCGGCGCTATATAAAACTCAATGTAATAATAATAATAATAATAAAGACGCATTTCAAACCCACAGCCGGGAATGTATATTTGCATGCCAGGAGTCACCATCATCCCAGATGGATTAAGAATGTCTCTTTCGGACAATTCTGAAGACTAAGGAGAACATGCACCCTTCTAGTGGACTATGACATTTAGAGTGTGCTGTTGAGGAAACAATTTTGGGAAAAGGGGTATGCAGCTAGTAATATAGAGGAGGCATATCACAAATATAGATCATTGTATTCTGAGACAAACATTCCATCTGTTTACCCTCACATTTCACCGAAGACAAATACCCCCAAAAGTAACAGGGTTATATACAATGTTGCTTTTTGCACTAGATACAATCAGAAAGCTTTCAATATTCAGAGGATACTGAATAAATACTGGGGTATTTTGGCCCAAGACCCTCACCTTTCTGCACACCTGCCGCCCCGGCCAGAAGTCATCTTCCGATCCCACGGGATCTGAGGAGCATGATTGCTCCCAGTAGGGTCAAATCCACCACCACACGATCCATTTCGGCATGGAATACTATTTTTGACCAGAAAGGAAGCTACAAGTGCGGGGTGCCCGGTTGTGGAGCCTGCCCGTTCATGTGGCATAGAAAGAGAGATTTTATGGGCATAGATGGAAGAGTCTATTCTATCAGTCAATTTATTAACTGCGGTACGCAGTTTGTTATTTATGGTCTGGTTTGCCTATGTGGACTTCTCTATGTGGGTTGTACCACACGTTCACTGAGGACCCGTTTCGGGGAACATAAACGTAACATACTGCACGGGTTTGATAAACATACAGTGCCTTGTCATTTTAGTGAAAAGCATGATGAAAGCCCTGTGGGTCTCAAAGTATTTGGTATTGGGAACATACAAGGAGACACCGATACGGGTAGCAGGTTTTGTAAACTCTGCCAGCGAGAGTCCTATTGGATTCACAAATTAGACATGTTGTTGCCTAAGGGCCTCAACGATGCACTTGATGTACAATCCCTTGTTTAGTTCCCTCTTGACTGTTTTTAAAAATTTAAATTTTTTTTTTTTTAAATTATAAAATTCTACGTTTGCTGCAATGCTTAGTCTTTGTATTGTAGACATGAATAGGTGAATTAGATTCACCATTATACTGTTTGCCTCTAATCTCTAGAATCATTGCACATATTGTACATCTTTTAATAGTGTAGAGAAATAAGTATATCTAAGCTGCTTTTTGTTTTGCTTTGCTCTATTTCATTGTTTGCTTCCATTGCAATTGCGCCTTTCTCTCCCTCCCTTCCTGTTTCTTCCTTACATTGACTACGGTCATTTATAAAGAGTTTGTACTTGATATTACATTCTCTTTATTTTTATATTTATATATTTTTCATGTTCTCCACATTTTTTTAACATAGTTTTAACATGGCTGAGTCTCTATTTTCTATGTTTTTTATGTGTTATATGGCTGTATCCATTGATGGTATAATGTTCAGTATATATGCACATGTTGGCATTTATTTATTTGCATACATATTTATAACATATTTGTATATATAGTACATTTTATATATATATATTTTTTACACCACATACATGCACCATCTATAATTAATTTATTATTTATTATATATATATATATATATATATATATAATTGTATACATATATAACAATATATAATGACACCCTCTACAGAACATAAGCCAGGCCAGCAGGGACACAAAAATGAATAATATAAAATCTGAATGACAATACAAAATGTGTGTGTGTGTGTGTGTGTGTGTGTGTGTGTGTGTGTGTGTGTGTGTATATATATATATATATATATATATATATATATATATATATATACACATACATTTTGTATTGTCATTCAGATTATATATTATTCATTTTTGTGTCCCTGCTGGCCTGGCTTATGTTCTGTTAGAGGGTGTCATTATATATTATGTTATATATGTATACAATTTAATTATACATATATATATATATATATATATATATTATATATTTTTTTTTTTTCAGGATTTTTGTATTTTTTTGGTCATTTTATATACATATCTTATTTATTATCATTTATCAATTATCTATTATCAATTTTCCATACATTTTATTTTTTTTTTTCTTCCACCATTTTTTCATCATTATAACATTATCAATACTAGATTTACTATTATTATTATTACACCATCTCATTACATCGTTTTTGGCATTCATTCAGCACATATAATATTCTGGCATTTGCTCTATTGATTAGTAGTGCCTTTTCAGCACTACTCAGGGAGCCATACTCTTCTCTTCTTTCTTCCGCCCTCAGGTCAACACATATCTCTGGCCAGTGTCAGGCGGTTTGGCTCCCCAGCGCATGTGCTGTCCATATGAAGTGCGACGCGCATGCGTGTACGCGTACGGGTTGCTGTGAAGAGCGCAGGCACGCCCACAATATGATGCCTGTCACGTCCACAACAACCAGCGTGGCGGGATATACAAATGCCACACTGGTTTGTGTGCTATTTAGCTTTATTGTGCTTTATCTATTTACATCACATGGAATAGAGACAACATTAGTCTTTGCATTCACCAACAACATAGTAATGCATCCATATTGCCTATCACTCATTGTAGTACAGCTTCCTTGCTGTCCTTCATTGGGGACAGTCTATGGGATGGTGACAGTCCATCAAGAGGCATGATAACGTCTCTTGAGGGTACATGTGAGTACATCTATAATACATTTTCAATACTTTACGTGCATGAGTCGTGGTTGGTGACCCATGTGGTCCCTGTATA
This sequence comes from Staurois parvus, assembly GCA_951230385.1. NCBI lineage: Eukaryota > Metazoa > Chordata > Amphibia > Anura > Ranidae > Staurois > Staurois parvus. Next base: position 478,878 of record CATNWA010015227.1, on the reverse strand, counting down.
TATTGCATGTATTTCATTTTTGGGCTTTTTTGGGATAGGTCGGCCTTTTTTTTTTTTTCTCTTTGATTGAGCCGTTGGGAGCGGGTGGGAGGGTCTCTTCACCCTCTTTTTGACATTTGTTGGTATATAGGCTTGGGACCAGCAGGCATACATTTAGCTCTGAGGAAGGGGGTTCATCTCCCGAAACGCGTCAGCTCATCCTTATTAAGGGCACAGCATTGCATCCGCTGTCATTGCGGACCACACTTTCTGCTTTTGTTTCCGTTGTTTTGTGAGTATACATCCATTTGTTCAATAAATACGTGGGTTACCATGGTAATGCACGATGAGAGTGTGCCCTTGTCTGTTTTTGTTCACCAGTGTCCAGATTTCCCGATCTTTGAAGGGCAGCACCTCTCCGTTTGGCATTCTCAATTCCCTACAGTCTGCATGAAGATTTGAGCGCTGGTTTCGTTTGTCAGAGGGAAATGTATACATAAAGTGACAAATTAAGAAACATAGGAATAAAAATAAAATTAAAAACATAAGTAACAAAAGGCAGTATGGGACAATTAGGAGTACTGTTTAAAAATATAGGATTAGGAGAAATAGGGAAGAAAGGACATATATGCATGTACAAAAGTGCATGCTTGTAAAACACGTGGATAAATAAGTCTCTTATGGAGAGACACAAGAGTGTATATATAATCAAAAGGGAAATAATAAAGGAATATTTTTTTTTTAAATTATAGTATATAAAAAATTGTATATAAAAAATGTATATATTGGTTAAGGAGATAGCCCTGCATTGGGATAATAATGTAAGTGCCCTGCATTAGGATAACAATTAGAGAGTATCAGAGGGCAAAAAGTGAATAAATGATAGGTTGCATAATCAATGGTGGCCATGACGATGCAATAGATATGTGGTAGCTATTAACAAGTATGGGATATGGTGATACCTGAATAGCTATGCAACCCACCATTAACAATAGATTATTTAGTATACAGTGCAACTTAAAAAAGACCCCTTACCTGATTCCAACCAGTAGCAAAATCCTTGGTTGACTCTGCACTCTCTCAAGGTGTAATAACTAAATTAGAAGCCTCCTTCTTAAACAAAACCTTCCATAAGAACCCTATTTCTACCACCTCCCAAATACACAAAAGCCTCACCAAGCCACCTGGTAGGCCAATAGTTGCCTCCATTGACAGCATCACCAGCAGGTTCTCCCAATATGTAGATTTTTTTCTACAACCATTAGCCCATGGCCTGCAGTCTTATATCAGAGACGGAGGCCACCTCATACAATTATTCACACCGTATAGCTGGAGTTCCACATACTGTTGAGTCTCTCTAGATATCAGCTCGCTCTACACATCCATCCCACACCAACTGGGACTCATAGCCCTAAAACATTTTTTTTTATCAGACAATTCTCTCATAAACCGAAAACAAGCATATTTTATATTAGAGGCTACTAAATTTTGACACACAACTACTTCAACTTTGATGGTAATTTCTTTCTCCAACTACAAGGGAACGCCATGGGCGCTAATTTTGCACCATCCTATGCCAATCTAGCTATGGGCTATTGGAAACATTTGTACATTTAGCAAAACAACCCATTCGCAACACATCTTACTTTTTATGCCAAATATATAGATGACATCATCATCATCTGCGATGGGTCTCTGTCCCTCATTGATGATTTTGTCACGCATTGTAACAACAATCCCTTTGGTTTATATTTTGTATCTGAAAGAAACCAAGACCATCTTGCATTTTTAGATCTAGAACTTAGTCACGACAATGGTCAGATTATAATAAGAAACTATACCAAACCCACCTCAGGAAATTCTTATCTGCACTATCAGAGTTGTCACTACCCCACCTGGACAAATAACATTCCCAAAAGCCAATTCTGCCGCCTCTGTCAGAATTGCACGAAATTAACAGATTACAAAGAATTAAGTGTTACCCTTAAGAAAAAATTTGCTGAAAAAAGGGTATAATGACAAACTTGTAGATGAAGCCTACACTTTTTACCTGTCTTGCAAACCCAAGAATAATAGGTCTGTAGAGGACTCCCAGCATGCAGTTAGATTCACCACCAAATTCCATGGGAAACATCAAAAAAAATCAGAAACCTCCTCAGAAAACATTGGAACATCTTGCTACAAGATCCCCATCTGAGAGATATTATTCCCCCTAAACCCATCATCACCTCTAAAAAGGCCTCAAAACTAAAGAACAAAGTAGCCCCTAGCAAATTAAAATCCATTCAGTCCAACCATGTACCCTCCTTATCTTCTACTCCCATTACAGGCATGTTCCAATGTCGTAAAGCTCGCTGTAATACATGCCACTTTATCCCACATGGCCAAAAGGGTTTTCACCACAAAGGGAGATATCACAAATTCGCAGAATTTTACAATTGCTCATCCACCTTCATTGTCTACTGTCGTAGGTGCCCCTGTGGCCTCCTGTACACTTAATTGAAGGGGGAAAGGGTGAGAACAGTGTCCCTTGCCACTTTTTGGACACCCATAAAAAAAATCCACTGTGGGACTTCAGGTTTGGGTAGTCGAGATCATGCCCCATGATCTCCTGGAGGTGGAGTGCTTCCACAAGCTCTGCCACAAGGAGACCTTTTAGATACATTCCCGCAACACCCTGTCCCCCACTGGCCTCAATGAGGAGTTGGAGATCGGCACCATAATATAACTACCCTCTGGATTGTTAATTAATTTTGGGTTATCCCACGCCCTCATTATCTGGGGGTTTTTGGGCTTTGATGATTAGGCATTAGTCTTTATACCAGTTCTGATCATGCTGGTCTTCATAACTATTTTAGACAGACTATATCAGTCCTTTGGACCTATCCATATACATATGCACATCTGCAACTGCATATATATATATATATATATATATATATATACTGTATGCTTAATTATCCATTGTTAACGGTGGGTTGCATAGCTATTTAGGTATTGCCATTTCCCATACTTGTCAATAGCTAGCATATATTTATTGCATCGTCATAGCCACCATAGATTATGCAACATATTGTTTATTCATTTTTTGCCCTCTAATAACATAAGTGCCCTGTGTTAGAACAACAATTAGGGAGTATCATCCACTGCAGGGCTATCCCCTTAACCAATATATTAAATTTTTTATATGCTATATATTTTTTTTTAAATTCCTTTATCATTTCCCTTATGATTATATATACACTCTTGTGTCTCTCCATAAGAGACTTATTTATCCACATGTTTACAAGCATGCACTTTTGTACATGCATATACAGGTAAAACTCGAAAAATTAGAATATTGTGCAAAAGTTCATTTATTTCAGTAATGCAACTTAAAAGGTGAAACTAATATATGAGATAGACTCATTACATGCAAAGCAAGATAGTTCAAGCCATGATTTGTCATAATTGTGATGATTATGGCTTACAGCTCACGAAAACCCCAATTCCACAATCTCAAAAAATTAGATTATTACCGTACATGCAATCAACAAAACACGGATTGTACATAGAACAATATTGGACCTCCTGAAAAGTATAAGCATGCAGAGATGTACTCAGTACTTGGTTTGGGCCCCTTTTGCAGCAATTACTGCCTCAATGAGGCGTGGCATGGAAGCTATCAGCCTGTGGCACTGCTGAGGTGTTATGGAATACCGGGATGCTTCAATAGCGGCCTTCAGCTCTTCTGCATTGTTCGGTCTCATGTCTCTCATCTTTCTCTTGGCAATGCCCCATAGATTTTCTATGGGGTTCAGGCCAGGCGAGTTTGCTGGCCAATCAAGCACAGTAATCCCACGGTCATTGAACCAGGCTTTGGTGCTTTTGGCAGTGTGGGCAGGTGCCAAGTCCTGCTGGAAAATGAAGTCGGCATCCCCATAAAGCTCATCTGCGGAAGGAAGCATGAAGTGCTCCAAAATCTCCTGGTAGAAGGCTGTGTTGACCCTGGTCTTAATGAAGCACAGTGGACCAACACCAGCAGATGACATGGCTCCCCAAATCAACACAGACTGTGGAAACTTCACACTGGACTTCAAGCATCTTGCAGTGTGTGCCTCTCCATTCTTCCTCCATACTCTGGGTCCTTGGTTTCAAAATGAGATGCAAAAGTTGCTCTCATCAGAAAAGAGGACTTTGGACCACTGAGCAACAGACCAGGTCTGTTTTTCTTTAGCCCAGGTAAGACGCTTCTGATGCTGTTTGTTGTTCAGGAGAGGCTTGACAAGAGGAATACGACATTTGAAGCCCACGTACAGGATCCGTCTGTGTGGTGACTCTTGATGCACTGACTCCAGCCTCAGTCCACTCCTTGTGAAAGTCCCCAACACTTTTGAATGGCCTTTTCCTGACAATCCTCTCCAGGCTGTGGTCATCCCTGCTGCTTTTACACCTTTTTTCTTCCACACTTTTCCTTCCACATAACTTTCTATTAATGTGCTTTGATACAGCACTTTGGGAACATCCAACTTCTTTTGCAATTACCTTTTGAGGCTTTCCCTCCTTATGGAGGGTGTCAATGATGGTTTTCTGCACAACTGTCAGGTCAGCAGTTTTTCCCATGATTGTGATTCCTACTGAATCAGACCGAGAGATCATTTAAAGGCTCAGGAACCCTTTGCAGGTGTTATGGCTTAATTAGCTGATTAGAGTTTGGACAATTTGAGCCTAGAATATTGCACCTTTTCACAATATTCTAATTTTCTGAGATTGTGGATTTGGGGTTTTTATGAGCTGTAAGCCATAATCATCACAATTATGACAAATCATGGCTTGAACTATCTTTCTTTTGCATGTAATGAATCTATCTCATATATTAGTTTCACCTTTTAAGTTGCATTACTGAAATAAATGAACCTTTGCACGATATTCTAATTTTTTGAGTTGTATGTCCTTTCTTCCTTATTTCTCTCCTAATCCTATGTTTTAAAACAGTACTCCTAATTGTCCCATACTGCCCTTGTTACCAACATTTACTTTCTGTACATTGCGCTGATCCTATGTTTTTAATTTTATTTTTATTCCTATGTCTCTTAATTTCTCACCTTTTTATATATACATTTTTGTCTGTCAGTGCTAAATTAGTATCTCCCTGATACCGACAGCATCCCGCTACTCTGTCACAGATCCTTCCTGTGTTTCTCAGCCCCCTGCCCTGTCCATCAGCCTCTGTCACTCTACATAAGGCTCTCCCACTCCTTTAATATTGAAAAACTTAAATGAAAAATAGAGACACTTATGAAGGAATATATAGATAAAGTAGAAACATTTAAAGAGTATCCAGAGTTTACTAAATATATGAATGGAGGTGAGCGCATAGCAATAATATAATTCGGAGCGACTCACACAAGGAATACAGATATCGTTTGGATCACATATATAAATTTGGACTGTCACTATTTATTTATTTATTAATTTATTTATCAGATTGTTTTACTGAGTAATTTAATTTTCATTTTTTGTCTCAATCATTTTAGATTAAGCACATGATTAATCACACAAAGTTGGAGATTTACGGTTGTATATTTATGTTTATGGTATTAATTTTTGGAGCACAACATTTAAGTTTTTCAATATTTATGGTTTAATAACACATGATTATGAGGATGTGTATTTATGTCAGCGAACCACACTAACAAGAATATAGCAATTTATTCACTTTTTTAGTGGCTCACAAGTACAATTTATATATTTATCTCCCACTCCTTTGCTCCTCCTTGCCTGATGAAAGAGCACGCCAGCTGATATTGGTCCCACGCATGCTCAAAAACGCATCACACACCAATGATGTCAGACGCCCAACGTGACCAACCCCAGACATTTTGGAGACTCAGCCAGGCTTCACCACCTATGCTTTACCTGATACAACACCACCTGCTGAAAGCCAAGGCTATCTCCTCTCTGGATCAGTCACCTTACATCTGGCTACAGACGGTGTACATCATCTCCCTATGAGCCTGTTTTTAATATCTAAGATCATCCAAAATGGAGTACAAGAAAAAATGTTTAAGTTGAAAATAAATAGATATAGAAAACCTTTTTCTTCAAACCACTTAGTCCCCCTTCCTTAAGTACAAAATAACGTAAATAAATTCAGAATAGTCCACCACAAGTCCACACTATTATTAAGTCTTCAAGCGTTGAAAAATGTCCCATTCATCACTTCAAATCCAAGAAACCTCAAACGAAATAAACTAAATTTAGTGCATTAACTTTTAACAACAATCAAATATTGTGATACCATGCAAGAAAACACTCGTGAGGAGAAAGAGAAAGAAAAAAAAATTATATTTAAATAAATCACTACTTTTGGTGAATCTCACATGTAAAATTTCTATAAATAAATAAGGTGAATACACCTACACAGCCCACTCATGGGGTGAAATCCACAGCAAATGACTAAGCTTGTGATATATCTGCAAAAAGTGCCAACACTCTAGCAAATAAATACACAGCAAATGCTCAAATTGTGAGTATATATACTAATCCACAATCCAAATAAGTGCCACCACTCTGGTAGGGTTAAATACTATTACCCTCTTTCAGCTCAGATAGGCAAATCAAATACTCCGGGGTGAAACAGCTTTCCCCTTGCGGATAAACTCAATCCATTGTTCCCCGATTCTCATAGGGCAAGGAAGAGCAAGATTCAGTGGGGTGTACAAGTAATAAAACAAATTTATTGCTGCTTACATTCAAAGAAACGAACGTCCAGCCTGTTCCAGCATAGACATAGCTAAAACCAACAACAAAGATGGCCGCGCTGCTCCTTCCGGTTTCGCGTCTGACGTCACGACCCTGACACGTTTCATCACTACGTGACATCAGACGCAAAACCGGAAGGAGCAGCATCCTCATCGAGTAAGAGATGGCTCCTGATGCACAAAACGACAGCTCATTCACATTGTATGGGCCAGAGAACCAGTGTGAATGAGCATTTCATTTTTTAAATTATTTCTTACAATTTTAAAAATAATTTTTTGAATTTTAAAAAAATATTTTTCACAATGTACTATTTTTTAACATTTTTAATCTGTTTTTTTACATTTTCTTTTCAATTCTAGTGGGGGTGGGGCTTTGGTGAGATATCAGGGGTCTAAACCGACCCCCGACATTTCAACTTTGAGAGAGAGAAAGGAATAGAGGACACTGATTATTCCATCCCTTTCTCAACAGCTTCAGCTACACTGACAAAGGCTCTTGTTCATTCATAAACTGAAACATAGTAAACACAGTTTACTATGCTCAGTTATCAATGGACACAGGAGTGATCTGTGCTGAAAGCTGTCTATCCTGACACATGCCCTGTACCCACAGCAGCTGTCGGGAGAGGGAAGAGTTGGGGGGGCTAGCACCATGACAGGGGGCACACAGGGGGAATCAGAAGCAGGAAGAACAGGGAGGGGGATCTGTGTGGAGGAAGCAATTACAGGAACAATGCCCTGTGTCTGTGTCTCTCCCTGCAGTAGCTGAAAGCTGTTGGGAGAGAAACCGTCTTTCTGTAACTGCTGTTTGGGCCCCCTGCGTGCCTGGGTCCCTTACAGACAGGAGGTCCCCCCTATCAGCGGTCCTGCAGGGCTTAGAACTACCTTCTCTTTAGTATCAAAATGCATTTTTTTTTATGTTCAGGCCATAAGTAATCTTCTCGCAAATTGCCTATTTTCCTATGAGTACAATGCAGCCATGTCCTTTTTATTGCTCTCTCTGTACAGCATGTGCATTTTTTGTTGATTTATTTGACTGCATCCCAAACGTTTGTCCACTCTTGACAGAAGGAATTTTCAACAAAGTAGTGCTCTGTCCTCGCTACGTATATGTTTCCCTGTGTATAACTCGACATGTAGCTAAACCCTTATTCTGCAATAAACCAGATTGAATGTAATCTTGAACCTTTAATAAAAAAACAGAATGGGTGAAACTATGGAAAAAAAACAGATAAGAAGTACATACAATCAATGTATGAAACATATATTGTAAATCACAGTGAAATACTGTAAGTAGGCTGCAGATGGCAAGAAGTCCATGCGTACCAGTGATGCTATGCTGCCTGTAGGGGATGTAAGTTTAGTTCATGATTAGATATCCAGCACTAACCTGTTCTAATTATAATACCCCACCAAGTCACTTTAACCGTCCTTCCCCTGAAGTTACATACATAAATCAATGAATCATTAAGCACACTTGGTAACAGAAAACTCAATATTCATGTATAAAGTCCCAAAATAAGTCCCAAAAATCTATATTAGTTATAAAGTCCCAAAATAAGAGTCCAAAAAAATCAAAATCCAAATAAATCCCAAGGAGATTATCTCTAAGTCAATACTTTCCTAAATCTTCGTATCTTCAAACCGCCTTTTTTGGTGTACTCCAAAAATAAATCTTCATATACCTCAAAGAAAAAAACTCGACATAGTGCTTTATCCAAATAATATCAAAAATATAATAAAAGTGCCACACGTGTTACATGCAAAAACACTCCCGTGCCACAGCAACCGTGAGAACAAATACCTCTGCCTTAAATGTTATTCACTGCACACAAATAACAAAGTGCATAATTACCCTCAAGGTAGTAACACAAGCCATAGATGAGATTAATTCCAACCTTTTTCCTTCAGCCTTTCCAACCACTTCCCACAGACCTCATAAACAGACCAGGGATCAGTGTATATAATAATCAATCACAGTACTTTAGCAACTTACATTAAAATAAGAAGAGATCAGCTTCCACACACAAAGCGATAGATTCCACAATCGAGCCTCTCCTCAGTGGTGTTAAAATATTCTCAGCATACCACTTCAGAGAAGGAATATATAATTGGTGATAAGTTCCCCACTACCCATACAGCTGTATGGAGGATTCCAGGGCATACACAGCCGCGTGTTCCAGGAACAAAAATGGCCACCACAGCACTTCCGGAAGAGCGTCAGAACGTCACCACGTCACGTGCCCCGGACGCGTTTCGTCACATCCGGACTTTGTCAACAGGGATTGTTGACAAAGTCCGGATGTGACGAAACGCGTCCGGGGCACGTGACGTGGTGACGTTCTGACGCTCTTTACGGAAGTGCTGTGGCGGCCATTTTTGTTCCTGGAACACGCGGCTGTGTATGCCCTGGAATCCTCCATACAGGTGTATGGGTAGTGGGGAACTTATCACCAATGATATATTCCTTCTCTGAAGTGGTATGCTGAGGATATTTTAACACCACTGAGGAGAGGCTCGATTGTGGAATCTATCACTTTGTGTGTGGAAGCTGATCTCTTCTTATTTTAATGTAAGTTGCTATAATAAAGTACTGTGATTATTTATTATATACACTGATCCCTGGTCTGTTTATGAGGTCTGTGGGAAGTGGTTGGAAAGGCTGAAGGAAAAAGGTTGGAATTAATCTCATCTATGGCTTGTGTTACTACCTTGAGGGTAATTATGCACTTCTGTTATTTGTGTGCAGTGAATAACATTTAAGGCAGAGGTATTTGTTCTCACGGTTGCTGTGGCACGGGAGTGTTTTTGCATGTAACACGTGTGGCACTTTTATTATATATTTTGATATTATTTGGATAAAAGCACTATGTCGAGTTTTTTTCTTTGAGGTATATGAAGATTTATTTTTGGAGTACACCAAAAAAGGCGGTTTGAAGATACGAAGATTTAAGAAAGTATTGACTTAGCGATAATCTCCTTGGGATTTATTTGGATTTTGATTTTTTGGACTCTTATTTTGGGACTTTATACACTAATATAGATTTTTGGGACTTATTTTGGGACTTTATACATGAATATTGAGTTTTCTGTTACCAAGTGTGCTTAATGATTGATTGATTTAAGTTTAGTTCATGGCATGTGCTGCAGATAATGGTACCTGGTTTTCTCTCCTTCAGTTTTTAAGATAGCGACGGAGCTCCCATGATGCACCTGTTTCTTTTTTTAAGGATGATGGGAATTTTTGGAATTTTATTATGGCTAAACAGTTTCTGGTTTCTGCAAACAGTAAATTTATTCCAGGCTCCATCTAGTGGCCAAATGTAATATTACAGGGAGAAAATCTTGAATTTCCCTGCTGAAGGCAGAACAGACTGTTTCTTTCAGTACCTTGACCTCCCACGTCGGCTCAGGTTTTGAGACCTGGTAGTAAACAAAGTTGATTCCAGCACTGATTATGCTAATAATATGGGAGCAAGTTTATATTGTACAGAAACCATGAAGTTGGTATTGCTTTATACTCACAGAATACTTGTAGTCCTAAAGCTTGTGGTCATAAAGCAGTGGTACACCAACACTCTGGTCTTGTCCAACTTTACTTAGGATGTTATCAATTACAGTCCTACAAGCCCCTCCAACTCCTCAGTGTATCCACCAGTTTGAAATACTTTCCTATTACCCCACTACAGTGATCTTTACAGTGAGGCCCTATGTGATGGAGCATAGGGCAAAGGAGCAAAGCCAATACAGTATGTATACAAACCAGAGAGTCAGAGATGTCCTAGCAGAAGCTGTTTCACTTTATGAAAGTACACAGTCCCAGTCCAGCATTCCGTAACATTATGGAATAGCAGAGAAACAAGTGGGATCTCCCAATTAGTATAGAGAAGGACAGGTATTGATAGACCTTGGGCAGCAGACATGTAGACAGGCAGAGATTCAAGCAACATGATAGTTCCAGAGGGGTGTGCACCATGTATCCTAGCACGTCTGGCTGCAGCACAGATCTGTTTTACAACATTGTTCAAATGAAGTCTCTCTTCTCTGGATCCCAGCTTGGAATTGTATAGCTCTTTCTAGAGCACTGTCTGCTTCCTATGCTTGTCATACAAACATGTAAAATGGTTCATTAAGTCCATTTTATTACTTTTTTGTATTGTCCAGGTGATACGAAATGACAAAGGCAGGTGGGAGAGATTGATTTAATCAGACTTTATTTAATCACTCAGGGTAACACTCACAGTTCAGTTCAGTAAAGAGATGAAGTGGGTAAAGAGTCACCAATAGCTTTTGTCCCTACTCTTCTGGAAACTTTCCCTGCCGCTATCACTTTCCCTGACAGACGGGTGCTCTTTCCTTATGCTAGCCAGTTTGCAAATGTGTGCCAAAACCTGGGGGCAGGGACTTTTAAAGATTATGCTGAACAAAGATGGCCACCACGGGTCACTTGGATGCAGCATAGCCAACCACCTCCAGGAACCAGGAAACCATAGAGAAACCAGGGTTCTCCTGACTGTCTCTCCAGACTATGATAACACTCCGGTCCAACACAACCTACAGTGGAGAAAGCAGACTGCACCTGCCTACACTACGCACCCCCCCCCCCCCTTGACAGATGTTGTCCTCCACATTGCAACAGAGTAAGAACAACAACAGGAGTAAAAGTGCATTAAGAGCATGGTTAAGGCAGAACAATAAAAAGAGTTCAAACTACATATTCAGAAAATCTTGCAGGAAGTTGCCCACAGTTGGACCTCAAAGGATGACAACCCTCTTGTAATGACTTGAGGGCTACAGGTGGCAAGAGGCCATACAAGACTTCTATTCCCCCCTCAAGCAGGCCCAAGGTAGGATCGTTAGACAAGTCAATACAGTGACTTGTTACTGGTTTGGGTTGCCCTGATCACTAGAGCTGTCATACTCAAAGTTATTGGAAGCCAGAGACTCAAGTATGAGGGGCAATTGGTGGAGTCAAATGCCTCCCAGTCATCAGCAGGCTTCTTGGAGAAGTCACCATTTAGTACACAAGCAGTCGCTTTTCCACTGGTCGGGCCCCTCAGAGACCAGGTTGTAGACAGGAGTAGATGGGAAAGGCTTCCCCAACACTTGGTACAGGGTGCGCTCCCATTTGGGCTCCAGATTGTTTCCTCTGGTGCATTTGGTATTCTTTAACAACATCTGGTCCCATGGTCGCAGTGGTAGTTATTCCAGGGCAGAGTCAGGTACCATCTCCTTGTGGTTGTCCAAGACTAGCTGCTTGGCCCTTTGCATGCTCCTAAACCCAAGAACTGGGTGTCTAGGCAGTAGGTGCTCTGGGATCCACAGGTCTCGGTAACTTGGCCCCAAAAGCATGCCTGGCAGCGTGCAGTTGAACTGCTCACAGGCTCCATCCTGCACTTGGGCCTGGACAGCTCACAGACCCGGTAGGCTCCCACCCGTATATACCCATAGGGGTTTGGTGGAGTCTGCATAGGCCAGCAACAGGGCAGAGGTCAGTTTCTGTTTTAGCATGTTAAAGGCCTGTTGCTGGGGGTCATGCCAATGGGACTGGATAAAATATGGGGGTCCACTCCTCTTCTGTGTGCTTTTCCCACTCAGCAACTGGGTAAGTGGGGCAGCTATTTGGGCGAACTTCGGGATAAGCCACTGGTAGTACCCCACTAGTCCTAAGAAGGAACTTAACTCAGTTTTTAGGAGGGTGTCAGTCCTGGACAGCTTGTACTTTGGCTGGGTTTGGAGACACCCCTCCAGCCTCAGTAACGTGCCCCAAATACTGTATCTTTTGCCTCACCATATGGCACTTGCTGGGTTTGAGCTTTAATCCATATTGTGCCAACTGGGAGAACATCCGGTCCAGATGTTTTAAGGGGTCTTCGGATGTCTTGGAGAAAATGAAGATATTATCAAGGTAAACTAACAGTCTTGAAATTAAAGTCTGACAGACATCTGTCCATTAAGCTCTGGAAGTAGCTCGGGACATTGTCCAGACTGAAGGGCATATGATTAAACTCAAAAATTCCCAAGGATGTGATAAAGGCAGATGTTTCCCAGTCTTGGTCCCAAACCAGGACTTGCCAGTAGTGGCTAGCTAGATTCAGAGTGGAGAAAAACCTGGCTTGTCTATAGGTCATTAAGGATTCTTCTACCTGAAGCAGTGGGTAGGCATCCCTGTGGGTGCATGCAGTTTATGATAGTCCACACAGAACCATCTTTCTTTTGCACCAGGACTACATGAGCAGCCCAGGCACTGTAGCTTTCCCAGATAACTCCACTCTAACATATTGCGGCGCAAATCCCTGACCTCTTGGCACAGTGCTGGGGGAATGTGGTGGTACCACTCTTGAATAGGCAGTGTATTCCCTGTGTGGATTGGGTGGTCAATGCCTTCAGTGAACCCATAAATTTCTGAACTGGTAGCAAATATTAACAGGTGTTTTTCCAGCAGCTGATGGAGAAGTCTCTGCTGTATTAGTGAGAAGTTTTTGAAAGGAAATTCCAGTGTTCCAGCAGTGACTTGTATTGGGCCTCATCCCATGGCATTGTGGCTGCCTGTAGAGGGGAACATATTGCTTCTATCCCTGGTTTGGCCTGGTTTGAGATTCAGTGACAAGGTACCGCATAGAGATCAGCCAGGGTGGCGTGTCTGGGTAGTGAGATCTGTGTTTTTCCCAGGTTGATGAGATGCACTAGGACTCTTCCCTGGTGGATCCAGGGCAAGGTACAGCCCACCAGCCACTAACCTGGTACTATATGATCCTTGTGGGGTTTGACCATAACAGTGGCTTTTTGTGGACCCCAACAGGGAGAAACCAGACTTCCTCTTGTACAGGTGCAAAAAGTAATGTTTGCTTAGGGGTGTGCAGTCCACTCCTACTTATTCCAGTTATTTCTTATTTGCCTAATGCTGGGCCTTGTAGGGTAGCACTCAGAGCCACACCGCTTGCAGGCCACAGCCCTGGACCCACTTGCCAGAGTGTTCATATTTAGCCAGCAGGTGGGGTAAGTCTATGTCTTTCAAAACGTTCATGCCCAACACAACAGGCACTGCTGGGTTAACTGGGCCATCACTACTCCCAACCGTTCCAGCACCTAGTGCTCTATTTGAATCCTCACCCAGGTGATGTCTTCAACCTGCAACTCCAGCAGGGGTCCAGTTGTTCCTGTGCCACAAATCTTTGTACATAAAAGTCATACTCTATGACAGTGACCTCTGACCCGGTGTCAGTCAGACATGGGACTTCTTGTCCGTTGACTAGGGTGGATACCACTGGGATCGGTACAACAGGGGTGAAGGTGCTAAGGGCTCCTCCTTGAGGTACACAGGTTTATATCTCTTGGTTACTGCTACCATTGCATCTGCCTTTTTTGTTGTTCATGAGTAACCACATCCTTCACAGCATTATGGAGGGAGGTGGAAGGGTGCTATTTAACTATCTCTTGTAGGACTCTCTGGACTGAGCCAGCCTTCATGCCGGCTATGAACTGGTCTTTCCCTATATGGTCAGATTCAGTGATGTGAGCGCAGTCACGCACATCCTACTTTTTTTCAGGCACCTCCAGAGGTTCTGCATGGTAATCGTGTAATGAGTGAGGCTCTTGTCCTGCTGTTTCCTGACAAGGAGTCTTCACCTCAGCTCTGGAAGTGGTATCTTTTTCCTAAATAGGCCCTCTTATATGACACAATCTGCTCTGCAGTAACCCACTCCTCCTCCAGCAGCGCCATTACCACTTGCAGGCATTATTTGAGGTCTTCTCAAAAGCCAGTCTCACCACTTGCCTCCGTGACCCTCTCCCCCTCGCAACTCCTCCGCCATCCTGCACTCCCTCACCCACATCTTCAATCTCTCCCTCTCTACTGGCACATTCCCCTCCCCCCTAAAGCTCGCCCACATCACCCCCATACTCAAAAAACCCTCCCTGGACCCCACTGACCTGAACAACCTCAGACCCATCTCACTGCTGCCATTCACTTCCAAGCTTCTTGAGCACTTAGTTTACAATCGCCTAAGCGCCCACCTCACCAACAACAACCTCCTCGATCCCCTACAATCTGGCTTCCGCCCCCAACATTCCACCGAAAACCGCCCTACTCAAAATCACTAACGACCTGCTATCCGCCAAAGCTAATGGATACTACTCTGTCCTCTTACTCCTCAACCTCTCTGCGGCCTTCAACACAGTTGACCACCTCCTCCTCCTTAACAAATTACACTCCCTTGGCATCAGAGACTCCGCTCTCTCCTGGCTCTCCTCCTATCTATCCCAACGCTCCTTCAGCGTTACCTATAACGCTGCCACCTCCCCCTCTCTGTTGGGGTCCCCCAAGGCTATGTCCTAGGGCCCCTTCTCTTCTCCATCTGTCAGGGCTCCGGGTATGACCAGAGGTATGTGAACTGATGCAGGGAAACGCAGGCTTCAGATATGTTATAAACAATATAATTTATTAAGACTAACAATACAAAACGCAGTGCAATACTAAAACATAAACAAAGTGCAAACGAACCAAACCAAGCTACCCACAGATAACAATACATACAATGCAAGCGTAGTCAGGCAGGCCGGGTCAATAACAATCGGGCAGGTAGGAACAGGAGGAGCAGGCAGAGAGTAGTCAGGTCACGAGCCGGGTACAGCAACTAACGGGCAGGTAGGTACAGGGGGTCAGGCAGAGAATGGTCGGGGTCACAAGCCAGGGATCAAACAGGAGAAGTCAGCAGAGGTCAGGATCAGGCAGGGTCGGCAACGAGTCAGTCAGGCAGGAACAGGAACAGGAATGCAGGTAACAAGATACAGGGGCCCATAGAAAAACACCCACCAAGGCCCAGACTGCAGGTCTGGCCATCCCTTAAATACACCTCCGTAATCAGCTTCAGGTGTTAGGCTGACTGCAGGGTTGAGTCTCTGATTGCTGAGAGCACCCGCTGGCCAGCCCTGGTACTGCACCCACAAGGCAGGTGAGTCCCACCATTACTGGCAAGTCCATTCCTGACACCATCTACACCTTCTCCTTCGGCAAACTGATACACTCCATGGCTTCAACTATCACCTCTACGCCGATGACACGCAAATTTACCTCTCCACCCCTCACCTCACCCCTTCATTCTCCGCCCCGTATCACCCACCTACTGAACAACATATCGGACTGGATGTCGCTCCACTTCCTCAAACTGAACCTTTCCAAAACCGAGCTCCTAATTTTCCCCCTGCCCACCCCCCCCCCCACCCTCTCCATCATGACCAAAAATGCTACCATCAGTCCCACCATGCAAGCCAAGGTCCTAGGTGTCATCCTAGACTCTAACCTGTCCTTCCAACCCCATGCCCAATCGCTGACTACCGCATGCAGGTTCCACCTCCACAACATCTCTAAAATACGCTTGTTCCTAACCCCCAGACACTACTAAACAACTCGTTCACTCCCTTATTATCTCGCGCCTGGACTACTGCAACTCCCGTCTCACCAGCCTACCCCAAAACAAGCTATCCCTGCCCCAGTCTATCCTGATCTCAGCAGCCAGACTCATCCACCTTACCAACCGATCCACATCTGCCACCCCCCTCTGTCATTCCCTCCACTGGCTCCCGATTGCCCAACGCATCAAATTCAAACTACTAACACTGACATACAAAGCCATTCATAACGCTGCCCCAAACTACCTCACCGACCTGATACCCAAATACCACCCTACCCGTAATCTTCGCTCCTCGCAAGACCTCCTACTCTATAGCTCCCTGGTCTCCACCTCCCACGCCCGACTGCAGGACTTCTCCAGAGCTTCCCCCATCCTCTGGAACTCACTTCCCCAATCCATCAGATTGTCCCCTACCCTCCTCACCTTTAGGCGCATCCTGAAAGCCCATCTCTTCAGGGAAGCCTACCCCACCCCCTCACCTAAACAGCTGATCCCCTCCACTCCTCACTCCATTCCATCCCCCACAGCCATCTCCTCCTGTATCACCATCCCCTCCCTCCTAGACTGTAAGCTCGAAAGGGCAGGGCCCTCTAACCCTCGTGTATTGTGTATTGTTTTGCTACTGTATTGTCTCATGTCTTGTCCCCCATTCTAATGTACAGCGCTGAGCAAACCCTTTGGTGCTATATAAATACTCTATTATAATAATAATAATAATTATCCTCAAAGCATTAACAGCCAGCTGCACAAGGACCTGGAACAGGCGCACGGCACTCACCAGTCTCTCCTCCGACTCGGCCAGGGGGATGTTTGAGCCATTGAACTTTTGTATTAAGGCCAAAGCTGATCCTAACGGAGCCATGCTGGAGCCCAGTCCTACTTCTGCACCTGCTGCAAGGAACATGTCCTACTGACTACGCCAAGTGTGGATAGGTGCAGCGCGGAGCAGAGACAGTAAATACACAAAGTCTGGTTGCAGTTAAACTCAGAACCAGTATTACAGAGTATGTAAATTGTAAACAACCCCAACAGTTCAGTTCAAGGCAGAGATGCAGTGAGTAAAGATGCATCAGTGGCGTCTGTCTTCAGAGGGCAGAGTGCAGCCTGGTGGGTGCGGTCCCAAAGGGGAAGCTTCTGTACAGGATTGAGAGTCCCTAGTCTGTCTCTACTCTTCTGGAACCTTTCCTTGCTGCTTTCACTTTCCCTGACAGATGGGTGCTCTTTCTTATACTAGCCACTTCACAAAGGCACACCAAAACCTGGGGGCAGGGACTCTCCTGACCTAAGATAGCCACCAGAGGTCACCTTGATGCAGCTTAGCCAACCACCTCCAAGAACCAGGAAACCATAGAGAGACCAAGTTTCTCCTGACTTCCTCTCCAGGCTGTGATATTGCTCCCAACGAGCACCACCTACAGTAGAGAAAAACAGACTGAACCTGCCTACACATTTGATTAGGTTTGATTGAATGGTTTTGTCTGGCTTGTTATTGGAATGCCCCTCTGACACCCTCACTGACACCGCACAGCCATTGCTTATAAATAGTCCCCACCAGGCTGTGTGTCCACTGCACGTGCATGCTGCTGGTACCAGTCATTCCTATGGATGGGGCAAACTCATAAAAGGTACAGACCTTCATAAGAAAAATCTAGACATGAACATCTAATTGTTTTTGTTTTTGACTATTCCGCTGTATCAGAGGAAAGCAAATCAATGATAAGGGAACACTCGTGTATTGTTTTATAAAATGAAAAGGTCAGGGACAAGGTGCAACAGTTACCAATAATCTCCTTCCAAAGGAGCTGCAATATAGAGAATATAGTTACTATAAGAGAACATATAAACCTAAAAAAAGCTGAGGTTCAAGGTAATTGAAGGGTCAGTAATTGCATTATCTGAAACTTCCTTGTTGCCATGACATGACTGGGGTAATGAAAGAGTATAATCCATTTTCTTGTTTTTGTTTTTTTATAAAGAACATTGTGGAAAACCAGGCCAGAAGGAAGGAGCCAAGCTACAAGGTAACTGGAATGCTGAAACATATTCACCTGGCACTGTTGCAACATTTACCTGTATCCATGGAGATGGACCTATTAAGATGGCCTGCATTGAAGGTTCATGGGTAGACATTTCTAGAGGACAGTGCAAAGGTAAGTTGTTAATTGTCATTAATTTAAATTATATAACAATGTAGAATATTATAAACTAGCACATAATTAAATACTATAAATTTGTAACAAAGTAAAATATTTCTGTTTTTCAAATGCACCATGTAGACAGTCACAGATACTATTTTTCTTCAGTATGTTGTTGTATTAACTTATATTAGATAAAAGTAATAGTCCACACAGGATAACAACTATTAGTTCATTTGTTTACCCTGCTTTCTTCATCCTGTTACATACTTGGCAGAGGATTAATAATCACTCTTCTAGTACCTCCGGGCATCCTCTGCTCTTAACCACTTCAATGTTGAGCACTCCCCCCCCCCCCCCCCCTACAGCCAGCACTTTCACCCCCTTCCTTCCATATTTCAGCTCTGTCACATTTTGAATGACAATTGTGCGGTCATGCAACACTGTACACAATAAAAAATTTTATCATTTTGTTTACACAAATAAAACTTTCTTTAGGTGGTATTTAATCACCACTGAGTTTTTTTTTAATTTTTTGCTAAATTATTATATTATTATTATACAGTATTTATATAGAGCCAACAGTTTGCTTAGCGCTGTACATTACAATGGGAGACAGTACACGAGACAGTACAGTAACAATACAATTCGATACACGAGGGGTTCGAGGGCCCTGCTCCTTGGAGCTTACAATCTAGGAGGGAGGGGACAGTAGTACAGGAGGAAATAGCTGTGGGGGATGGAGTGGTAGGAAGAGTGAAGGAGATCAGCAATTAGCTGATGGCGGGGTAGGCTTCCCTGAAGAGATGGGTTTTCAGGGTGCGCCTAAAGGAGAGGAGGGGAGGTGATAGTCTGATGGATTGGGGTAGGGAGTTCCAGAGGATGGGGGAAGCCCTGGAAAAGTCCTGGAGATGGGCATGGGAGGAGGAGACCAGGGAACTAGAGAGTAGGAGGTCTTGCGAGGAGTGGAGAGTACGGTTTGG
This sequence comes from Staurois parvus, assembly GCA_951230385.1. Classification (NCBI taxonomy): domain Eukaryota; kingdom Metazoa; phylum Chordata; class Amphibia; order Anura; family Ranidae; genus Staurois; species Staurois parvus. The sequence continues at coordinate 459,625 of CATNWA010015227.1, read as the reverse complement.
GTGGTATTTGGATATCAGGTCAGTGATGTAGTTTGGGGCAGTGTTATGAACAGCTTTGAACGTCAATGTTAGCATTTTGAATTTTATCCGTTGGGCAATCGGAAGCCAGTGGAGGGATTGGCAGAGGGGGGTGGCGGATACGGAGCGGTTAGTAAGGTAGATGAGTCTGGCCGCAGTATTCAGGATAGACTGAAGCAGGGATAGCCTCTGGTGAGGTAAGCCGGTGAGGAGGGAGTTACAGTAGTCGAGTCGTGATATGATAAGGGAATGAGTTGCTTAGTAGTTTCCGGGTTAGGAACGGACGTATTTTGGAGATGTTGCGGAGGTGGAGTCTACATGAGTTTGTCAGTGATTGGAACTGGGGCTGGAAAGACAGATTGGAGTCTAGAATGATACCTAGTACTCTGGTTTGCGGGGTAGGACTAATGGTGGCATTGTTGGTCGTGATGGAGAAGTCAGGGGGGGGGGCGTGGGCTGGGGGGGGAAAACTAGGTGCTCAGTTTTGGAAAGATTGAGGAAGTGGAGTGACATCCAATCCGATATGTCACTTAGTAGGCTTGTGATACGGGTGGAGACTGAAGGGGTGAGGAGTAGAGAGATAGATTTGTGTGTCGTCAGCATAGAGATGGTAATTGAAGCTGTGGGAATTTATCAATTGACCAAGGGAGGAGGTGTAGATGGAGAAGAGAAAGGGCCCGAGGACAGAACCTTGAGGGATGCCAACAGAGAGGGGGAGTGAGGGGGAGGTGGCAACGTTATAGGTAACACTGAAGGAGCGCTGTGAAAGATAGGAAGAGAGCCAGGAGACAGCGGAGTCTCTGAGGCCAAGAGAGTGTAGTTTTTTGAGGAGGGGGTGGTCAACTGTGTTGAAAGCCGCAGAGAGGTCGAGGAGTAGGAGCACTGAATAGTGGCCATTAGCTTTGACGGTTAGCAGGTCGTTGGTGAGTTTGAGTAGGGCAGTTTCGGTGGAGTGTAGGGGACGGAAGCCAGACTGTAGGGGATCAAAGAGGTTGTTGTCGGTGAGGTGGGGAACTCAGGCGATTATAGACTAAATGCTAAATAAATAAAAAGGCCAAAAATTTAAAAGAAATGCATTTTTTCTTAATTTCTATTATAAATAAAAGACTGCAAATAAGTAATTTTTTCTTAATCAATTTAGGCCAAAATGAATTCTTCTACATTTCTTTGCTAAAAATTACCCAAATAAGTGTATATTATTTAGTCTGTAGGAAAGTTCACAAACTATGGGATATAGTTTGTGATATGGGATATATGAGAAAATCGATCAACCCTGATGTTGTCATGTACTTGATAGGAGACTGAAATGATGAGGTTGGCCTCACATGTATCTCCAGCCCAGGACCCACTTTAAGTGGGACAGAGGCTACCGAGGTACAGGAGGAACAAGAGTGCCAGCAGATGTTGACAAAAGAACTTGCAGCTGGAGATATGGTTCTGAAGAGACCAGTGGACCATCAGTTCAGAAATGGTAGCTACAGTATGCTGTGGAATCCAGCCCAAGGCCAGAGGGGCACTACACTTGCACTGCAGGTTCAGGATGAGTGGCGTGTCAGAGCTCCCAGCAGACTTGAAACATAAACACTCAATGGTGTGCAGAGCTTGTACAGCAGACAGCCAGGCAGGCACTAGAGCAGGGCAGGAAGTCGGGATCAAAAACAGGAGCCTGATCACAGGCGGACAGCGAGGTACCGAATCATGAGCAGAACCAAAAACAAGAACAGAGCCGGGTCAGGAATTTAGCGACAAGTCAGGAGCAGAATATGAAGTCAGATCATGAAGAGAACTATACTACTGCCACCTTAGTATAGTGTCTCCATAAATGCAGGATCAGCCCCATTCATTGCCAGCACTATCGTTTGGCCCCTCTGCTGTTTTTCACAGAAGATTTGTATCAATTAATTGTGGACCAAAGCAATATATATGCACAACAGTACATCCCGCCCACCGAAATTCAGCTCTTGCCAGACAGTTCGCATGGAACCTATCACGGTTTCCGAATGTAAAACTTTTTTGGGCCCTTAACATGGGTATTACAAAAAACAATGAATTGCGGTCATATTGGTCCACAGATCTGATTCATCATATGCCCATGTTCTCTGCTGTTACATACTGTATACACCTGAAAAGGAACAGCAATGTACTGGTACGTTGCTGGACTTCAAGTGATTATACCAGGATGATGCCGCTACAGGCATCATCCTGGTATCATTTATTTCAGCTGGCAGTAGGCTTTCATGTAAAAGCAATCCTAGCTGCTAATTAACCACTGAATCGCTTGATGTACCCCCCCCCCCCCCAACACACACACACTGCTTTCTAGGGCTCCCATGTCCCACCGAGGGAACCCGAGAGTGCAGCCAGAGATTCTGCCGGCTGACTATATAGCTGGTTGGACAGAGCAGAACATCGCTTGGCGAACTTTCCTGAAACTTGACCTTGCTTACCCTGATGATCCTTGGTGCCTTAATCTCAACTTAGCAGAACAGCGGGGTATTGCTCTTAAATGTCCTCCTTTTTTGTTTTTCACTTTTTTCCCCCTTAAGTTCTGGCTCCTCCCATCTTATGCTACCCCTGCATCTACCTGCTGTGTGCATGTCATCAAGACATTGTGTATACCCCAACCTGTTTTTGGTCCTGAGAGAATCTTTTGGCCTCCTGTCTGTGTTTCCAGATTTCATTATCACGGCTCTGTTAGCCTATTTGCTGGTGGTAATATCAGCTTCCTCCCTTGATTTGTTCATGGTTCACCTGAGATGCCTATATATAGTGGAATGTATATTACTGAGTCTGTCACTCCCACTCCTTTCTGGCTGTCCACCTGGGCTGCCCTGGCCCACATGATCCTGGTTTCTGTTTGCAATGGTTTTTTACTCTGCATCTTTTTTACCTATTGCCTCTCTGCTCTCTGACCCCCTCGGGGGGTGGTATACCTGTCTACAACTGAGATATACTTATTTTCTCCATGTGCATTATGTCTGTCTCCCTTATAGAATTGCTGTTTTTATCCTGGAATGTAAGGGGCCTAGGGGATAAAACCAAATGGGGGGCTGTTTTCCATGTGCTTAAACATTTAAAACCGTCTGTAGTATGTCTGCAGGAAACCCATTTGAAACCTGACACTGCATGCACACTCCGCTCCTGTTTATTTCCCGTACAATAACATTCTTTCCTTTCCACGTTTTCTAGAGGTGTGTGTATCCTTATCTCTAACTCTGTTCAATTTGGGAATGTACAGGAGTGGATTGATGCAGAGGGCAGGTATATTTTCCTGCTGTGCACTTTGAACGGGTTTCGCTGCATTGTGGCCGCGATATATATCCCTCCGCACTACTCTTCAGAGGTCATTAAACGCCTAGCTCAATTTATGGCAAACCACCCTGATGCTCCTTTATTGGCGTTGGGTGATTATAACAATTGCTTTCTCCCTACTTTGGATAAATTGCCCTTGGGCGGCAGGGGTAGACAATTATCCCCATTTTCCAATCTGCTGGCGGAGCTGGGCCTCCGGGATGTGTGGCAGATGAAGTATCCAACTGCAAAATGTTATTCTTGTTACTCTGCTATTCATGATGGGCTTTCAAATATAGATCTGGGCCTTGGGAACTCAATGATCCTGCCATATGTGATTGATGCTGCGTATGAACCCTGAGCTCTATCTGACCATGTCCCTTTATGGGTTAAACTGCATGTGAGCTACACACACTCTCGCCCACTGTAGAAGGTTAACCCATTTTGGTTGACACTGTTCCCGGAGTCTGATTTGATACCGGGGGAGTAGTCAGACTTTCTGCAGCGGAATGAGGGCCTGTCCCCATGAGGACTAGTTTAGGATGCGATGAAGGCCTTCCTGAGGGGTCTGATTACCCAGGAGATTTCAGTGGTTAAGCGTAGATCTAAGGAGAGGCAGGAGAAGGTACGTCTAGATGTTCAACAGAGAGAAGCTCAGATGATCCTAGACCCAAGCCCCCGTAACTGTACCTCCTGGAAGGAAGCCCAGAAAATTTATGAATCAGTGCTTGCTCAAACGGCTGATAACAAGAGGTATTTTTTGTAACAAACATATTTTGGGGAAGGTGAGAGTATGGAACACCTTCTTGCTTTTGTGGCTAAATCGCAACAAGAGGAATCCACTATAGACAAGATCGAGGATGTTGATGGGAAGATCTGCACAAGCCATGAGGACATACTGAGAGTTTTCCACCACTTTTTATATGCTTCTAAAATTGTAGCTACCCATTTTGAGCTTGCATAGTCTTTAGACGCCTGCCCTTTTCCTGTTTTGTCAGAGGCTGACCAGAGAAAATTAGATCCGACAATTACCATTAAGGAACTATCCGAAGCTTTACTGAGCACTCCCAGAATAATATTCGTAGACTTTTTTTGAACTTGCTAATTCCAGTGGACAACCCCAGGGGGGGGGGGCAATTTTATCTTCAGATGTTGCTAAGGCATTTGACAGTGTGGAATGGCCATATTTGTGGGAAGTACTTTCTAGATTCGGTATTGGACCCAAGTTTATTAGTCGGGTATGCATTCTCTATGTGGCCCCTAGTGCCTGCATCCAGGTCAACGAGGATATGTCTGATTCATGCAGGCTGCAGAGGGGGATGAAGCATGGCTGTCCTCTTTCGCTTCTTCTGTCCGCCTTGGTATTACAACCTCTGGCGTTATTGGTGCGACAATCTCCGGACATTATAGGTTTTAATAGGAGTGCTCTCATGGAAAAGATATCACTTTATGCAGATGATATACTGTTGTATTTGGGTGATACCTCTACATCCTTAGATTCTCTTATGTCCTTATTGGTCATTTTGGTGGCTTTTCCGGATTTAAAATCAATTGGCATAAATCAGTGCTGATGCCCGTGGATCCTGTGGACCTCCCCCTCCCGGCCTATGCGCAGCAAATACAAGTAGTGTGTACATTTAAGTACTTGGGGGTGGTGGTCTCTCCTGATCCAAGACAGTATATATCTCTCAATTTTATACCTCCATCAGCATAAATTCAAATGTATCAGCTGGTGAAGACTTCCCCTATCGGAGGTGGGCAGGGTCAATTTAATTAAAATGATTTGGGCCCCACAACTTTTCTATATTTTCCATAACTCTCCTGTATGGATTCCTAAAAAATGTTTTCATCATATAGAAACCCAGTTTAGGAGTCTCATCTGGAAAAAACAGACAGCTAGGATAAAATTGTCAATGTTACAATATGGCAAGGATTCAGGGGGGCTGGCGATTCCTGAGCCTCGATTATATTTTTTGGGCGGCCCAATTGCAGCATCTTGTTGGTTGGGATTTATCTAATACTACTGATCCTATTATGAGTTTGATTTCCCTTCCTGATCCCACCATATTGGCTCTCTCTCAACTTGAGATGGCTTTGCCTGTACTTCCATCCACGGCTCCAACCACTGATCTTTTGAGGCGCGTGTGGAGTGCGGTAAAGGCATCTTTTCATGTTACTGGGTTTCTCTCCAGCACCCCCTTATGGAAGAATAAGCAAAATTTAGACTTAGCTAAGCTAGAGGGTTTTCATGAATGGAGGGAACGAGGCTTGACATTTATATCTCAGGTGTATTCAGGGTAGACCCTAAAGTCCTTTTCGCAATTGCAAACGGAATTTACATTTACCCATAAGCAATTTTACCAATATTTTCAGCTACACCATGCGGTGCAGACCCAGTCTTTACTCTCCAATCTCACACTGGCAGACTCAATTTTCTCAGGCAACCCAAGAAGGGCATGATTTCTCGGGTCTACTCCCAGTTGTTGACCACGGTACAGAATCAAGCTAGCCTCCGGGGTAGGGTGCAGTGGACCCAGGATATTGGAGAGCTTGCTGGAGATGCCTGGGATGCTGCCCTGGAGTCTGTGCTGGTGATTTCTCTCTCCCTCTCCCATAAATTGTCTCAATTGTTTATTCTCCATTGGGCATATAGGACTTTTGTGCAATTGTACCGGTGGGGTAGGTGGGATTCACCTGACTGCCCGAGGTGTAGGACCCAGCACTGGAATTTCATTCACATGCTCTGGCGTTTCTCAAAGCTACATAGATATTGGAGTGAGGTTCTCCAGCTTATTTCCCTAATATCACAATATACTGTTCCCCAGGATCCTTTATAATGTCTTCTGGGGGCTCTGGATCAAGAACTGCTCCAACCCGGTGTGTGTATTATGATATCTAGACTTTTATATCTGGCTAAGAAGTTAATTGCACAGTACTGGTTAACGTCGGCCCCGCCAACTAGTAAGCAATGGATAGATTATGTTAACTCGCTACTCCCACGGGAAAAGCTCACATCTAGGGTCAATTATATATTCAGGTTTGTAACAGGAAACATAAGAATTAGAAATGAGGATGTCCTAGAAACACAATGCATAGAGTAACCATTTCACAGATAGCACTCTTTCTTAAATTCACACACATTTGTCACTTTCTGAATGTCAAAATTGTTTGTAGTGTACACTTCAACTATTATTGTTTGATTATTTATTTATTATTATGCTATTAAATGTACAGAAGGTATATGTAAGCAACAAATAGGATGGCTCAATAATTACCACTCTTGTAAAACTCTTGTTGGAACAAACATATCCCAACTCAATCCTTATTGATGTACATATCTTAAGAGCCCTTTCCATAAACACAGTGTGCTTGAAAGTTGTATATTCATGTGGAGTGAGGCAGAAAGGGTTGGGGGAATGGGGGAAGTTCTGTATTCCAGCAGGCAATGTTGACAGTACTGGTTGGGATTTCAGTGCAGAAAAAGCACTGTGCTGTCAGCTCAAACAGAGTTTGGAGAACAGTGGATTTCTGTACTTGCAGCATTTTCAAAGGGATACTTTAAGTAATATGCATGTATAATAGAGATGTAATGACTGTGTGTAATATGCAGTGTGTAGGGAGGTCAGAACTTCCTGCTCAAGTTCCTCTATTTTAAAAGGAAACTTGAATAATTACCTTCAGATGAGATAAGACTCCAAATTATATTTATTGCATATACATATATGGAGAATACAGTGTCAGCCCTTTCTGAATCCCGTCTTTCATAGAATCTTTCTCTGTTTATATAACCCATCTTATAAAAAAGAAACAAAATAGAAACATTCTAACATTTGGACCAAAGAGAACACTGTATCCCTCCTAACACACCACACACACGCCTAACGGCACAATTCCAATCAAGATATGTGTTTTTTGCAATGAACAACCTGAAATATATGAAGTTACAAAAACATAGACACAGCCATCTTGTGTGTGTGTGTGTGTATATATATATATATATATATATATATATATATATATACGCACAGTACATAGATGGTTAGATGGAACTAGAGTTGGGGTTGAGCTATACAGAGGGGGCTTCCATGTATTTTGCTTTTAATCAAAACTTTCAGACAGTGTGCGTAGCTTTTTTTCTGGGTAGTTGGTAAGTGTGCCGAAAAAATTTTTTGTTTGTGAGGGTGGAGACTTTGTATATACTGTATTTTGTATCTATAATCCATGACCTACAATGTATGTTTATATTTTAATTTTATTAATATACCTTTTAATGGTTGTTTAGTTTTAGGCCACTGTTCAAAGCCACAGCAAAGTCATGAAAATGGGGAACTAGAAGGTCAGTGGAATGATGACATTTTTCCACCTGGGAAGGTAGCGACTTACACGTGTCGCCAAGGGTACAGCCAAGCTAGTCCTATTAAAAAGGCCTGTATTGAAGGTGAATGGATAACTATTTCTAAAGGACAGTGCATTCAAGGTAAGGTTTAAAAATATTTAAAAAGTATTAAAAATGGCATTCATCCAACATTCACCCAAAAATAAAAATGTTACTGGGCAGCATTAACCTTAAAACAAATTAATGTTAATTTGCGCCTCATCTGTCATTGAATGGAAAATGCTGCTTACTGCGACCTTTGTCCTTTTATGAAAAAGGTGAATATAGTATAGTATAACTGTTGTCAGCATTAAAAAAACAAATACAGGAAAGTCTAGAGTCTAGGATAGCAGTAAAAACTAGACAGGAGTTCAAATTTATCCCCACTCTATCTAAATAAAAATGTGGTGTTTTTAGTGGGGTTACCCAAAAGCAGGCTGTTCTGATAAACGGGGCCTTCTGAAACCACCTACCTCCCCCCACCTACTTTGCTTCCTTTCTGCTGCGTGGATATAAAAATAAGATAAAAATAAAAGAAACAATATCCACGCTGACTGGTGATACAAAGCAGCTTATAAAAACCTATATAGAAACTAAAAATTTGAAGTGCAGCGCTAAACATATAGAAAAATAATTAAAACATATCCAAAAATTATTTTAAAAAAATGATGCAAAATATAAAATAAATGTCCGTGAGAACAATTGGTGCAAACCAAAATGGATTAAATTAAAAATGTGTTGAAATAATGTCCATCCACCACCATGAAAATGCTCTTGCATGTAGTAAAACAACTCCAATCTGCCATCACCATCTCCCAGTGAATTAAAAACTCACCAGAAATGATGGCTGCCACTACAACAGCATAAACACCCACATGTTTAAGCAGGAACACATATGTCTTGATGTGGAACTCTGTGAATGCGTGTCATTCTGTCTGGCAGGCTGTGGTGAAATAAAGCTCGCCAGGAGCAAAATATTCTTCCAATAGTGTAGTATTTATTAGATAATACTTGAATTTAAATAAATAAAGCCAAAAAGCATAAAACAAAACTGTCAGATTACACGAACAGCTTCTGCTGACCTGGCATCAGTCAGTGGCGTGACGTCATCACCGAAAACTCCTACTCGACGTGTTTCATCCAATCGAAGATTCTCAATTGAACAAAACATGTTGAGGAGGAGTTTTCAGTGCTGATGTCATGCCGCTGCGTAATCCCGAGTATTTACAGTCACATATATATGTTTCAGTCTTTAGAAACCATATGTCTCATGCACAGAGTCTCAACTCTGGGATGCTATTTAGGAACTCTGTTATGTTGACATAATTCTGTATGGTACCATTGTACTCATTTACTAAATTACCGCCTATTCAATGTTTTATGGCTATTATTCATCTATGTTCAATAAAGATTGATGTAACTTTTACTCATTTTGGTGATGCCTTTAAAGTCCCATCTAAGGATATTGTTTTCTCCTATATAATTCTTTTTGGAAAGTTTGCCGCCACAAGTTTTTGGAAAATAAGGAAAGAAAATGAAAGTGTATTTTTTCTTTTCTATTTTTTATTTTTTCAGACAGTAAATGAGATCTGAAAAATATTCACCATGCCTCTTATTAAATTACTTGGAATGTCTACTTTCCAAAAAGGGCCATTTGGGGGGGTTTGTGCTATCAGAACCTCTGAAATTGTGATAGGTAGTGGAGAAGTGAAATAAGGAAATTATGCACCTTAAGGCTTTCAAAGGGGTCATTTGATTTCACACAGATGTCAGATGGAGTAGCTATTCCTATGCAACCTTTGCATCCCAATTGACATATATATACATTTTAGTATGCTCCATGTGAACAAGACTTTAGAAGCGATATAGCAGGAATTTAAATAAAGTTATGTTGTGTTTTGCGTGCACTAATGATTTTAGTAAAAGCGTTTTGATGAACATTTGTGTAACTACTGCAGGACCTAAAAAAATCAGTAACATTCTTTTATCCTACAGGTCATGTGCTTTCAGAAAATGTATGGATTGAGGGGTCTTTTTAAATTCTGAAAGCTGTAAGTGCAAAATGGTAACCTCCAAATTTTGAAATTAGATTGTTTTTATTTACTTTTACCGCACTTTCTGTTCTCATCGTTTTATAAATAGGAGCTATTTAAACTTTACAAACATTTGTTATTTAATAACTCAGTACAGTTTTAGCTTTTATATTTAGTAGGAATTTAGCATGAATTTTGTAAATTTTGCCATGTATGTATCCACTAATAATGACTACTGCGGGGCCTAGTAGTAGCACATTTTTTTTATTCTACAGGTCATGTGCTTTCAGAAAATATATGATTTAAGGGGTGTTTTACAAATTCTGAAAGTTGCAAGTGAAAAATGATAACCTCAGATTTTTAGAGTAAATTTTTTTAATTACAGTTTTGCTTACCTTCCGTTTTCCCGTTTTCACAAAAAGGCGCAATTTAAAATTTGCAAGTATTAACTCAATACAGTTTTAACATTTATATTTAGCAAGAATGTTGTAAATTTTGCCATGTATGTATACAATAATGAATTTAGTGTATTTTTACATTTTTTTGAGAAACAATTGAGCAAATATCACAGGGGTTAAAAGGTCAGTAGTACCTTCCTTTTTATTCTACTGGTCCTATGTTTTCAGAAAATATATGGTTCGGAGGGGGGGGGGGGGTCTTTTACAAACTCTGAAAGCTGTAAAAGAAAAAGAAAAAAATCAATGGAAAAATTGCAAAAATGACCTGGCCACCTGAGTTTAAAAGTGGAGCGCAGAGCGTGGCAGTGAAAGGGTTAAAGGGTGGCAAACTAGGGTGATAAAGAAGTTCCTTGATGAGTAGCACAAACAGGAACCAAAGCACTAATGTAACTTGATCTGCAGGGTGCATTTATTGCAGTCACGTAATAAACAATAATGATGGTGCAAGCTGATAGAGGGTCAGTCCAAAGGTGTCACATATAGTCCATTTTAAAATATCCAACAGACTCTAATAACTCTGTGTTAGTGGCAGCTATCGCAGAGATAAGCCAACTCTGTATTAGGAATATATAAGAGAGAAGTAAGCGCCATCTAAGTGCAGAAAGCTTACAAGCCTAATTGCACAAGTGTAATAAAACCGTACAAGACAGTATGTAAACCACGCGTGTAATAGAAGACTCTGTAATCCTTGTCCTGAAATGATCTGCCTGTGGCAATGGAGCAGCTGGGAGCAGCACACAGCAGCCAGGAGACGCCGCTCAGGATCCTGGAAGCAGCTCAGAACCAGCCTGTAATGCACACAGACACTGGGCAGAAGTGACATCAATGCAGGTCCGAAATTCCAGATGGGCAGAAACAGGCTACGCGCTGGGAGCCTACAGCTCCTTCTGATGACCTGACTTGATAATGGGGGAGCCATGACCTATATACCCGAGCAAAGGCATGGAGCAGAGTAATAGAGGAACCAGCAGTACCACAATTTTTACCCATGACAAATACAATAAAAAATTCATCATAATCAACTGGCATAGTACATAAATTGAATATGAAGCAATATAAATGGAAATATAGGTAAAGTAAAAGGCAATATAAACATATGACCAAGACATTAGTCCAAGATGGTGACCGGAGCGGCTGCATATACCACAGCTCCGGTCGCCTCCACAATCTCATCCACCCACTCACTCCCCCACCCGGGGGCAGCGGGCGTACAGCGGATACCGGAGGTCTCCCCGACCCTCCCTGCACCTGGAGGGGGGAGCGGTGCCGCTCGAACCTCCCGCGACACGGCCCAGAACTCCGCTGCTGCGGCCTGCCACAATAAAGTCCGCCGGGCCCTGGATGCACCTCGAGAGGGGGAAGCGGTACCGCTTGAGCCTCCCACCGCACGGCCCAGAACTCTGACGCGGCGTCTGACCTGGATCGGCAAGGTCGCCCGCTAACCTGGCAGGGTCTGCCGCAACAAAGCCCGCTAATGAGCTGATCGGCACGGTCTCCCGCTAATAAGCTGCCGTCCGGGTAGCAGCGGGTGGGGGCTGGGCACTGGTGGTCTCCCCGACCCTACCTGCGCCTGGAGAAGGAGAGCGGTGTCACCTAGGCTTACCTCCAAGATGACTGTAGCTTGATTGCAACTATGCTACTACCCCCCCCTGCACCGGCACCGGGCACCATAGATCCCCTGGGGCCAGTACTACCCTTGGCCACAAGATATTTAACTGAACTCAACCTATCCTGAACTTAAGCACGAGAACTCTAGCTGCAGGAAGATACAACAGCAAGATACTCTACTGCATGCTGGACTATCTGCAATCAAGCACCCTGGGAAACATTTCACCACACCTGACTGCCACTCCATATACCTTTTTAAAATGCCTCCTCTACTCCTCCTTTTCATATTCCTCTCCTGCGTTTCCAAAATCTCTTTTCTCAGTCCGTCTGCTCCACCCAAACAACTGTACATCTCACCTTCACTGCTTCCATCTCCCTACTGCTGCTCTCATAACCTCCTGTTGATACTCCACTCTCCTACTGACCCGAACGCCAGAACTGGTAGACATACGCGCTCATGTACATCCCGCTCCCATGCCACCTTTTTCACCCTTCTTCTTCTCCTAACCTCTGGGGATATCTCCCCTAACCCTGGTCCTCCACTACCTAGCACTACCCACACACAAGACATCCTCTTTCTTCCGTGCACTGCCGCAACCCCCTCAATCTACTATCTGTCCCCGTGCTCCCCAAAACCACCCTCCCATTTTCATGTGTACTCTGGAACGCCCGCTCGGTCTGCAACAAGCTCACCGCTATCCATGACCTCTTTGTCTCCCACTCCCTTAACCTTCTAGCAATCACCAAAACCTGGATCCAAGCAGCTGATTCTGCCTCCCCCGCAGCACTCTCCTATGGAGGTCTCATCTGGACCCACTCACCCAGACCCAGCGGTCGGAAAGGGTGTGGGGTTGGTATGCTCCTGTCACCACAGAGCACCTTCCAAGTCCTCCCAAACCCTCCCTCTCTATCCTTCTCTTCTTTCGAGACCCACTGCATCCGGCTATTCTCTCCAATCTCTCTGAGGATTGCAGTGATCTATCGGCCTCCTGGACCTGTGTCCCGCTTTCTTGACGCCTGGCTACCCTTCTTTCTCTCCTCTGAGCTACCCACTATCATCCTTGGAGACTTCAACATCCCTATCAACATCAATAACCCGGGTACATCCTAACTCTTCCACATAACCTCTTCTTTCGCACTTGCACAGTGTATACAGTCCACCACTCACTCCAACGGGAACACTCTAGACCTTGTCTTCTCTTATCTTTGCACTCCCTACAACCTCACAAACACCCCCTTCCCTCTCTCTGATCACAACCTCATCACCTTCTCTGTCTCCTCATCCTCAAACACCTATCCCTCCAAACAGCAAACAATCACCAGCAGAAACCTCCGTAACTTGAACCCTGCTCCCTTCCACTCTGCAGCTGACCAACTTTACGACAGTATCCATCATCTACAACAACTCGCTGTCAGACTCGCTTGCACCCCCAACAACACGAAGCATTAGGCCCCGACCGCTACAACCCTGGCAGACTGACCACACCAAAAATCTCAAATGACATAGTTGTGCGCTGGAGCGACAATGGCGTAAAACCAAATCCAAACAAGCATTGACCCGATATAAATCTGCCTCCTAACATACACTTCCTCCCTTCACGCTGCCAAACAAGCCAACTTTGTTACCCTCATTAATACCTTCTCCTCCAGTCCTCGTCGGCTCTTCTCTACTTTTAACTGTCTACTTTCCCTGCCCCCACCTCCACCCAGTACCTCACTCACCGCCCTCGAGATTGCTGACCACTTCAAAAACAAGATTGCTGCAATTGGTAGGGACATCACCACTGCTCAGACTTCCACCCCACCTAACATTCCTCACACTAAAACCCCCTCAACACTTCGCTCTTTCGACCTCGCTACTACTGAATAGGTCACTTAGGTCTTCTCTGAAGCCCGCCTCACCACCTGCCCACTGGACCCTGTCCCCTCACATCTCCTATGGTCACCCTCCTCTTCCATCCTATGCTCCCTCACTCACATCTTCAATCTTTCCCTCTCTACTGGCACCTTCCCCTCCCCTCTAAAGCACGCACACATCACTCCCATACTTAAAAAACCCTCCCTGGACCCCACTGACCTGAACAACTTGAGACCCATCTCCCTACTGCCATTTACCTCTAAACTCCTACAGCACTTAGTCTATAATCGCCTGATCTCCCACCTTACTTACAACAACCTTCTTGATCCTCTACAGGCTGGCTTCCGCCCCCTACACTCCACTGAAACTGCCCTACTCAAACTCACCAACGACCTACTAACCGCCAAAACCAATGGCCATTATTCAGTACTCCTACTCCTCGACCTCTCTGCGACTTTTGACATGGTTGACCACCCCCTCCTCCTCAAAAAACTACACTTTCTTGGCCTCAGAGACTCTGCTCTCTCCTGGATCTCCTCCTATCTATTACAGCGCTCCTTCAGTGTTACCTAAAACGCTGCCACCTCCTCTTCACTCCCTCTCTCTGTTGGGGTCCCTCAAGGTTCTGTCCTTGGTCCCCTTCTCTTCTCCATCTACACCTCCTCCTTTGGTCAATTGATAAATTCCCACAGCTTCAATTACCATCTCTATGCTGACGACTAGAGATGAGCGAATCGAACATGACGAAGTGGAATTCGTTCCGAAGATTTGGAAAAATTTGATTCGCGACGAATCCGAAGATTAGCAAACTTCGGATGCACGAATCTAATTTTCCCAAAAATGGCGGCGACATGTGTGGCGACGGAGAAAATGGACAGAGAAGATGGGGCGGGGATCTCTGGGAAGGCGCGCGCAGACAAGGCGCGCTGACCCATAATGCATTCATGACATGTGATCGCATTAGCCAATCAGCAGCCAGCCAGCACTGTGTAATGGTGGAGCTATAAATCGCGGCCATCTTAGAATTCTCCATTAACCTCCGGTCATTCAAGAGAGACAGACCTGTGTGTATTAAGGGACAGAGTTAGGGCCACAGAGACTTTAGGGCCACAGAATCGTTACTCAGGGACACAGAATCGTTACTCAGGGACACAGAATCGTTACTCAGGGACACAGAATCGTTACTCAGGGACACAGAATCGTTACTTAGGGCCACAGCTATCAAAGAATCGAAAATTTAAAGTGACATACACCCTTTTTTTTTTTGGTGGCTGTCGTGCACAGTTGGTGCTGCAGTTTGCCGATTGTGCAAAATAAACTGACTTTGTGCTTCACAACCACTATTGTACGTTCAAAGAGTTAAATCCATTTACACGCTGGCTGGCGGTAATATTTTTTGGGTGATTAGTGCATTCCCAGTGACACAAACGTACAGTTTCCAGCCAACGGCAAGCTGCAATTGACCGATTGTGTACAATAAACTGACTTTCTGCTTCACAACCACTATTGTACGTTCAAAGAGTTAGATCCATTTACACGCCGGGTGGCGGTAATATTTTTTGGGTGATTAGTGCATTCCAGTGACATAAACGTACAGTTTCCAGCCAACGGCAAGCTGCAATTGACCGATTGTGCTAAATAAACTGACTTTCTGCTTCACAACCACTATTGTACGTTCAAAGAGTTAAATCCATTTACACGCCGGCTGGCGGTAATATTTTTTGGGTGATTAGTGCATTCCAGTGACAGAAACATACAGTTTCCAGCCAACGGCAAGCTGCAATTGACCGATTGTGTACAATAAACTGACTTTCTGCTTCACAACCACTATTGTACGTTCAAAGAGTTAGATCCATTTACACGCCGGGTGGCGGTAATATTTTTTGGGTGATTAGTGCATTCCAGTGACATAAACGTACAGTTTCCAGCCAACGGCAAGCTGCAATTGACCGATTGTGCTAAATAAAACTGACTTTCTGCTTCACAACCACTATTGTACGTTCAAAGAGTTAAATCCATTTACACGCCGGCTGGCGGTAAATATTTTTTTGGGTGATTTAGTGCATTCCAGTGACAGAAACATACAGTTTCCAGCCAACGGCAAGCTGCAATTGACCGATTGTGTACAATAAACTGACTTTCTGCTTCACAACCACTATTGTACATTCAAAGAGTTAGATCCATTTACACGCCGGGTGGCGGTAATATTTTTTGGGTGATTAGTGCATTCCAGTGACATAAACGTACAGTTTCCAGCCAACGGCAAGCTGCAATTGACCGATTGTGTACAATAAACTGACTTTCTGCTTCACAACCACTATTGTACGTTCAAAGAGTTAAATCCATTTACACGCCGGCTGGCGGTAATATTTTTTGGGTGATTAGTGCATTCCAGTGACATAAACGTACAGTTTCAGCCAATGGCAAGCTGCTGCAATTGACCGATTGTGTACAATAAACTGACTTTCTGCTTCACAACCACTATTGTACGTTCAAAGAGTTAAATCCATTTACACGCCGGCTGCTGGGCGGTAATATTTTTTGGGTGATTAGTGCATTCCAGTGACATAAACGTACAGTTTCCAGCCAGCGGCAAGCTGCAATTGACCGATTGTGCTAAATAAACTGACTTTCTGCTTCACAACCACTATTGTACGTTCAAAGAGTTAGATCCATTTACACGCCGGGTGGCGGTAATATTTTTTGGGTGATTAGTGCATTCCAGTGACATAAACGTACAGTTTCCAGCCAACGGCAAGCTGCAATTGACCGATTGTGTACAATAAACTGACTTTCTGCTTCACAACCACTATTGTACGTTCAAAGAGTTAAATCCATTTACACGCCGGGTGGCGGTAATATTTTTTGGGTGATTAGTGCATTCCAGTGACATAAACGTACAGTTTCCAGCCAACGGCAAGCTGCAATTGACCGATTGTGCAATAAACTGACTTTCTGCTTCACAACCACTATTGTACGTTCAAAGAGTTAAATCCATATACACGCCGGGTGGCGGTAATATTTTTTGGGTGATTAGTGCATTCCAGTGACAGAAAACGTACAGTTTCCAGCCAACGGCAAGCTGCAATTGACCGATTGTGTACTATAAATAAACTGACTTTCTGCTTCACACAACCACTATTGTACGTTCAAAGAGTTAGATCCATTTACACGCCGGGGGTGGCGGTAATATTTTTTGGGTGATTAGTGCATTCCAGTGACATAAACGTACAGTTTCCAGCCAACGGCAAGCTGCAATTGACCGATTGTGCTAAATAAACTGACTTTCTGCTTCACAACCACTATTGTACGTTCAAAAAGAGTTAAATCCATTTACACGCCGGCTGGCGGTAATATTTTTTGGGTGATTAGTGCATTCCAGTGACAAAACGTACAGTTTCCAGCCAACGGCAAGCTGCAATTGACCGATTGTGTACAATAAACTGACTTTCTGCTTCACAACCACTATTGTACGTTCAAAGAGTTAAATCCATTTACACGCCGGGTGGCGGTAATATTTTTTGGGGGTGATTAGTGCATTCCAGTGACATAAACGTACAGTTTCCAGCCAACGGCAAGCTGCAATTGACCGATTGTGCTAAATAAAACTGACTTTCTGCTTCACAACCACTATTGTACGTTCAAAGAGTTAAATCCATTTACACGCCGGGTCCATTTACACGGCGGGGTAATATTTTTTGGGTGATTAGTGCATTCCAGTGACATAAACGTACAGTTTCCAGCCAACGGCAAGCTGCAATTGACCGATTGTGCTAAATAAACTGACTTTCTGCTTCACAACCACTATTGTACGTTCAAAGAGTTAAATCCATTTACACGCCGGGTGGCGGGTAATATTTTTTGGGGATGATTAGTGCATTAGTGACATAAACGTACAGTTTCCAGCCAACGGCAAGCTGCAATTGACCGATTGTGTGCTAAATAAACTGACTTTCTGCTTCACAACCACTATTGTACGTTCAAAGAGTTAAATCCATTTACACGCCGGGTGGCGCGGTAATATTTTTTGGGTGATTAGTGCATTCCAGTGACATAAACGTACAGTTTCCAGCCAACGGCAAGCTGCAATTGACCGATTGTGTACAATAAACTGACTTTCTGCTTCACAACCACTATTGTACGTTCAAAGAGTTAGATCCATTTACCATTTACACGCCGGGTGGCGGTAATATTTTTGGGGTGATTAGTGCATTCCAGTGACATAAACGTACAGTTTCCAGCCAACGGCAAGCTGCAATTGACCCGATTGTGCTAAATAAACTGACTTTCTGCTTCACAACCACTATTGTTGTACGTTCAAAGAGTTAAATCCATTTACACGCCGGCTGGCGGTAATATTTTTTTGGGTGATTAGTGCATTCCAGTGACATAAACGTACAGTTTCCAGCCAACGGCAAGCTGCAATTGACCGATTGTGCTAAATAAACTGACTTTCTGCTTCACAACCACTATTGTACGTTCAAAGAGTTAAATCCATTTACACGCCGGGTGGCGGTAATATTTTTTTTGGGTGATTAGTGCATTCCAGTGACATAAACGTACAGTTTCCAGCCAACGGCAAGCTGCAATTGACCGATTGTGCTAAATAAACTGACTTTCTGCTTCACAACCACTATTGTACGTTCAAAGAGTTAAATCCATTTACACGCGCCGGGTGGCGGTAATATTTTTTGGGTGATTAGTGCATTCCAGTGACATAAAACGTACAGTTTCCAGCCAACGGCAAGCTGCAATTGACCGATTGTGCTAAATAAACTGACTTTCTGCTTCACAACCACTATTGTACGTTCAAAGAGTTAGATCCATTTACACGCCGGGTGGCGGTAATATTTTTTGGGTGATTAGTGCATTCCAGTGACATAAACGTACAGTTTCCAGCCAACGGCAAGCTGCAATTGACCGATTGTGCTAAATAAACTGACTTTCTGCTTCACAACCACTATTGTACGTTCAAAGAGTTAAATCCATTTACACGCCGGGTGGCGGTAATATTTTTTGGGTGATTAGTGCATTCCAGTGACATAAACGTACAGTTTCCAGCCAACGGCAAGCTGCAATTGACCGATTGTGCTAAATAAACTGACTTTCTGCTTCACAACCACTATTGTACGTTCAAAGAGTTAAATCCATTTACACGCCGGGTGGCGGGTAATATTTTTTTTGGTGATTAGTGCATTCCAGTGACATAAACGTACAGTTTCCAGCCAACGGCAAGCTGCAATTGACCGATTGTGCTAAATAAACTGACTTTCTGCTTCACAACCACTATTGTACGTTCAAAGAGTTAGATCCATTTACACGCCGGGTGGCGGTAATATTTTTTGGGTGTGATTAGTGCATTCCAGTGACATAAACGTACAGTTTCCAGCCAACGGCAAGCTGCAATTGACCGATTGTGCTAAATAAACTGACTTTCTGCTTCACAACCACTATTGTACGTTCAAAGAGTTAAATCCATTTACACGCCGGGTGGCGGTAATATTTTTTGGGTGATTAGTGCATTCCAGTGACATAAACGTACAGTTTCCAGCCAACGGCAAGCTGCAATTGACCGATTGTGCTAAATAAACTGACTTTCTGCTTCACAACCACTATTGTACGTTCAAAGAGTTAGATCCATTTACACGCCGGCTGGGCGGTAATATTTTTTTGGGTGATTAGTGCATTCCAGTGACATAAACGTACAGTTTCCAGCCAACGGCAAGCTGCAATTGACCGATTGTGTAAATAAACTGACTTTCTGCTTAACAACCACTATTGTACGTTCAAAGAGTTAAATCCATCATTTACACGCCGGCTGGCGGCGGGTAATATTTTTTGGGTGATTAGTGCATTCCAGTGACATAAACGTACAGTTTCCAGCCAACGGCAAGCTGCAATTGACCGATTGTGCTAAATAAACTGACTGACTTTCTGCTTCACAACCACTATATTGTACGTTCAAAGAGTTAAATCCATTTACACGCCGGGTGGGCGGTAATATTTTTTGGGTGATTAGTGTGCATTCCAGTGACATAAACGTACAGTTTCCAGCCAACGGCAAGCTGCAATTGACCGATTGTGCTAAATAAACTGACTTTCTGCTTCACAACCACTATTGTACGTTCAAAGAGTTAAATCCATTTACACGCCGGGTGGCGGTAATATTTTTTGGGTGATTAGTGCATTCCAGTGACATAAAACGTACAGTTTCCAGCCAACGGCAAGCTGCAATTGACCGATTGTGTACAATAAACTGACTTTCTGCTTCACAACCACTATTGTACGTTCAAAGAGTTAAATCCATTTACACGCCGGGTGGCGGTAATATTTTTTTGGGGGTGATTAGTGCATTCCAGTGACATAAACGTACAGTTTCCAGCCAAACGGCAAGCTGCAATTGACCGATTGATTGTGCTAAATAAACTGACTTTCTGCTTCACAACCACTATTGTACGTTCAAAGAGTTAAATCCATTTACACGCCGGGGGTGGCGGTAATATAATATTTTTTGGGTGATTAGTGCATTCCAGTGACATAAACGTACAGTTTCCAGCCAACGGCAAGCTGCAATTGACCGATTGTGCTAAATAAACTGACTTTCTGCTTCACAACCACTATTGTACGTTCAAAGAGTTAAATCCATTTACACGCCGGCTGGCGGTAATATTTTTTTGGGTGATTAGTGCATTCCAGTGACATAAACGTACAGTTTCCAGCCAACGGCAAGCTGCAATTGACCGATTGTGTACAATAAATAAACTGACTTTCTGCTTCACAACCACTATTGTACGTTCAAAGAGTTAAATCCATTTACACGCCGGCTGGCGGTAATATTTTTTGGGTGATTAGTGCATTCCAGTGACATAAAACGTACAGTTTTCCAGCCAACGGCAAGCTGCAATTGACCGATTGTGTAAATAAACTGACTTTCTGCTTCACAACAACCACTATTGTACGTTCAAAGAGTTAAATCCATTTACACGCCGGCTGGCGGGTAATATTTTTTTGGGTGATTAGTGCATTCCAGTGACATAAACGTACAGTTTCCAGCCAACGGCAAGCTGCAACGGCAAGCTGCAATTGACCGACCGATTGTGTACTAAATAAACTGACTTTCTGCTTCACAACCACTATTGTGTACGTTCAAAGAGTTAAATCCATTTACACGCCGGGTGGCGGTAAATATTTTTTGGGTGATTAGTGCATTCCAGTGACATAAAACGTACAGTTTCCAGCCAACGGCAAGCTGCAATTGACCGATTGTGCTAAATAAACTGACTTTCTGCTTCACAACCACTATTGTACGTTCAAAGAGTTAAATCCATTTACACGCCGGGTGGCGGGTAATATTTTTTTTGGTGATTAGTGCATTCCAGTGACATAAAACGTACAGTTTCCAGCCAACGGCAAGCTGCAATTGACCGATTGTGCTAAATAAACTGACTTTCTGCTTCACAACCACTATTGTACGTTCAAAGAGTTAAATCCATTTACACGCGGCGGGTGTGGCGGTAATATTTTTTTTGGGTGATTAGTGCATTCCAGTGACATAAACGTACAGTTTCCAGCCAACGGCAAGCTGCAATTGACCGATTGTGCTAAATAAACTGACTTTCTGCTTCACAACCACTATTGTACGTTCAAAGAGTTAAATCCATTTACACGCCGGGTGGCGGTAATATTTTTTGGGTGATTAGTGCATTCCAGTGACATAAACGTACAGTTTCCAGCCAACGGCAAGCTGCAATTGACCGATTGTGCTAAATAAACTGACTTTCTGCTTCACAACCACTATTGTACGTTCAAAGAGTTAAATCCATTTACACGCCGGGTGGCGGTAATATAATATTTTTTGGGTGATTAGTGCATTCCAGTGACATAAACGTACAGTTTCCAGCCAACGGCAAGCTGCAATTGACCGATTGTGTACTAAATAAACTGACTTTCTGCTTCACAACCACTATTGTACGTTCAAAGAGTTAAATCCATTTACACGCCGGGGCTGGCGGTAATATTTTTTGGGTGATTAGTGCATTCCAGTGACATAAACGTACAGTTTCCAGCCAACGGCAAGCTGCAATTGACCGATTGTGTACAAATAAACTGACTTTCTGCTTCACAACCACTATTGTACGTTCAAAGAGTTAAATCCATTATACACGCCGGGTGGCGGTAATATTTTTTTTGGGTGATTAGTGCATTCCAGTGACATAAACGTACAGTTTACAGCCAACGGCAAGCTGCAATTGACCGATTGTGCTAAATAAACTGACTTTCTGCTTCACAACCACTATTGTACGTTCAAAGAGTTAAATCCGGTTTTTATTTTTGGGGTGCTTATTGAATTAAAGAGTATGTCAGACAACACGCAGAGGAGTGGCAGAGGAGGCAATGTTTCAGGAGCGAGCAGACGTGGCAGCAGAGGAAGGGGGCGAGGCAGCACTAGTCGCAGCCAGAGGCCAGTGCTCCCGGTGTCATCCAGCGGTCGTGTCTCCACCGACAACCCTGCCGTCATCGATTGGTTGACTCGGTCGTCTTCCTCTTCCCAGGTCACCTCTGACACCTACAGCCAACGGTCGGTGGGTACGTCAGACACAAC
The DNA here is from genome assembly GCA_951230385.1 of Staurois parvus. Classification (NCBI taxonomy): domain Eukaryota; kingdom Metazoa; phylum Chordata; class Amphibia; order Anura; family Ranidae; genus Staurois; species Staurois parvus. The sequence goes on along the minus strand of CATNWA010015227.1, from coordinate 437,382 downwards.
ACAACCGTTACCGTTAGTTGGGCATGGCCCGGGAGCAAGCCCACTGAAATCACGTGTCCTCGACCTGCCCCTGTCCTTTGGTGTTCCCTCACCAAGCGAAGTATCGCATGCTGTGGGCTCAGCCCCACTGTACAGTGAGGAAGAGCTAACAGAGGGCGGTCAGGAACGGGGGGAGACATCCGCCTCTTCAGCAGCCAGGCGAAGAAGTACTGGCGAGGAGAGTGGCTCGGTAGCCGGTCTAGAGACAGGTCTGTCTCCTGACCCACACGCAGCCGAGGGGGCTAGTAGTGACGCGGAGACCCTAATTGATGATGATGAGGCTGATCGCACTTGGCAGCCTCGTCGTCATCAGGCTATTGCTTCCGCATCATCAGGAGAAGAGGGTGCCAGCTTGCCAGCGAGCAAAACAGTCGGTGGGTTGCCCAGGAGGCAGCAGGGTCGCAGCAGTGTCAGTGGAGCCAAACGGCCACGGAGTAGAGCACCAGCTCCACTGCAGCCTACCACCACGGCCAGTAGTGGTGCCGGTGTGCACGGAGGAAGTAGCAGTCAGCCAGTGAGGAGTAGCGGGGGCAAAGTTTCCTACTCGGCGGTGTGGCAATTTTTCGTCAAGCCGCCCGAGGAAGTAAACGTAGCCGTATGTCGACTATGTGGCCAGAAAGTCAAGCGTGGCCAGGGGGCCAATGTTGGGACTACAGCGTTGCGTCAGCATATGCAGCGTCGCCATTCGGTGGCCTGGGAAAACCGTGATAAAGATACGGCGGTTCTGCCTGCCCCAGCCCCCGCTCCTCCATCACCCGCTCCGTTACTTGCTCCGTCACCCGACGTCAATCGCCCTCTATCAGCCAGTCAAGGCTCCAACACCTCTGCTGAGGGGAGTTGTTGTCGCTCGTTGGCATCTTCCGCTCGTTCAGATGCTCCTTCTCCTGCTACTCCTCTTCACGGATTCCGTCAGCAGTCTTTCTTGGAATCCGTTTCCAAGAGACAACAGTTTGCGAGCACGCACCCGACGGTGCAGAAGCTGAACGTCCTCCTGTCCAAGTTGCTGGTGCTGCAGTCCCTCCCTTTCCAAGTGGTGGACTCAGCACCTTTCCGAGAAATGATGGCTTGTGCCGAGCCGCGGTGGGAGAGTGCCAAGCCGGCATTTCTTCGCCAAAAAAGGCAGTGCCAGCCCTGCATTCACATGTAGAAGAGATGGTGGGCCAGTCTTTGAGCATGTCGGTCTCTGCCAAAGTGCACGGCAGCGCCGACGACGTGTGGAGCTGTAAACTACGGTCAGGGACAGTACATGTCATTTACGGCCACTGGGTGAAACGTGGTGCCGGCACAGCCGCACCAGCAACTTGGACAGGTCACGCCGCTTTTGCCTCCACGTTTGCACGTCCTTGGTCCAGCAAAGATGTCCGCCTCTACCACCTCTTCTTTCCGCGTGTCCTCAGCCGCCACCCCCGTGCCAAGTCCCATTACCCGACCGGCATATCACATGTGCAGGGCGCAACGGTGTCACGCTGTGCTGCACCTGGTATGCCTTGGCGAACGTAGTCACACAGGGGAGGAACTTCTGAGTGTAATGAACAGAGAAAATCGACAGATGGCTGTCTCCGCGCAAACTGAAAATCGGAACCATGTTGACCGACAACGGAAAGAACATGGTGTCTGCTCTGCGTCAAGGAAGGTTGTGCCATGCGCCATGCATGGCTCACGTGTTCAATCTGGTTGTCAAGCGGTTCCTAAAATCCACCATCCCACTGCAAGACATCCTTAAAATGTCACGTAAACTTTGCATGCATTTCAGCCATTCCCTACACCGCAAAGCACACCCTCCTTGAGCTGCTGCAGCGGCAGAACGGAATTCCACAGCATCGCATCGCCTGATCTGCGACGTTGCAACAAGGTGGAATTCAACCCTACACATGTTAGACCGCCTTTACGAACAGCGAAAGGCCATCACCGATTTCCTGATGTTACAAGCGGATAAAGGTACTCCCCTGTGTAACTTAGATGTCAGCCATTGGCAGCTCATGCGTGACACCTGCCGCTTGCTCAGGCCCTTTGAGGAGGCCACGCTATTCGTGAGTCGGCAGGACTATGGGATGAACGACGTCATTCCTCTGTTGCACGTCCTGGAACAAATGCTGTTAACAATGGCTGGTCAGGGTGCGGTAGACGTGGCGCACAGATCTCAACGCCACATGACCCCCTGTGGGGGCAGGACAGGAAGAAGAGGAGGAGGTAGAGGAGGACATTGGTGCTCAGGAATTATTGAGTGAAATGGGTGGTTTTTTTTCCACTCAGCGGACAGGAGTGGAGGAGCAGGAGCATCTGGTAGAGGAGGAGGAGGAGGAGACAGAGGACCCAGACGCACCGTGGCAGTATGCTGTGGAGATGGAGGCAGAAGTCCCTCGCATTCCTTGGCACAAATGGCCCATAGCATGCTCGGTTGCTTGCGTTGCGTAGCGACAGCCGAATAATAACCATCAGACAGAGGGATGACTTTTGGCTGTCCACCTTTGTTGGACCCTCGCTACCGTTCAAAAATGGTGGCCTTTTTCACACCTGCTGAGAGGGAGGCCAAAATAAAGTACTATAAAAACCACCTATGTAGTCAGTTGGTCTCTGCCTTTCTGCGCCAACGTCCATTCCTCAGACTCTGCCATGGGCCCTGTGTGCGGCTTTTTTAACTGCCATGGCCTGTGTACTGGCTTTCAATTGAAGCTGCTTCCGCTCCGCCACTCTGCCATTGGACTCCATGATAGTCGTCTGCCCCACGCTGCTGCTGGGGGGACTTTTTAACATAGGCCTCTGTATGGCCTTTAATTGAAGCTGCTTACGCTCCACACACTCTGCCATGGGCCTCTTGGGTATCCCAGAGCTGCTCAGCGGGTCAGGGGCAATAAAGCTCCCGGTTTCGCAGGTTGTTCCGTCTTATGGATGGAAGTACGACGGTATATGATCTTGACTTCGCACCCACGGCATTACTTCGTAGAATTTCTGCATTGCATCTGCAATCACAACTGCTGACTTCCCGGATCGCCACTCAGCCATTGGACTCTTGATAGTCGTCTCCCCACACTGCTGAGCGCGTTTTTAAACCTAGGCCTGTGTATGGCCTTCAGGTATTGAAGCTGCTGCACTCCGCTCCGCCACTCTGCCATTGGACTCTGTCGTCTCCCAAAGTGCTGCTGAGGGGGGACTTTTTAACCTAGGCCTGTGTATGGCCTTCAATTGAAGCTGCTTCTGCTCCGCCACTCTGCCATTGGACTCTTGATAGTCATGTCTCCCCACACTGCTGCTGGGGGGACTTTTTAACATAGGCCTCTGTATGGCCTTCAATTTAAGCTGCTTACGCTTCGCCACTCTGCCATGGGCCCCTGTACGCCGCCTCCTCTTGCTGCTGCCAGGTCCAGAGTGTGTCATGGGTCCCTGTACAGCCTCCCATTGCTGCTGACTTCATCGCCAGACTCTGCCATGTGCCACTTTCAGGTCTCCTTACACTGTTGGTGGGTTCCATTTTGTGATAGGGTGCTGTATGGCCTTCCATTGCCTGCTGCCTCCACCGCCACCCCTGCGCCATGTGCCTCTGTCGTCTGCTCACGCTGCTGACGGCTTCCGCTTTTTAACGAGGCCTGTGTTTGGCTTCCGAATACTGCTGCATCCACCGCCACCCTGCGCCATGTGTGTCTCTGTCGTCTGCTCACGCTGCTGACGGCTTCCGCTTTTTAACCTAGGCCTGTGTATGGCTTCAGAATAATGCTGCCTACACCGCCACCCTGTGCCATGTGCCTCTGTCGTCTGCTCACGCTGCTGCCAGGTCCATACTGATTCATGGCCCCCTGTACCGGCTCCTTATGAACGTGTTTCAGCGGGTTTGCATCACTTAACGGCAAATCGTTGACAAACGCTGGGACGTTCAGGGTTGTGCGCATTAAGCCAGACACCAAAGGGCAGCACAGACCTGTTATTACTCGCTCAAGCATGGCTGAACAAAACCAGTCTCTACCACAAATTGGACCCAGACCTGCCCAGGGTCTCGTAAGTAGATTGCACGGAGGAGTAGAGTTCGTTATTGGAATTAACTGTGAGGGACTTTTAAACCTAGGCCCTCTGTATGGCCTTCAATTTTAGCTGCTTACGCTCCGCCACTCTGCCATGGGCCCCTGTACCGCTTCCTCATGCTGCTGCCAGGCCCGTAATCTGCCATGGGCCCCCGTACCGACTCCTCATGCTGCTGCCAGGCCCGTAATCTGTCATGGGCCCCTGTACCGCCTCCTCATGCTGCTGCCAGGTCCAGAGTGTGTCATGGGTCCCTGTACGGCCCTCCCATTGCTGCTGTCTCCATCGCCACACTCTGCCATGTGCCACTTTCAGGTCTCCTCACACTGCTGGTGGGTTCCATTTTGTCATAGGGTGCTGTATGGCCTCCCATTGCTGCTGCCTCCACCGCCACACTGTGGCTCCACACTCTGGTTTTGGCCCCGTGACTGCCCAAATGAGTGAAGTGTGCGGTGATTCTAAGATCGACGGCACTCATCTGCATGTCATACTGACTGACAGTATTATTTCTCTTCCCCAGCAGACTCCAAGGGCATTTAAATTAAAGGTACAGTGTTCTGCACTAATATAAAGGCTCTCTGAAGCCTAGAAACACCCTTTTTATAAGTTAAATTTGCAGCGAATATATTCGGCACGAAGCGAATTTAATCGGCGAATTCGGCGAATCAGCCGAACCGAATTTTTGAATAATTCGCTCATCTCTACTGACGACACACAAATCTATCTTTCTACCCCTTACCTCACCCCATCAGTCTCCACCCATATCACAAGCCTACTAAGTGACATATCGGATTGGATGTCACTCTACTTCCTCAAACTCAATCTTTCCAAAACTGAGCTCCTAGCATTCAACCCAGCCCCCCCCCCCGACTTCTCCATCAAGATCTACAACACTATCATCAGTCCCACCCCTCAAGCCAGGGTACTAGGTGTCATCCTAGACTCCAATCTGTCCTTTCAGTCCCAGGTCCAATCGCTGACAAACTCATGTAGACTTCACCTCCACAACATCTCCAAGATACAGTTGCAAGAAAAAGTATGTGAACCCCTTGGGATTACGTGGAGTTTTGCATAAATTGGGCATAAAATGTGCTCTGAACGTCATCTAAGTCACAACAATTGAAGAACACAGTCTGCTGAACATAAAACTACACAAACATTAGATGTTGCCATGGTTTAATTGCACATAACATGTAAACATTCACAGTGCAGGGAGGAAAAAGTATGTGAGGCCCTAGCTTAATGACTTCTCCCAGAGCTAATTGGAGCCAGGAGTGAGCCAACCTTGACTCCAATCAGTGTGATGATATTACATGTGTTGCTGACAGCTGTCCTGCCCTTAAAAAACACACACCTGTTTTGGGTTTACTGGTTTCAAGAAGCACTGTCTGATGTGAACCATGCCTCGCAGAAAAGAGCTCTCAGAAGTCCTACGATCAAGAATTGTTGACTTGCATGAAGCTGGAAAGGGTTACAAAAGTATCTCCAAAAGCCTTGATGTTCATGTGTCCACGGTAAGACAAACTGTCTACAAATGGAGAAGGTTTAGCACTGTTACTACTCTCCCTAGGCGTGGTCGTCCTGTAAAAATGACTGCAAGAGCACAGCGCAGAATGCTGCATGAGGTAAAGAAGAATCCCAGAGTGTCAGCTAAAGACCTACAGAAATCTCTGGCACATGCTAACATTTTTTGTTGACACATCTACAATAAGGAAAACATTAAACACAAGAAATGAAGTACATGGGAGGAAACCACGGAGGAAGCCATTGCTGTCCAAAAAGAAGATTGCAGCACGTTTGAAGTTTTCAAAAGAGCACCCTGGATGTTCCACAGCACTACTGGCAAAATATACTGTGGACAGATGGAACCAAGATTGAGTTGTTTGGGAAGAACACACAACACTATGTGTGGAGAAAAAAAGGCACAACACACCAACATCAAAACCTCATCCCCACTGTGAAACATGGCGGAGGGGAGCATCATGGTTTGGGCTGCTTTGCTGCCTCAGGGCCTGGACGGATTGTTTGTCATTGATGGGAAAATGAATTCCAGAGTTATTATCAAGACATTTTGCAGGAAAACGTATGACCATCTGTCCGCCAACTGAAGCTCCCGCAGAGGATGGGTGATGCAACAGGACAATGACCCAAAGCATACAAGTAATTCAACAAAACAATGGCTGCAACAGCACAGAATACGCCTTCTGGAGTGGCCCAGTCAGAGTCCTGACCTCAACCCCATTGAAATGCTGTGGCATGACCTTAAGAGAGCGATTCACATCAGACATCCCAAGAATATTGCTACACTGAAACAGTTTTGTGAAGAGGAGTGGTGTCCAAAATTACTCCAGATTGTTGTGCAGGTCTGATCTGCAACTACAGGAAACGTTTGTTGAGGTTATTGCTGCCAAAGGAGGGTCAACCAGTTATTAAGTCCAAAGGTTCACATACTTTTTCCTCCCTGCACTGTGAATTTTACATGTTATGTGTGACAATTAAACCATGGCAACATCTAATGTTTGTGTAGTATTATGTTCAGCAGACTGTGTTCTTCTATTGTTGTGACTTAGATGACATTCAGAGCACATTTTATGCCCAATTCATGCAAAACTCCACGTAATCCCAAGGGGTTCACATACTTTTTCTTGCAACTGTATGACAGTTCCTAACCTCGGAAAACCACTAAGCAACTCATTCACTCCTTTATTATATATCACAGCCTCGACTACTGTAACTCCCTCCTCATTTGCCTACCTCATCGTAGGCTATCCCCACTTCAGTCTATCATGAATGCTGCTGCCAGACTCATCCACCTTACTAACCGTTCTGTATCTGCCCACCCCTCTCTGCCAATCCCTCCACTGGCTTCCAGTTTGCCCAACGGATAAAATTCAAAACACTAACACTGATGTATAAAGCCGTTCATAACACTGCCCCAATTTACATCACTGATCTTGTTTCCAAATATCACCCAAACCGTACTCTCCTCTCCTCTCAAGACCTCCTACTCTCTAGCTCCCTTGTCTCCTCCTCCCATGCTCGTCTCCAGGACTTCTCCAGGGCTTCCCCCATGCTCTGGAACTCCCTACCCCAATCTATCAGACAACCGCCTACTCTGCTCACTTTTAGCACACTCTGAAAACATCTCTTCAGGGAAGCCTACCCTGCCCTCAGCTAATACTGGAATCCTCTACTCCTTCCAACCATTCCATCCCCCACAGTTATATTACCTTTTTTACCACTATCCCTCCCTCCTAGATTGTAAGCTCCAAGGAGCAGGGCCCTCGAACCCCTCTTGTATGGAATTGTTTTTGTTACTGTACTGTCTCCCACCATAATGTAAAGCGCGGAGCAAACTGCCGGCACTAAATAAATCCTGTATTAATAATAATAAGACAGTGTGTGTGTGTATATACATATATTTTATATATATATATTCATATATATATATATATATATACCATACATACATACATACATATACAGTTAGATTCATATATATTTGGACACAAGCACAATTTTAGTTTTTTTTTTAGGTATTTATAAAAACATATCAAGCTATAGTTATATAATGGATATGGGCTGAAAGTGCACACTCTCAGGTTTAATTTGAGGGTATGTACATCCCAAATTTCAGAAAGGGGTTAGGAATTACAGCTCTTAAGAGTAACCAACCCCCCCTTTTTCAAGGGACCAAAAGTTATTAGACAATTGAATATAATCATAAATAAAATGTTCATTTTTAATATTTTCTTGAGATACTGGCAATGACTGCCTGAAGTCTGGAACCCATGGACATTACCAAAGACTGGGTTTCCTCCATTCTGATGCTTTGCCAGGCAATACCTGCAGCTGTCCTTCTCAGTCTTTGTGGGTCTTTCTGCCTTTAGTTTTGCCTTCAGCAAGTGAAATGCATGCTCAATTGGGTTGAGATCAGGTGATTGACTCAACCATTGCAGAAAATTCCACTTATTTTTTCCTTCAAAAGCTCCTGGGTTGCTTTTGCAGTGTGTTTTGGATCATTGTCCATCTGTACTGTGAAGAACCATCCAATCAACTTTGCTGCATTTGGCTGAATCTGGGCTGACAGTATATATCTAAACACTGCAGAATTCATCCAGCTGCTTCTGTCTTCTGTCACATCATCAATGACCCAGTGCCACTGGAAGACATGCATGCCTATACCATCACACTTCTTACACTATGTTTTAAAGATAAAGATGACGTTGTGTGCTTTGGATCATGAGCTGTTCCAAGTCTTATCCACACTTTTTTCTTCCCATCATTCTGGTACAGATTAATCTTAGTTTCATCTGTCCAAATAATGCTTTTCCAAAACTAGTCTGGCTTTTTTAGATGTTTTTTGGAAAAGTCTAATCTGGCTTTTCTTGTGAAGTCTTCTCTTGATTGTAGACTTTGACAATGAGGCCCTGATTTACTAAGAATTGAGTCTACCAGCAGACTCTGAACATTCAGGCAGACTCAATTAAATCAATTAAGACCTGTCAGTCTTCTGAGAAGTCTAGCAATCTCATTGAAAAGCGTCTACTTTTCTATTAGTAAATGTGGAATTGCGTCTTGCACATTTTTAGGTGCAATACCGTATATGTTTGCTAGGTGGCGCACAAGCGCGGGCTTTGTCCTATTTGGCGTTTTTCTGTTTGCATATGAGAATACTTAGAATGTAAAATAAAAAGTACACCTATATTATAATTCTTTTTTTTTTTTTTTTTTTTTTTTTTGCTATTTCTCCAAAATGATCAGACAACTAATGCATTTACTAATGAATGTCATACATTCTATTTTCAAATGTTAACATTTTCACACTTATATCTCAAATAATTTGGAATGTCTAGTTCTAAATTCCCAATTTAATGATATAGCTTCCTTCTCGTTAATCATGTAACTATTCTATGCTAAAGTCATAGTGCAGTGCTATAAATACATGTGATCAATAATGAATGCATGTAAAATCCAAAAAGTGCAAATAATTGCAATAATGATGTAAAATGGTAAATGGTGCTAAAATAAGTTCAGATAATCATTCCTGAATAATGGAATGTCCTTCGTGTGAGAGTACCAACTCAGAGAGTGCCTATGAATGGCACGTGTGGTTTATCCGTGATGGACAGTAGTGCATGAACTTGTGAAAGGTAAACACGAAGGACATTCCATTATTCAGGAATGATTATATGAACTTTTTTTTAGCACCATTTACCAGTTTACATCATTATGAATGGGCGGCACAGTGACTTAATGGTTAGCACATCTACCTTGCAGTAAATGGGTGATGGGTTTGATTCCTGACCATGGCACCTCATCTCCTGCATGGAGTTTGCATGTTCTCCCTGTGCTTGCTTGGGTTTCCTCCGAATACTCTCCAGTTTCCTCCCACACTCCAAAGACATGCTGGTAGGTGAATTGATTCCTCTCCAAATTGTCCCTAGTATGTGTAAGTATAAATGTATGTTAGGGACATTAGATTGTATGCCCCTTGAGGGTTAGGGACTGATGGGAATGTACAATATATGTATAAAGCACTGCGTAAATTGACAGTGCTATATAAGTACCTGAAATAAATTACTGCACATTTTGGATTTTACATGCGTTTACGATTGATAACATGCAGTTATAGCGCTGCACTATTACTTTAACATATTTCTATTCTGGGACTGTTGCTAATACTCTGAGTGTTAGCTGCTACCTTCATATCTATACCTAGATTTATATTATCTTGTGTAATACCATTTTAGTAGTCTATATAGTTTGACCAGCGCTTGCTTTATCATTTTTAAACTATGTAACTATTCTACATTGGAGCTCAAACTGTGTCTCCCACAGTGGCTTAGTGCTTAGAACTCAGTACTTACAGCACTTGGGTCATGGGTTCTAATCCTGTTCATGGCAGCATCCCAGTTTGCATGCTTTCCTTGTATGGATGTGTTTCTGTCAACATTCCAAAGACATGTTGTTAGGTTAATTGGGCCTAGAACATGGCTGAGTTTCTGCCCTTAGATTATAAACTCCTTGACATTTCTGAATGTTAAAAAAATGGAGATAAATTTTCTGGGTAGTGACAGGAATATTGATCAATCAATTAAGATTTTGCCTAATGACTGGAAAGGGGGTGACTTTTACCTGCGTCCTGTTTCTTCTGACAAGTTGAAAATGTGCAAGTTTCATGCTGTTAATATTTCATTGTAACTTTTTTTATCTTCTTTTAAACCTGTCTCCTTATACAACTTGACCCCCTCCCCCACCCAGGGGCGGACTGACCATTTGGAAACTTGGTCAGCAGGGGGCCCCATGAGATGCCCCTGGTACCTTTTTCATAGGCTATTTTGAGTTTGGGCAAGAACACAGGGGCCCCATGATCCCCTATTGCCCGGGGGCCCCATGAGTTGTCAGTCCGCCCCTGCCCCCACCCCATCATCACCTGTCCCATATGCAAATCTATGGATCACCGCCCCACTCTTTTTAACTATTTATTTACTGATCAAGTAAATGTGTCTCATTTTCTATCATCTACAGCTCAGATCTCACATTATTATATGATTGCTGATTGTATCTCACCACTAGCCTGATTGAATTCACAATTCTTGGCCTGTCCTGTTCCCTTACTTCTAATAATCTTTAGGGCCAGTTCACACTACATGTGTGCATGAAGGTTATATGGTTGTCAATGTCATAATTCACATCAGCACTTGCATTTTGAGTGCATTGCAGGTGCTGTAAACAAAGTTGACCACATTGCATTGTTTATGCACAGAACTGTACTGGAACGCATTGAAACGCCCTTGAATGTACTAAAACGCACATGTCCCTAATTAAATTGAATAAAAAGAAAGTAAAAAAAAAACTAACTGGAAGGGATACAAAAATGCAATGCAACTCATCCAAAATGTACTGGAACACACTAAACATGCATGCCAAAAGGGCATGCAAAAACAAATCTGGAACACATCTAGACTGTTTCTATAGTGTAAACGGGCCCTTAGGACTTGTTCACACCATTGGTGGTGCAGAAATGCATGCAAGAACACACATTTTTCCAGCACAGCAAAGAAATGCAATGCCCTTTGCAGATGTGTGCAGATACCATGATGAAAACGTAATTGCACCTACACACATCTATTAAAAACAGACCCATTCACAGCCACCAAAACGCATGGCACCACAACTACTGTGCGGTTAGGTGCAAACACACTTTTAAAAATAATATGCCTGCAGTATTTTTGCATGTTCCCACACGTCAGGCAGCCATTGAAATTAATGAGCTGAGGAAAAAAAAAAGTAAAAAATGCCCCATTCACACAGGTCCTCTGACCTGTACAGCATGAATGAGTGGGTTGTTCATGTGGCTAGAGCCAACTGTTACACTATGGGGACACAGCAGCTGTATGAACACAGGTTTTCATCTGACAGGTGTGAAGGCATGGGGAAGTGGCCCTGAATGCTCACTGTCTGTGTTCAGGGCTGTACACCTGCACCCATATGCTTGTCAAAATTATAACCTGCAGCATTTCCATAGTGCAACATAGGATGCCTGCAAACGGCGACAGCCACAAAAACAAACCACTGATTCCCACTCTACAGGCCACAGCACCAATGTGAATGAGCCCCAAGACCTCAATTACACACACAGCTTAAATTATGAACTCAGTACAGTTTTATCATTTAGATTTCACAGGAATATGGTTGGGATTATGTCCATTAATAATGTTTTTAGTGTATTTTTTACCATAAATATAATTTGGAATATTTTCTCTGGCGGTGGGGGGCTGTTAGGTATGCTGTACGGGCCCCGTGATATCTAACAGTGGCCCTGGGTGTATGCTTGTGTCTGTGCCACCTTGTATAGCTAGGAAGAACCTTGAACCTCTGCTATGTACCTCAATGGATCTAGGAATTGGACATGTTTTCAACTGAATATACAATTATTAGTAATGTTTCTCCGGCAAATGAGGATCAGCTCCTTGGTGGAGAACAGAGATCTTGCCATGTCCAGATGTGGTTTGGAATTCCACAAAAGAACAATTCACAAAGCTCAAAAATAGACTTGCATATTACCACTAAACTCTCCTAACAAAGCTCCCATCCACTAACACTCCCCACTACCACTTCCGGGTGTGTGCAAACGTCCTTCGGCAAACGTCATGGCATATTTCCGGTATGACAGCTGCTCTAGTGCCCCCTCCAACAGCAGTCTTGGCATTTATTTGTGCACCATAGCAATTTTACATGCGGCTCCATTATGTATATGACATTTGCAAATATATGTTTGCAGTTCTATTGTGGATTTGGGCATCGGTGAATGTATGCTTGCAGCTATACTGTGTATATGACATTGGCAAATATTTATATTTGCCGGGTAAAGGCCCAAACTCAACATAAATTGGGGGCCCAATTTATTACTGTTAAGAGGATTGTAGAAAAGAATAGCTAGCTGCACATTGAACATGACCTATTCATTGGTACATAACATGGTCTTGTGGTGCAATAGAGGACTTTTGGTTTGTTAGTTTGGACATACTTGCATCTAGCGCTGTCAATTTACGAGCGCTTTACATATATGTGGTAAATTCACATCAGTCCCTAACCCTCAAGGGGCATACTATCTAAGGTCCCTAACTTACATTTTATACATATACTAGGGCCAATTTTGACAGGATCCAATTAAACTACCAGCATGTCTTTAGAGTGTGGGAGGAAACCAGAGTACCCGGAGGAAACACAGGCACAGGGAGAAAAATGCAAACTCCAGGGAGGTGGTGCCATGGTCGGGATTCAAACAAACAACCCTAGTACTGCCAGGTGGAAGTGCTAACCATTTAGCCACTGTGCTACATTCAACTAGAATGTGAAATTAAATCCCCCCAAAAAATCGTCCAAAATGTTTATTGATCAAATACACATTCCACATTTATTTGGACAGCAACAACAAGTAGGTACATTCAATATCTTGGTAAAAAAAAAAAAAGGCTTGATGTTGCTAAAATAGAACGGTCCTGTTCATAAGAGCTTTTAAGCGAAAAGATTATACTTCTAATGAACTGCTTTCACAGGTTACAGCAGGAAACAAACAGTTAATATGAATCACTTAGGCTTATCCACAAAACAAGCTGCAGATCAAAATATCAATATAAAAAAATACACACGTGCCAAAATTAAAAAAACACCTCCTACCTCCACTCGCCCACACATAAATTTCTCATGTTTGTCTGAAAAACTGCATTTCATTCTAACTAAAGCAAAACTTGGAAGAGCAGAGCAATTGACATGTGTTAGGATTACAATGCAAAGATAATAAACACACAATTGCATTGTACAATAACACACAAACACACCTTAGAAGAAAAAAAATACAAAACATTTACAGCCCACATCAAAACACAAAGCGTGTGAGTGTGGCCTGGGGCAATTCACCACAATATCTCTTCCTCCCCAAACCACCACAGGCAAGGACTTGCTGAAAATAACTGGCCTATTACAAGGCAAAAAAATCAGCCACTACTGCATTTCTTTATATAAGGTAGGGCCACACCCACCACTGTCATTCATTTGGTCAAGAGAAAGTGTTTGCACCTGATTAATTCTCTTCCCACCTGCGTTAACCCTTGGTGTACAGGCCCACAAATCAGAGTCAAAAAGAAAGCCACAGTGAAGTGTACCTGTGCAGCATACAAGAGAACATTGAACAGGGATGTAAATGGGAACCCTATTGGCAATATTTCTTGGCACTATGGACACAATTCGCTCCAGATTATAGCATGAGTTAAGGCAGTCACATGACCACATCTCGCATACAATACTGAAAATGTCAATTCACTTTTGCTAGTATGCGGCATTTCCCATAAAGTGGAAAAACACTCAGGAAATCAAACATAAAAAGGCCTTATACCCCGGTCACATCAAAGCCAATTTAGAAATTGTGCGACGTACAGTGAAGATGCTGATTTCCTTGCGATTTGCAAGACAGCTGACACAGATATCTATGCAAATTGTCACAAAAGTAGTACATGTACTACTTTAGACATCAGTGTTGGAAACGCACCCCATGTGACTACTATAATAGCAGACAATAGGGTGTGACTTGGCATACGATTTGCAAGTCGCATGTCATGCAAATCGCATGCCAAGTTGCATCCAGGGTGCACAATTTCAGGTGCGATTTGGGAATTGAAATTGTACCTGATATTCGATCTAATGAATGTGGATGTGAGTGTCTTAACGTAAGCGATTTGCTGCAGTAGTTCTTGTCTAACTTTTTCAGCATTTTGTAGTGATTGCACATATAGACTACAATAGAAACCGCAATGCAAAGCACAATTGAAAATGCAATAACTCATTGGTAAATCTACAGAAAATACGGTGAAATTGCCAACAAAAAGCACAATTTTAAATCGCATCTAGTGTGAACCAAGCAGGCAATTCAACAAGGAAATAAATCTTTGATGGCATGCGGTATCTGCATGCTCGGATAAGGGTCTGTTATGGATTTGGGGGGGGGGGGGGACTCCATGCCATTATTTTATTAATTTTTTTTTATTCTTTTCTCTCTCGCTCACTCTTCCCATGGTTTGACAAACCTTCCCAAAAGGGGGTGGAGTGCAAACCAGCATTATCCAATCAATAATTAGTCTAGGCCCTTATCTCATCCCATCGTTTGACACTCACATAAGGTGCAACTTTAAAGGTGTTTGAACAGACAAGGCCTCATTCTAATTCACATTCTAGGGATCATTTAGACAGAAAGCAAAGATGCTACCACCAGCACATGTATGTTAGGGTAGTCACACAGAGATCATGCATATTCATTGCCGTGGTTGGGATTCAAACCGACAACCCTAGCATTGTGAGGCAGCTGTGCTAATCACTAATCCACAGAGCTGTTGAACACTAACCCTGCCTGTATTTCTGTGGTGTGAATCAACCCTAAATCCCTGGGCAAAATCAGTGTAACTAGCCAGATATCTACAATGTGACACAAATGTTGTGCTTTGTTGCCAATTCAGATGTATGTTGGTTTCTACGTATCCCAATACAAAGGATTACAATACTAATACAGGCGTACCTCGGTTTACCAACGCCTCAGTTAACTTAATTTTTTGGTTTACGAATGAAAATCCATTGAAAATAATGCCTCGGTTTACACAATTGTTAATAAATTTTTTTCGCAATACAAAGTGTATGTCGGCGCTGATTTTCAAATGCAAATGCCAGCCTTTTTTTTTTCTTCACTATAGTTCACAAGCTTATAAGTCACTTTCCCCCGAAGTTACAGAAAACTTTGTCACTTTTAATAAACTCAAAGTAAACATTGTTTCCTTTAAGGATATAAATTCCAAGAAAACTTTCTCTTTTAGCTGGGGGAAGTGACAGGTGAATTTCTGAGCTATAGTGAAGAAAAAAAAAGGGAAAATTAAATTTAAAAACCAGCAGCATAATAAATAAAAAATGGCATGGGGTCCCCCCTCCCATCCACACCAAGCCCTTCGGGTCTGGTATGTATCTTAAGGGGTAACTCCACACCAAAATATAAAAAAAAATGGTGTGGGGTCCCCCCTCCCATCCACACCAAGCCCTTCAGGTCTGGCATGTATCTTAAGGGGTAACTCCACACCAAAATGTAAAAAAAAAAAAAAAACGTGTGGGGTCCCCCCTCCTATCCACACCAAGCCCTTCAGGTCTGGCATGGATATTAAGGGGTAACTCCACACCAAAATGTAAAACAAAAACGGTGTGGGGTCCCCCCTCCCATCCACACCAAGCCCTTCGGGTCTGGCATGGATATTAAGGGGTAACTTCACGCCAAAATTAAATAAAAAACAGCGTGGGGTTCCCCCCCAAAAATCCATACCAGACCCTTATCCGAGCATGCTCATACCAGGCCACATGTCCTCAACATGGGGGGGTGCTTTGGGGCAGGGGGGGCCCCCCAAAGCACCTTGTCCCCATGTTGATGGGGACAAGAGCCTCTTCCGTTAGTGGGATAATTGGTCGGCTGTTTTTCGGGATTTTGGCACATTTTGTTTATCGGTAAATTTGAAAAAAAAATCGTCTGATTTTGCTGATCGGCCAATTTTCGCAGCAATGATTGGCAAAATCGGCTGATTTTTTTCCAAGTTTACTGATAAAAAAAAAAATGTGCCAAAATCCCAAAAAAAAGGACAACCAATTAACCCATTAATGGCCCGAAAATCAGTTGATTTTTTTTTCAGCTTAAAAATCGGCCGATTTTAGACCCATCTATGGCCTGCTTTAGATGGGTCTAAAATCGGCCGATTTTTTTAGGCCAAAAACAAAATTGGCTGATTTTTGGGCCGTTAGTGGGTTAAGTGGTCGGCCATTTTTGGGGATTTTGGCACTTTTTTTATCGGTAAATTTGTATAAAAGTTGGCCGATTTTCGGGCCATTAGTGGGTTATTGGTCGGCCATTTATTGGGATTTTGGTACTTTTTTTTATCGGTAATGCAGGCCATAGATGGGTCTAACATGAGCCGATTTTTCGGCCGGAAAAAAAAAAACGGCTGATTTTCGCACCTTTAATGGGTTAATTGGTCAGCCGTTTTTCTGTATCTTGTCAGATTTTTTTGATCGGTAAAGTTTGAAAAAAATCGGTCGTTTTACCAATAAAAAATCTGCGCATGAGCGAAGAAGAAGGAGAAGGAGAAGTCCAGTCCACTATTATGTTTGACATTAAAAAGTATTGCGGTTGCAACAATGTATCTATTTGTATCCGAAAAAAATCTGTATCCGAAATGGATACAAATAGATACAATGTTGCAACCGCAATACATTTTAATGTCAAATATAATAGTGGGGCTCTCTGCAAGGGACAGAAGTAATTAAATGCCGGCTGTAGACGGGAAGAAAGATTTTTTTTTTTTACTGTTGGTGGTAACGTCGGCCTATTGAACGACTGATTTTTCATTTTTTTATTAAAAAACCCAGCCGGTTTTCTCCCTGACTATGGCCTGCATAAATTTGGATAAAAATCGTCCGATTTTGCAGATCGGACGATTTTTGCAGCAATGATCAGCAAATCGGCCGATCTTTTTACCGATAAAAAAATCTGTGCATGAGCTGTGACCTGCAAGAAAAAGAAGAATAAAATGAAAAAGAAGAATAAGAAAAAGAATAAGAAAAATTAGAGGAAAAAGAAAAATGCAGGCCATAGACGGGGCGAAAAAACTGGCTGTTTTAAAAAAAAAAAAAAATCGGTTGTTCAATCGGCCAACCTTACCACCAATGGTAAAAAAAAAAAATCGTCTGATTTTCGCCCCGTCTACGGCCGGCAAATATAATAGCGAAATAATGACTTCTCTGTCCCTGCAGAGAGCTGCGCTATTATATTTGACATTAAAAAGTATAGAGGTTGCAACATTCTATCTATTTGTATCTGAATAAAAACATCTATATTCAAAATGGATACAAATAGATACAATGTTGCAACCTCTATACTTTTTAATGTCAAATATAATAGTGCAGCTCTCTGCAGGGACAGAAGTAATGTTTCAGCTGTCAGCAGGGTTCCCCACTGACAGCTGAATTTTAAATAATTTCCGTCAATTAAATAAATAATTAAAAAAACAGCGTGGGGTCCCCCCTCCCATCCATACCAAGCCCTTCGGGTCTGGTATGGATATTAAGGGGTAACTCCACGCCAAAATTAAAGAAAAAAACAGCGTGGGGTTCCCCCTAAAATCCATACCAGACCCTTATCCGAGCATGCAGCCCTGCAGGTCAGGAAAGGGGGGGGATGAGCAAGCGCCCCCCTCTCCTGACCCATATCAGGCCACATGCCCTCAACATGGGGGGTGCTTTGGGGCAGGGGGCTCCCCCCCCAAAGCACCTTGTCCCCATGTTGATGGGGACAAGCACCTCTTCCCCACAACCTTGGCTGGTGGTTGTGGGGGTCTGCGGGTGGGGGGCATATCAGAATCTGGAAGCCCCAGATTCCGCCCCCCCCCCCCCCCCACGTGAATGAGTATGCGGTACATGGTACCGCTACTAATTCACCAAAAAAGCAAAAGTGTAGTGAAAAAAAACACAGTACAGGGTCTTTGACAAGTCTTTTATTAAAACAATGTCCCCCGAAGTAGATCCAACGTCAATCACGGCGACCTGAAAAAAGAAAAAAAAAAAAACGTTCCGCACTCAACGAGGCTCACTAGCCTTATGCAGCCAGTCTTGCTGATATTTTTTATATAGGTAAGGGGCGGGGCCAGCCTGGGACATCATCCGAGTGACCCCGCCCCATGTACATGGGGTGAGATCACATGCTTGATGTCCCCGGCTGGCGCCGCCCCTTACCTATATAAGAAATGTCAGCGAGACTGGCTGCATAAGGCTAGTGAGCCTCGTCGATGTTGGATCTACTTTGGGGGCCATTGTTTTATTAAAGGACTTGTCAAAGACCCTGTACTGTGTTTTTTTTTTACACTACACTTTTGCTTTTTTGTGAATGAGTAGCGGTACCATGTACCGCATACTGATTCACGTAGGGCGGGGTGGGATCGGGAGGCCCCCTTTGTTAAAGGGGGCTTCCAGATTCTGATAAGGGGGGGAGCCCCCCTTCCCCAAAGCACCCCCCCATGTTGAGGGCATGTGGCCTGGCATGGTTCAGGAGGGGGGGGGGGGGCGCTCGCTCGTCCCTCCCTCCTTTCCTGACCTGCCGCGCTGCATGCTCAGATAAGGGTCTGGTATGGATTTTGGGGGGGGGACTCCATGCTGGTTTTTTTTTTAATGTCGGAGTGGAGTTACCCTTTAACCTCCCTGGCGGTATGATTATTTCCGATTTTTGGTGCTGAAAGCGGTACCATTTTTTTGCATGGAAATATGTATTTTTTTTATTGTAGGCTGTAATTTTTAGGAAAAACTCACTGAAATCTGTCCGAACAAGAGTCTAGTAAACATCCCGGGTATGATAAAATTTGAAACACAAAATCATAAATTATAATTTAATAAATAATCATAAAAATAATATAAAAATAATAAAAAATTTAATTCAATAATATAATCAAACCAAAAAACACTGAAATGTGAAATAGAGCGCCAAGTTCGCACATTGCTGAGCTCAGTCGCAAAATCGTTTTCAGTTTCTGATGACGAATTTCCCCACGAATCATTATCACTCAATTCTGCAAGTGGTTCTGATTTACTATCGCTGTTCTCTAGCTGATCTAAACCGCTTTTGACCTAAAGGGACACTTTTTGGACGCCATGGACATTTCTCAGTTTCCAGGCAGAAAGAATAGACAAAATGCAGGCAGGGCACAGGACAAAGCACTAGGGACAATATGTATGTGAAATGGGTTGAAACAGCAATGTTTTACTGTGTAAAATGTAAAAAAAAAAAAATGACATTTTTTAAAATTTTTAAATTTCCAGCCGGCGGCGGCGCCCGTACGTCCCGACGTCACAGGGACAGGACACAGAAGCCGGATGCCGGCATCGGCCGGAGGAGATGGCCGGGGACGCTGCAGGGGACACATCGTGGGAGCGCAGGGTAAGGTAAGTGAAGAACACTTGCCGGAGCAGTGCCGCAGGGTAAGCCCGAGTGTAGCTCGGGGTTACCGCTTTTGGTACTGAAATGTTACCCCGAGCTACACTCGGGAATACCGCCAGGGAGGTTAATATCCATACCAGACCTGAAGGGCTTGGTATGGATGAGAGGAGGGACCCCACGCTGTTTTTTTTTTGTTGTTTTTTTTTTATTGCAGACCTATATTTTTACATTCAGCTATCAAAATAAATATTATCTAGACCTTCAAAATAAGTAAAATCATTACAGAAATAATTATAGAGGATAAGAAACAAAAATAGAATCAATAAAACTAAGGAAATCAAATTAGAATACATAAAGATATGCCTAGTGCTGCTTGTTAAACACAGTAGACGCGACGGAGTGCCGCCTGTCAGAGGACTCCACACAAAGATTTACTATTGAACAGCGGCTAAAAAGCAAGCGCCCACAGGGGACGTCTAAAATGTGTTTGCACATGCGCATTTATATCAGCTAAATACGCTGCACAAGCGTCTAGTTCTTCACTGTGTCGACTTGCTTAAAAAAAAAACTTTTTAACACATTTTAATTTTTTGGGGAAATGGCAGATATTGTTTAAAGTGAAGTCCTAATATTTGGCAAAGCAAATTTCAATGTGAACATGTATCTGCAGTGATTTTTCATGGTGTTAGACGTGCCTCTTAGCAAGTCTGCTGTTTGAGTCTGATTCCTGGCCTGTGTCTCGTTAGTAAATTTGATTTGGCGTCTACTTGTTGACGCTTCTCTTTAGTAAATCTCTTAGTGGGGTAAAAGTAGATGGTCGCTAGTAAAAAGTAGACATTCGCCCATGGAAATGTGCCTAGGCACAAGTAAATCAGGGCCTGAGTGTCCTTTACTTGTCTGGATGTTGTGCATGAGTTTTTCTGTACCTCAGTTTCTTCATTGAGGCCACCTGGTGCTATTGTACCTAAAGTATAAATCCAGAACATCTCTTGTTGACATAGTCTCTTGAAACGTTCTGCAGTATGCAATGTTTTTGGGATGATTCGATTACTCACACAGTTAGTCCTGATTTCGATTTTTGATGGTATTCCAAAAAATGTCCCAGGATGCTGTGCTTATCTATACCATCTTCAATTAACTGTCTGTGTTCACCAGATCTTTTACGTAATGTCCCAATGGTCCTTCCAATATACAGAAGGCCACATGGGCATGAAAGACCATAGACCACATATTCAGATGAACAATTGTAGAACTATTTCAGAGTGTATGTTTTCCCTTTATTTATGAAAGTTCGGCCCAACACTAGTTTAGAGGTTATGGATGCCTGGATGAATGGATCCTAAAAGGATGGACCAGTGTTTGTTGAGTATATTCTCCATTCTTCTTTCTTTTTGTATTGTGTACGAAATTGAGTAGTTAAATGAGTTGGTTGGTCAATAGTAGAGGAAACTATATACAGTACCTAAGAGTCATTGTTGCCATTTATGCAATAACTGTTCTCAGGATGGAGATCATAACACACATGGCAATCTACTTATGAGAAAATTCTTCGGGCCAAGACGTTTTCCAGACTCATTCTCACAAACATTCCCCCAAATATATGGATCAAGTTTCCTCCAGTAATAACCAGCCAACTCATTTCACTACTCATTTTCATACACAATACAAACAGATGGAGAATATACACAACAAACACTGGTCCATCCTTTTAGAGAATCTGTTCCTCCAGGCTTCCATTACCTCTAAACCAAAAGTATCCTACCATAAGGCTCGTAATATTAGGAGCAAAATTGCCACTAGTAAACCTAAAACCCTCTCCTCCACTGTAGAGCAGCCCTCTACATTTTTAACCATGAAGGGCATGCATTGGTGTGGGAAAAAGCTTTGTCTCACCTGCAAACATGTTCAACATGGTCAAAAAACCTTTTCCCCATAACATTGGTAGTCAGTGTGCCCTATTTATGGTCAATTTGCTTCCTCACTGCTCTTTGTGTCTTCCTGTTCAATATACCCCCTTGCTGTTCAGTGTGCTCCTTTTTTTAGTTAGAAAAGCAATCCGTAACAGAGACTTTTTATTTGACAAGAACCATGAGGTATCACATCAGATCAAGAAAAACCAGTACTGAAAGTACAAAGTTGGTAATGTGAAATCTGAATACAGGTAAACGAAAGTAGTGCATGATAAAGCATGGAGCAGTAAGCAGCTGATTTTGAAGCATAATTTGAAAGGTTTGAATGGTGCCATCAAGAAGCAGTAGGATTTGGTTAAATCCTTGAGGTAAAAAAATCCAAACACTCCTGTGCTCAAACAGAGAGTCTTCTCATGAGATTTTGACTCTTTTACTCAATGCAGCCCTCCTCAGATCGAGTAATCCTCAATAAACTGCAAAAACACACACAGGAGGGCAGGAACCATAGACATTTATTTAATCTCAAAAACAACTGTATATTCCCAAACATAAAGACAGGTGAATCAAACAATTCCAGCCAAAAATTATACAATTATATACCACATAGTTGAAAGGCGGATGTTTTTCAGGGGACTCCTTCTCAGATCTCTTTTCTTATACAGATAATTACCTTCTTTATAGTGCCAGTGTAGGACACATGGAAAAGCACATTCATTTGTGTTAGAGACTAACTATTACTAACATATAAAATACTAAACAAAGAAAGTGAATGCCAGTACAAACACAAAATTGAATAAAGATAGCATAAACCAAGTGTGACTAACCTGTATTAAGAGGAGAACAGAAACAATGTTGAGGGGAGGTATAGATTACAGAGGGGAGGAGCCTGGTCATGGCGGCTGTGGGGAGTGAGCGGCACTAGCCTTCGGCTAGGTACCACTCCCCGACCTCCCTGGTGACCCTTAGGAGCCGACTCACCGGAGTCTGGAGGGTCGTGGAGTGGAGTCCGGAGAGCCGGAGATGGGAGCCAGACAAGGGTCGCAGTGATGGGCCGGCCTCTCCGGTCCTTGGTGAGAGAGGGACCTGGACGGCTGGAGAGCGGAGTGACGTGGTGGGGGTGTGTGACAGGCCGCGGAGGCTTTCTGGGAGAGGAGAAAGCCGGCCGGCCACCTGACTTGATGGAGAGATGCCGGCTTACAGTTACCGGCTCTCTGATGCCCTCAACCCCCGGCTAACTACTGCCCATAATCCCCGGCTGGCTACTGTCGGTAGCCCCCGGTCTATTGCTGCCTGAAAACCCGAGGTACAGAGTTGGAAGCCCAGAGGAATCCCCCCCAGGACAAAGCTGCTGTGAAGACCCTCCACCCAAGCTTGGAGCCACCATCCGGGGAAGAGAAGGGTGAGTGAGACCTGTGGGGGCCTATTGTATTGTATAGTGGACTCCTGAGTGACAGTGGGGAACAAGGGGTTAAGGAGGAGAGGGGAGGATTCCACAGGTTCAGAAGAGAAGAGACCCACATTCCCCTAGGAGAGCACAAGTAAACTCAGTAAACCTATCTGGATTACAAACCATAGAGGAGAGGTATAACCCCATCTAGAGAATATAGAAGACAAAAGACTTATAGAGGATATGAAGAATAAAGGTCCTAAGGGAGCAGGGCTCAAAGGGTCTCAATCAGGCACGATAAAGAAATTTACATCACATGGAAACATTACGCCAGAAAGGGCCCAAGGCGCAAGCGCCAAAGGGGAAATGGACACTAGCTCAGGAAACAGCCCGAGACTATCACTGGGTATGAACAGCAGTTGTAGCCAACAAATAGCGGATGGCTTGGGACAAAAAGAACTTGATGGTGAACTACAAATACCGAATAAAGAAGGAGATGATAGAAATGTTCCAAAGTTTGGAGAAAACGATAAAATGAAATGACAGTAATTCGGAAGGATTTAGGGCATCTGCTAACGAGAATGGAAGAAACAGAGGAGAAAGTTAAAACCCAGGCCCAAACCATAGATAAGCTAAGGAAAAAAATAACCCATTTGGAGAAAACCCAGAAAAAAAACTGTTCTACAGGATGGAAATTCGAGAAAATAAAGAAAGAAGGTCTAACCTTAGGGTGAGAGGAATTCCAGAGGCTGCAAAAGGGGAAACATTACATGAACTAGTTAAAAAAATCTTAAACTCCATAAGAGACAGACCTGAAACAGAAGTGATTGAACTGGATGGAGCGTTCAGAATAGGAAAGTTCAAACAAGATACTGAGAGGGAAAGACCGAGAGATATAGTTGTACAGTTCCAGAAATTTGGGGTCAAAAATGAGATTTGGAAGAAGATCAAGGGAAGATCGTTAATTAAATATGGAGATTTGACTGTTCAAATTTTTGCGGACTTAACACCAGAGACTCTATGGAGAAGGAGATCCCTGAGACCCCTGTTAGAGCAAATGAGAAAACAGAATGTGCAATATAATGGGGTACTTCAGCATCTCTAATTGGCTGGAAAAATGGGGTAACAGCATACCTGAGATTTCCGGAGGAACTGAGAGATTTTTGTGATAGACTGGATCTGCAAAGAATGGAGATAACTGGGTGGGAAGAAGAAGAAGAAAAAGGAGACTCGGATGATACGGGAGGGGAGGACTGGCAGCGGGTCGGGGGGAGGGGGAGAGAGGGCTCTGGGGTTGGGGAGAGGGGGGGGGGAGAAGTGAGCAAAAAAATATACGCTTTTTTTTTCTCTCTCTTGTTCCCTTGCCCCCCTAGTATCCCCCTTTTTGAGGTGGAAGTCCCTCTGGAGGCTCCGGTTGAGGGGGGGGAAGTAAAGGTTATTGCAGAGCCTTGTAGATAGAGAAAGGGGTGCTAGGGAGGTCGAGGAAAGGTGAGCCGTCCATGGGCGGGAGTCTACGCCCAATATTTTAAAATCAACTGTGGAAACAGTTCCACAAATGATTTGTAGGCAGTTTATAAGCCTAAAAATGGGTAGGGGAAAAGTAAGAGAGGGGGGGCGGGGGTGGGGGGGGAGATGGGGGGGTAGGGGCGGGGGGGGAGGGGGGGGAGAGGGGGGGGGGGGGAGTGGGGCTAATATTCTGCAAGTCATTCGGTTCTAATAGGGGGAGACGAATTAGAAGAGAGATAAATAAAATCAAGAAGGATGGAAGAAATACAGTTTATAACATATAATGTGAATGGGTTGAATTGCCCTGGGAAAAGATTTAAGTTGTTTAAAGAGTTACATCATAGGGCAACGTCAGTGGTATTTTTTTGCAGGAGACACATTTTGAGATAGAATCTAATGTGAAACTAAAATCCAAATATTATCTTACATGGTATTACGCTGACTCTCCAATTAAAAGAGCAAAGGGGGGGGATGGCAATAGGATTGGCAAAAAATATGAGATTTGAGTTGGAAGATAGAAGGACTGACCCGGAAGGGAGATTCCTGTTTTTGAAAGGTAAACTACAGGGAATTGAATGCACACTAGCCAATATATATTGCCCAACAAGAAACCTGAGATCTTTCTGAAGGGTTTGCTAAAAAAATTGATAGATTTTAAAAAAGGGCGTTTGATAATAGCAGGAGATTTGAATCTCTGTATGGACCCACAAATGGATGCAACCTCCCTTGTGCAGAGAGAAGGGGGTAGGTCCCTGAGAGCTTTGAGGAAGGTGATCCACGAGTACCAGCTGGTGGACACCTGGAGAATAATGCATATGAAGGACAGAGACTATACCTTCTTCTCTAATGCACATGAGATATACTCGAGACTGGATTACATTCTAATAGATCATCAACTCATTGAAATGCTGGTTAAAATATAAATAGAGACAAGAACTTTTTCGGACCATGCCCCAGTCGTAATGAAAATGGGATGGGGAAAAAGGTGGACGGGAGGTTTAGGATGGAGGTTAAATGAGGCTCTTCTCTTGGATGAGGATATTGTGCAGAAGATCAGGGAAGAGATTAAGGTATATTTCCAGGAGAATGAAACAGAGGAAGTATCGACAGCTACAGTATGGGAAAGTCATAATAAGAGGAATCCTGATTGCGATGGGAGCAAGGAAGAAAAAAGAAAGAAGAGAGAGGTTAGTGGACTCTTAAAGGAAATCCTGGAATTGGAGCAGATACACAAGAAAAAAATAACAATAGAAACAAGACAGAAGTTAAGGGATAAAAAAGACGAATTAGAGAGATTGATGGAAGAGGAGAGGAGAAGAGTATATAATAAAGTATTAAGTGAAAGATATAGATGGGGTGATAGACCAGGAAAATACTTAATGAGAGCCCTGAATAAGAAGAAGAACAGGAATTATATAGAAAAGATTAAAAGCCCTAAGGGGGAGATGGTCCACTCAACTAAAGAAATTATTAAAGTATTCACGGAGTATTATAGAAAGTTGTATAACATCAGTCACCAAGGATCACCAAAAGAAATTAGGGAAGGTATTAATGAAAAAAGGAGGATATATTTAAAAAAATGCGGGATTGCCAAAGCTTAGTGAAACACAACTGAACTCCTTGGATGCAGAAATTTCTCAGGAAGAAATAGAAGCAGCATTAAGAAATAGAGGGGGAGGGAAAAGCCCAGGCCCGGATGGTTATACAGTTAAGTACTATAAAAAATTTAGTGAAGTACTGTTACCAAAGTTAAAGAAATATATGAATGACTTGGGAGGTGGGATGGAGGGGAGGAGGGAATCCCTTCAGGCCCATGTAGTTCTCATCCATAAGGAGGGAAAAGATCCCTCTCAGTGCTCTAGCTACAGACCAATTTCATTATTAAACACTGATACTAAGTTGTACGCAAAGGTCCTAGCAAACAGGCTGAAAGATCTAATGCCCGAATCGATTCATGGAGACCAGGTACGCTTTGTTCAGGGGAGAGAGGGTAGAGATAATGGCTTGAGAACTCTGATGCCTATCCAGAAAAGTAGAAAAGGGAAAGCCCCGGTGGTGCTCTTGTCAATTGATGCCGAAAGGCGTTTGATAGAGTGGACTGGGGCTTTATGATGGACAACTTGGAAGTGTTGGGGATTGGAGAGAGAGAATGCGTGAATGGATAGGTAAACTATATAAGGAGCCCACCGCAATCATCACGGTAAATGGGGAGAGGTGGGAATCCATTGGGATGTCCAATGGAAAACAAGGCAAGGATGCCCATTGTCCCCCTTGCTGTATGTATTGACATTGGAATCCCTGCTATCAATAATAAGGAATAGTGGAGCGGTAAAGGGAATCCAGATAGAAAATATAGAACATAAAGTAGCGGCCTTTGCGGACGACCTACTGTTTTATGTAGGCAACCCCGAATAACACTACCAAAATATAATGAAGATCCTGAAGGAATATGGTGAACTATCTAATCTAAAAATTAACCCAACAAAAACTGAGATTTTGAACATTAATATACCAAAGAGCGAAAAAGAAAAGCTACAAAAAGAATTCCCCTTTATTTGGAGAGAAAAAGATATAAAAAAGTACCTAGGAATAAAACTTGCTACCTCATATAAACAACTGTATAGATTAAATTATATTTCTCTGATAAATGAGATTAAGGACGAACTAAAAAGATTAGAAGGAGGAAATCCATCATGGTTAAGACGTATGAACCTAATTAAAATGGTAATTATACCTTAAAATACTCTTTAGATTTCAAATGATCCTGATCAAACTCCCAGAGGCGTTTTTTAAGATAATGAGAAAAATGTTAACAAGATATATATGGAGGAATAAAAAACCAAGAGTATCATATGAAACACTAAGTAGGACTAAAGAGAAAGGGGGGATGGGACTACCTGATGTCAAGAGATATTACAAAGCAGTAATGTTAGCAAGAATTTATGACTGGACTTTTAATCATAAGGGGAAAAGTTGGGTAAAAAATGGAAAATGATCTGAGTGGAATTAATTGAGTAGGATGATATGGGTTCCAGCACATTATAGAAGAATTAAAGAGGGCACAAGCACTTACACCTTAATTGTCCTAAGGATATGGGATAATTTGAGAGAAGTATTGGTAGAGGGGGAATTGAGAACATTTAAAGAATTAAAAGAGATGGGAGGAGAATATGTTTACTAAAATAGATTTATAAGTGGAAATATCATCAATTAAAAATGTTTTATAGGAACTCTCCAAAATTGAGATAAAAAAAGGAGTGGAATATGTTTGAAAGGCTATTAGAAAACACGTAGAGATGGGAAACACGGTGTTACAAAAATGTATAGAATACTTACAGAACTAGACACAGACACAAAGTTAATTTTCATAACAAATTGGGAAAGAGATATGGGGGTGGGGATAGATGAAGATCAACAGAATAAGATATTTAGATTAGTTCACGAGAGTGTTAGTATGAGAGACGTTGAGATTAACTATAAATGTTTGACACGATGGCATATTTACACCGAGCACGGAGCACAGGATGAGGGGGGAGAATTCAAAAATGTGTTGGAGGATGTGGGAAAGAGGGCACGATGTTTCACATATGGTGGCAATGTCCAAAAATTCAGGTTTTCTGGAAGACAATAGTCAAATTAATAGAAATAATAACTGGAAATGACATTAGAATTAGACCCAACCATGTGTCTCCTACATAGTGTTGTGAGACAACAGTAAATAAATATAAAGAATCAGGTGTATGGTACTACTTAGGTGCTGCAAAAGGGTTGATCCCCAGGTTTTGGCGGAAGACAGAGGTACCAACGGAGGAGGATTGGATCAATAGGGTAAACCAGATTAGCAGAATGGAAAAATCTTATCATATTCAGGAAGACAGGATGAAAATATACTATTCACGATGGGAAAGATGGGAAGAATCGGGATTGAAAGAGAAATATAGAAAACTCTAAACTAGGAAGTTATTCGAAGTTACTGGGCCTAGAGAGATTGGAGATCTTGCAGAGGGGAGGGAGGGGGGAAGGGGGGAAATGGTGGGTTGGGAGGGAAGGGAAAGAAAAAGAGGTAAATAGAAGGGACAGAGTAGAAATGTATTGATATTTATATGTATAGTGTCTCTTCTTATGGAAATTTTGTAATAATGTGAAAAATTTATAAATATTTAAATTAAAAAAAAAAAAAAAAAGAGGAGAACAGAAAACACTTGTTGCTCATTCCGAATAAAAATGTGAGCTTTTTCGTTGTTAATCTCCTGAAGTAACGCTTCCTACAGTATAGCTGCAGCCTAGTAATAGCGTTACTGGAAGGTTTATTCATGTACTTGCTACCAGGGGCGTATCTACCTTGAAGCAAACAAGGCGTTTGCCTAGGGTGGCAATTTTGTAGGGGGGCGGCACCGCCCCCCAGAAGAAGGGAACCTTCTGAGCAGCAGCGGACAGCAGGGAAGATCGATGAGGTGGGGCGTGGGGGGGAGGGCAGTTGCAGAGCGATGGTCGTGTACCTCTTCCTCCAGCAGCTGACGAGCCAGGACCAGGGGACAGCCTGGAGCAAGGAGAGGAGAGGTGGAGAGGAAAGAGCCGGGAGGAGGTGAGCTGTGTTGTGTTCTGTGGTCTCTCACACCTTTCAGCCATCCAGTACATTACACACTGACAGATCGTAAGGGACTGCACACACCTCCCCCCCTTCCTGGTGCCCGGAGATCAGCAGCCCTTGGAGAGGGGGGGTGGTCCCATACGATCTGAGGAAGAGGGGGGGAAAGGGGGGGGAAAGAGAGAGGGAAGAGAAAAAAATGGAAGAGAGAGGGAGGGAAAGAGAGAGAGGGGAGAGAGAGGGAGGAGAGAGAGACAGAGGGGAAGAGAGAGAGGGGGGAGAGAGAGTGATAAAAGAGAGAGGGGGGAGAGAGAAAAGAAGGAATAGAGAGAGAGGGGGAGAAGAGAGAGAAGGAAGATAGAGAGAGAGAAAGAGGGAGAGAGAAAAAGGAAGAGAAAGAGAGGGAAGAGAGATAAGGAAGAGAGAGAAGGAAGAGAGAGAAGGAAGAGAGAGAGAGAAAGTGAAGAGCTAGAGATAGGGGGGAGAGAGAGGGAAGGGAGAAAGAGAGAGAGTGGGAAGAGAAAGAGGGAGAGGGGGGAGAGAGGGGGGGAAAAGGGAGAGAGATAGGGAGACAGAGAGGGAGAGAGAAAGAGAGGAGAGGGAGGGGGGAGAGAGAGAGAGAAAGAGAGAGGGAGAGGAGGAGAGAGAGAAAGAGAGGGAAGGCAGAGAGAGAGAGGGGGGGGAGAGGGGGAGAAAGACAGAGGGGAGAGAGTGCAAGGGAAGAGAGAGAGAAGAGAAAGAAAGGGAGAGAGAGAATCATATATACATACACACACTACACAGTGTTAATGAGGAGGTGGAAACTCAGCTCCTTGCACAGATCGAAAGGACTGCAAGGGCTGGGACAGTGATAATAATGGGGGATTTTAACTACCCGGAAATTGACTGCAGTAATGGTACTGCAGGAACAGTTAAAGGGCAAAATTTTTAACCCTACTACAGGACAATTCATTATGGTACAGTTCATAGAGGCCCTACTAGGAATGATGCTCTGCTGGACCTGGTAATCTCAAACCATGCAGAGCTTATGAGGAATGTCCATATAAAAGAACATCTGGGTAGCAATGACCATAACATGATAACAGTGCAAAATATATTCCCATGGGCAACAAGTTTAAAAGGCTAAAAACCAAAAGTTAAACAGGCTATAGATAATAAGAAAAGAGCTTTTATTCAATATAAAAAATGAAGGAACACTATTATAATTTAAACATTACAAAGAATATAACAGAATATGCAAAAAGGAAATAAAGGCCTCAAAATCTGAAAACGAACGACAGATTGCAAAAGATAGCAGGACCAACCCCAAAAAATTCTTCAAATACAGTGAGGAACATAAGTATTTGAACACCCTGCGATTTTGCAAGTTCTCCCACTTAGAAATCGTGGAGGGGTCTGAAATTCACATTGTAGGTGCATTCCCACTCTGAGAGACAGAATTTAAAAAAAATTTCAGGAAATCACATTGTATGATTTTTAAAGAATTTATTTGTCTTGCGCTGCTGAACATAAGTATTTGAACACCTGAGAAAATCAGTATTAATATTTGGTACAAAAGCCTTTGTTTGCAATTACAGAGGTCAAACGTTTCCTGTAGTTCTTGACCAGGTTTGCACACACTGCAGCAGGGATTTTGGTCCACTCCTCCACACAGATCTCCTCTAGATCTGTCAGGTTTCGGGGCTGTCGCTCAGCAACATGGAGTTTCAGCTCCCTCCAAAGATGTTCTATTGGATTTAGGTCTGGAGACTGGCTAGGCCACTCCAGAACCTTGATATGCTTCTTACGGAGCCACTCCTTGGTTATCCTGGCTGTGTGCTTTGGGTCATTGTCATGTTGGAAGACCCAGCCACAACCCAACTTCAATGCTCTGACTGAGGGAAGGAGGTTGTTGCTCAAAATTTCACAATAAATGGCCCCATTCATCCTCTCCTTAATACAGTACAGTCGTCCTGTCCCCTTCGCAGAAAAGCACCCCCAAAGTATGATGTTACCACCCCCATGCTTCACAATAGGGATGGTGTTCTTGGGATGCAACTCATCCTTCTTTTTCCTCCAAACATGAGTGAAGTTTAGACCAAAAAGTTCTACTTTGGTCTCATCTGATCACATGACTTTCTCCCATGCTTCCTCTGGATCATCCAGATGGTCATTGGCAAACTTCAGACGGGCCTGGACATGTGATCACTTCAGCAGGGGAACCTTCCGTGCAATGCATGATTTGAAACCATGACGGCGTAGTGTTCTACCTACAGTGACCTTTGAAACTGTGGTCCCAGCTCTCTTCATGTCATTGACCAGCTCCTCCCTTGTATTTCTGGGCTAATTCCTCACCTTTCTTATTATCAGTGATACCCCACGAGGTGAGATCTTGCATGGAGCCCCAGTCCGAGGGAGACTGACAGTCATCTTTAGCCATTTTCTAACAATTGCTCCAACAGTTGATCTATTTTCACCAAGCTGCTTGGCAATTGCCCCGTAGCCCTTTCCAGTCTTGTGGAGGTCCACAATTTTGTCTCTGGTGTCTTTTGACAGCTCTTTGGTCTTGCCCATGGTAGTAGTTGGCATCTGACTGACTGTGGGGTGGACAGGTGTCTTTAAAGAGCTCATACAGGTGCTACTAAGTTAGATTAATGAGTGGAGTAGAGGCGGACTTTTTAAAGGCACAGTAACAGGTCTTTGAGAGCCAGAATTCTTGCTGTTTCTTAGATGTTCAAATACTTATGTTCAGCAGTACAAGACAAATAAATTCTTTAAAAATCATACAATGTGATTTCCTGATTTTTTTTTTAAATTCTGTCTCTCAGAGTGGGAATTCACCTACAATGTGAATTTCAGACCCCTCCATGATTTCTAAGTGGGAGAATTTGCAAAATCGCAGGGTGTTCAAAGACTTCTGTTCCTCACTGTATATTAATAGTAAAAAGGTTCGGTCCGAACATGTAGGCCCTATACACAATAACCTAGAATGGGTGACTGGGGACAAAGAAAAGGCAAATTTATTTAATACCTTCTTCAGCTCTATGTATGCAAAGGAGCATGGGGGAGCTCTTGTCCATAAAGGGCATGGTATTGACACAGCTCCAGATGATCCACATTGGCTAACAATTGATATGATCCAAAAATATTTAGACAGTATAAAGGTGAATAAAGCACCTAGACTGGATGGCATACACCCACTGGTCCTTAAAGAATTGAGCTCTGTCATTTCAAAGCCATTGTTTCTGATTTTTAGGGATTCTTTAATGACTGGCATAGTACCACTGGATTGGCGTAAGGCCAATGTGGTGCCAATATTTAAAAAAGGGGTCAAAATCTTTACCAAGTAATTATAGACCTGTTAGTTTAACTTCTATTGTTGGGAAGATTCTGGAGAGTTTAATAAAAGACCACATAGATGAGTTCTTGCAGGAAAAAAGGAGGTGAGCAAAACCTTGGACAGAGGGGTGGCGGTGGACGTGGTATACTTGGATTTTGCAAAAGGGTTTGACAAAGTTCCCCACACACATCTAATGTGTAAGGAAAAGTCTACGGGCTTGGAAAAATCCATATGTAAATGGATAGAAAACTGGCTTAAAGATTGTATTCAAAGAGTAGTGGTTAATGATTCATACTCTGAATGGTCTAGGGTTGTCAGTGGTGTACCCCAAGGTTCAGTGTTGGGACCCTTACTTTTTAATATATTTGTAAACGATATAGGGTCTGAGATTAAAAATCCCATTTCAGTCTTTGCAGATGACACCAAGCTGTGTAGTGGAATAAAGTCCTTACAGGATGTCTTCAACTTACAAGCCGACCTCAATGTTCTGTTTAATTGGGCAACTATGTGGCAAATGAGGTTTAATGTTGATAAATGTAAGGTTATGTACTTGGGGGCTAAGAATATGCATGCATCATACATACTAGGGGGGTATAACTGGGGGAATCAATGGTGGAGAAGGATCTGGGAGTTCTGGTAGATCACAAGCTTAATAATGTCATGCAATGCCAAGCTGCAGTTTCTAAAGCGAGCAAAATCCTCTCTTGTATTAAAAGAGGTATAGACTCCAGAGAGAGAGATATCATATTACCCCTGTACAAATCATTAGTAACACCTCATCTGGAATATGGAATATGGAGTTTAGTTTTGGGCATCAATTCACAAAAAACATTGGGGAACTTGAGAAAGTACAGAGAAGGGCAACTAAACTGATATGAGGCATGGAGGAGCTAAGAGGAAAGATTAGAGGAACTGAATCTATTTTCTCTTGAGAAGAGGAGATTAAGGGGGCATATGATAAATACATCAGTGGCTCATATAGTGAACTTGGTGTAGAGCTAGTCACCCTGAGGTCATCACAGAGGACAACGGGCTCTCTTTACGTCTGGAGAAGAAGAAATGCAATCTCCAAACACAGAAATGTTTCTTCACAGTGAGAGCTGTGAAAATGTGGAATAGACTCCGTCAAGAGTTGGTTCTGGCCAGCTCAGTGGATTGCTTCAAAAAAGGCCTGCATTTTTTCCTAGATACACAGAATATAACTGGATACTAACATTTATAGTAAAGTTGATCCAGGGAATATCCGATTTCCTCTCGGGGGATCAGGAAGGAATTTTTTTTTTCCCAGCAGGAGAAAATTGTATCATGCTTTGTTGTTTTTTTTTTTTTTTTTTTGCCTTCCTCTGGATCAACTGTGGGAATAGGATTATATATAACTTTTTTTTTTTTATGGTTAAACTGGATGGACTTTTGTTTTTTTTTTCAGCCAGACTAACTATGTAACTTACTGAACTCTCTCGCTCTCTCATTGGGGATGGGGGGCACAAAATGTTTGTGTCGCCTAGGGCAGCACACAATATAAATACACTACTGCTTGCTACACCTGCACACACTCACTATAATACTGCTCTCCAGCCCTTTGCGAACAAACTGCCTTTTTCTACAGCCAAATGTTTTTGTTATACGTCATGTTTGTTATATGTTATGTTTTAGTGCATAGTTGAGTCCTCTTAGTCTTGTTTCAATGATATATATATATATATATATATATTTTATTTATATTTATTTATTTAAATTTACTTATTATCTTTATAGAAATAGTTTGTAACCAGGAGACTGTGAGCAATGGTATAGTCCAATATACCAAGGAAACATACAGGGAAGGAGACACTGTTACACTCACATGCAATGAAGGATATGAAACTGAGCACAAACCCAATGAGCCCAGGACATGCACAGCACATGGATGGAACCCACCTCTGAATTGTATTAGTAAGTACTTTATGTTTTTATGATCTATATATACAGTATGTAAAACATGTAGAACTTATGTGCATGTTACCTTAAAGCAAAATACAAAATAACATGTACTGTATATGGTTAGCACTTCTGTCTTGCAGTCCTGGGGTCTGTGATTTTAATCCCAGACAAGACACTATCTGCATGCAGTTTACATGTTCTGTCTGTGCTTGAGTGGGCTTCCCCCTATTGTATTGGTTTCCTCCCATAGTTAACCCTTGGTATACAGGCCACACAAATCAGAGTCAGAAAGAAAGCCACAGTCAAGTGTACCTGTGCAGCATACAACAGAACGTTGAACAGGGGTGTGAAAGGGAACCCTATTGGCAATATTTCTTGGCACTATGGGCACAATTCACTCCAGATTATCGCATGAGTTAAGGCAGTCACATGACCATCTCGCATGCAATACTGAAAATGTCAATTCACTTTTGCTAGTATGCGGCATTTCCCATAAATCGGAAAAACACTCAGGAAATCAAACATAAAAAGACCTTACACCCTCACATCAAAGCCAATTTAGAAATTGTGCGACGTACAGTGAAGATACCGATTTCCTTGTGATTTGCAAGACATCTGAGACAGATATCTATGAAAATCGCCACAAAAGTAGTACATGTACTACTTTAGAAATCAGTGTCGGAAACGCACCCATGTGACTGCTCTAATAGCAGACAATAGGGTGCAACTTGGCATACGATTTGCACCTCGCATGTCATGCAAATCACATGCCAAGTCGCACTCAGTGTGACCGCTATTAGAGCGTTCATATTGGTGTGGTTCAAACTTGGTTGGAGCCGCAACAATTTCTAAAGTAACGAATACACTACTTTTCATGCGATTTGCAGAGAGCTCTGTCTCAGATGTGTTGCAAATCGCACTTTAAATCAGCATGTCCCCCGACTTTGAAATCATGTGACTTCACTGTAAGTCCCATGATGTGACCATAGTGTAAGTCGCACCACTTCAAAATCCGCTTTGATGTGACGGAAGTGGCCCCCAGTCACAGCGGGTGCAATTTGGCATGCGATTTGCAAGTCGCAGGGCATGTAAATTGAATGCCAAGTCACATTCAGCGTGTAAGATTGCAGGTGCGCTTTGGGAATTGAAATTGTACCTGATATCGGATCTAATGAATGTGGATGTGAGTGTCTTAACGTAAGCGATTTGCTGCAGCACAATTTCAAAAGTAGTTCTTGTCTAACTTTTTCAGCATTTTGTAGCGATTTCACATATAGACTACAATAGAAATCGCAATGCAAAACACAATTGAAAATGCAATAACTCATTGGTAAATCTACAGAAAATATGGTGAAAAAAAAGCACAATTTAAATCGCATCTAGTGTGAACCAAGCAGGAAATTCAACAAAGGAAATAAATCTTGGAAGGCATGCAATATCTGCATGCTCGCATAAGGGTCTGTTATGGATTTGGGGGGGGGAGGGGACTCCATGCCATTATTTTTTTTTTAAATCATT
Organism: Staurois parvus; assembly: GCA_951230385.1. NCBI lineage: Eukaryota > Metazoa > Chordata > Amphibia > Anura > Ranidae > Staurois > Staurois parvus. Next base: position 401,673 of record CATNWA010015227.1, on the reverse strand, counting down.
ATCTAGCCTTATGCAGCTAGTCTCCCTGACATTTCTTATATAGGTAAGGGGCGGGGCCAGCGACATCTTCCGAGTGTTCCTGCCCCATGTAACATCATTGATGTCACATGGGGTGGGATCACATGCTTGATGTCGCCGGCTGGCCCCGCCCCTTACCTATATAAGAAATGTCAGGGAGACTAGCTGCATAAGGCTAGTGAGCCTCGTCGAGAGCGGAACTTTTTTTTTTTTTCTTTTTTCGGGTGCCGCTGTGACATCGTGATTGACGCTGGATCTACTTCGGGGGACATTGTTTTATTAAAGGACTTGTCAAAGACCCTGTACTGTGCTTTCTTTACACTACACTTTTGCTTTTTTTTGTGAATGAGTAACGGGACCATGTACCGCATACTCATTCACGTGGGGGGGGGCGGGATTTGGGGGGTTCCAGATTCTGATAAGTCTCCCGCCCGTAGACCCCCACAACCACCGGCCAGGGTTGTGGGGAAGAGGCCCTTGTCCCCATCAACATGGGGACAAGGTGCTTTCGGGGGGAGCCCCCCTGCCCCAAAGCACCCCCCCTTGTTGAGGGCATGTGGCCTGATATGGTTCAGGAGGGAGGGGCGCTCGCTTGTCCCCCCCCTTTCCTGACCTGCCGGGCTGCATGCTCGGATAAGGGTCTGGTATGGATTTTGGGGGGGAACCCCACGCTGTTTTTATAAAGATATGCCTAGTGCTGTTTGTTAAACACAGTAGACGTGACCGAGTTCCGGCTGTCAGAGGACTCCACACAGAGATTTACTATTGAGCAGCGTCTAAAAAGCAAGCGCGCACAGAGGACGTCTAAAATGTGTTCTGCACATGCGCATTTATATTGGCCCAAAGACACTGCACGGGCGTCTAGTTCTTTACTGTGTCAACTTGCTTAAATAAAAAACTTTTTAACACATTTTTAATTTTTTTTGGAAATGGCAGATATTGTTTAAAGTGAAGTACTGATATTTGGCAAAGCAAATTTCAATGTGAACATGTCTCTGCGGTGATTTTTCATGGTGTTAGACGTGCCTCTTAGCAAGTCTGCTTTTTGAGTCTGATTCCTAGTTTGTGTCTTGTTAGTAAATTCGATTGGGCGTCTAGTGGTTGACGCTTCTGTTTAGTAAATCTCTTAGCAGGGTAAAAGTAGATGGTCGCTAGTAAAAAGTAGATGTTCGCCCACGGATATGCGCCTAGGAACAATAGTAAATCAGGGCCTGTGTGTCCTGAACCTATGTAGTTTTACCATCGATGTTCCTTTTCTGTTGTTTTTTTTTTTTTTTTGTTTTGTTTTGTTTTTTTTCCTTTTTGCAAGCATACTGTTTGTATACTTATTTGAAAACCAATAAAAATTGTTAATACAAAATTAAAATTTTGAATATAATAGATTAAAATAGAATAAAAAGAATAGTCTAGAAAAGAAAGAATAGAATAGCAAAAATAATAGAATAGAATAAAATGGAATATAACCATCTTCCAATATTCAAATTTCAGATAGAATAAATTTGAATAGACTAGAATAGAAAATATAAATGAATAGAATAGAAAAAAAACAATGGAATAGAATAAAATAGGATATAACTGTCTTCTGAAATTCAAATTCCAAATAGTATAAATTCAAAGAGATTAGAATAGAAAAGAGCTGAACAGAAAATACCAGAAAAATAACCAATAGAATAGAATTTAAAAAAAAGAATATAACTGTCTTCCGAAATTCGAATGACGAATAGAATACATTTGAATTTGAATGCTGATTCAATTTCAGAATTTGGTCGAATTTAATTCAATCAAAAATAAAATTTGAATAAACCAAAAGAAACAAATTCCAAAATTGAATTAAACAAATTTAACTATATGAAACTATTTAAATAACGAATCGAAACGAAACAAACTTTTTTTTGTACTGCACATGTCTATTACTGGAAGTTCCCAGGTGAAAATAAAGGAAAGAAAGCTTAAAAGGAAAAATAATACAGCCATCATGTCTAATAATTGATAAGCTGCAATAAAATAAATGTTTGCTTTTGGGTTTATTGTCACTTTAATTAACCACTTGTCCTCCAGATGATTTACCCTGCTTCCTGACCAGGCCATTTTTTGCTATACTTTAACTGACAATTGCACGGTCGTGCAACGCTGCACCCAAATTAAATTTCTTTTGGTGGTATTTGAACGCCTGTGCGGTTTTTATTTTTTGCACTATAAACAAAAAAAAGACTGACAATTTTGAGAAAAAAACAATACTTTGGACTTTTTGTTATAAAACATATCCAGTAAAAAAAAATAAAAAAATCTAATTTTGTCATAAATTTAGGCCAAAATGTATTCTGCTGCATGTCTTTGCTAAAAAAAAAAATCCCAATACATGTAAATTAATTGGTTTATGTGAAAGTTATAGCATCTACAAATGGCGGTATATATACTGGAATTTTTTTTATATACTAATAATGGCAGCGATCAGTGACTTATTGCGGGACTGCGGTGGGCATTCTGACACTGAGGGGAACTGACTAACTGCCACTGACATCCAGAGTGACACCAATACAGTGTTCGTGCTAATAAAAAGCACTGAAACTGTACTAATGACACTGGGCAAGAAGGGGTTAACATCTGGGGCGATCAAAGGGTTAACTGTGTGCTGTGTGCTGTTTTACTACAAAGCTACAACAAAAACTGCAATACAAAGCAGTGTGCTTGTGCTGACAGGGGAGAGATCTGTATTGTTTATATACAGACCTCTCCTCTGTCACTGTACTTCGGTGATCGTCGGGTGCCAGCAGGGAATCTCCATCCGGGACCCAGTGATCTACAGCAGTAGCCGCCAATGGCAGTGCGGGTAGGGCTTTCATTTCAGAAAAATTATGACAAAAAAAATTACAACTTCAAAAAACGCGCCATGCCTGTTATGAAATACATCGGACTGTCTACTTTGCAAAAATGGCTCATTTGGGGGATATCTGGACCTCAAGAAATTAGATTGGCTGTCAGTACTTCAGGATTGATCAATTTTCAGATATATCCCATAGTTTGTGAACTCTATAACTGTCCTACAGACTAAATCATACATCCTAATTTGGGTTATTTTCACCAAAGAAATATAGTAGAATACATTTTGGCCTAAATTTATGAATTACAATTATTTATTTGCAAACTTTTATAACAGAAACAAAGAAAAACATTTTCTGGGCTTTTTTTGTTAATTTAGCAAAAAATAAAAAACCCCAGCGGTGATTAAATACTACCAAATGAAAGCTCTAGTTGTGTGAAGAAAATGATAAAACTTTAGTTTGGGTCCAATGTGCATGACCATGCAATTGTCATTCAAAGTGTGAGAGCGCTGAAACCTGAAAATTTGGCCTGGGCAGGAAGGGGGTAAAAGTACCCTGTATGGAAGCTGTTAATCACCACTGTTTTTTTCTGTTTTTTTGGGTGGGAGGGGTGCTAAACACAAAATAAAAAAATTTAAATTTTTAAAAATAAATTTTCTTAGTTTTTGTTATAATATATTGCAAATAAGTAATTTTTTCTTCTTCATTGATGTGCGATGATGAGGCTGCACTGATGGGCACTGATAGGCTGCACTGATGGGAACTGATGAGGCTGCACTGATGAGCACTGATGAAGCTCCACTGATGGGCACTAATGAGGCTGCATTGATGGGTACTGATGAGGCTGCATTGATGAGTACTGATGAGGCTGCATTAATGAGCACTGATGAAGCAGCACCGATGGGCACTGATGAAGAGGCACTGATGAGGCTGCACTGATGGGCACTGATAGGGGGCAGTGATGGACACTGATGTGCTGCACTGATGGGCACTGATATGCTGCACTAATTGGCACTGATAGGGCTGCACTGATAATCAGAGCACTGATGATCAGTGCCCTGAATATCAGTGTAAATGTCCCCTGTCACAGGATAGCCAGTTATCGGCTTTCTTTTCCTCACACAGTGACATTACTGAGAAAAAAGGAAATGCTGATAATACTGTTCAACAGGTAAAAAGTTTTGGGCATAAAATTAGCTAATCTTACATAATTTTGGGGTGCTGAAAACGAAAATTACCCTAAAAAAGGTTGATTGGCTCTAGTTTCCATGATATATTCACCCATCTAATGACGTAAGCCATTCAAAATTATGATGCAACTTCAGCTGCATATTGCGCAATTGATACTGATGACCAATAGAAAATTGCATGTATACTGAGATGATGCAATATTAGCCTTTAATTGCATCACTCCACTGCATAAAAGCTGCAGTATCTGTAGCTGATTGTAGTCCGACAGCGTCTTTACATTTCGTTTTATGCTTATATAGGCTACTCAGTAATGCCTCGAACTTGTGTGAATAAAGCAGATAATTTCTGCTATATCTGCGGTGAAATAACTTTTATCTCACAAAAAAGGAGGATAACAGGAATGATTAAGAAAGCCTACAACTTGTATTTTGGCTGCAAGATAGGAGACCAGGACAAGAGCTGGGCACCACATATATGCTGCAATTCTTGTGGGACGGCACTGGAGCAATGGTTGAATGGAAAAAAGGCATCTATGCCTTTCACTGTGCCAATGATTTGGAGAGAGCCAACAGATCATGTTAGTAATTGTTACTTTTGTATGGTGCCTCCAATTGTAAAAGGGCTAAATAAGAAGAAAAAGTTATCTGTGCACTATCCAAATATTCCATCGGCAATACGTCCAGTTCCTCATGGAGAGGGGCTACAAATTCCTAAAGCACCAGAATCCTTCGTGGTTGAGTCAAGTGAGGAAGAACCTGAAGCGTGTAGTCACGTGCAGTTGTAAGAGATAGCCCTTTCCTCGAATACAAGAGAAAAGCCAAGAGAAGCAAAACCAACACAAACTGAAGACAAAACTAGTGAGAATCCTAAGTATTAAAATGATTCAACTTAGCTTATGGCTATAATTTTTCTTGGTAATCCTATGCAATATATTATGCCATTTAGGCTTTGTTATGTAGTCAGTATCACTTGCTTTATATTTGTGGAAAGACATCTATCTATATAATTATTGTGCATTATGTAGTCATTACGCCTATAGTAGAAAACTTTCCGTTTACAGAAAAACTAGAGCCAATTGACAAATTTCATTGTTATATTTGAACTCAGAATGTGAAATTCATTAAGAAATGGATCCTTTTGTTTCCAAAACTGGCAAAAAATAAAAATTTGTTGAACAGTGTAACCAGCATTTCCAGATATAAAAACTAAAATCTGGGGGGACATAGCCCATCCCAGAAACCCCCAGATCCGTCCATGGCAGAGAGTAGGGAAACCAGCGCCCATTGCTGCACTCTGGGCCCTACATCAAAGTGTTAGCTGTGTTCCTAACAAGTGTAATGTGTGTAGTATTAATGTGTGTTGCTTTTACTCAGATCTGGCAGAGTTGATTTCAGGGAGAAGTAACAGATAGATCAATGTCTGTGTATAGAGTTCTGCGTGTTCGTGCTGTGATTGGCCACATCTGATCATCAGGTATAGAGCCAAAATCATTGGCTGAAACCTGCTGACAACCTCATTGCTGTGTCTAATCACAGCACAGGTTAGGTTGGAGCGTGTGCACACATGCCTGAAAACCCAGAAACAGGTTGTGACATACAAATACATGATGGTGCCTGTAGCTGCCACCCGCAGTAAATGTGCTGTCGGTGGGCGGCAAGTAAGCCTTATCACAATAGTAAAATCAGAACTAGATTTTCCTCCATTTCCAGTTGTCAAATAAATTTGAACTTGAGGGAATCTGTACTTTAAATCTACAATTAGGTGGCTAACAGAATTATCACTACAGTTGTGACATGCAGTTGTTTACATGCAAAGGAAGCTATTTAACAAATGCTATTGTAGTGATGTGATAATTTCTTTGCCCATATTCCAGTGTATACTTCTATTATGCAGTGTTTGTTTTGCCCTTTTCCAATATGGCTGATATGCTGTCTGGGCACTGAGGATGAGGTCATCAGAGTGAGTACTTGTGAAAAAAGAAGGAAGTGTGGGTTTTCCTGAGAGAGAGAGCTCAGACTGTAAGTGTTGCAGCCTCCCCTCACTGAGACATGCAAAAAAAAGACTGTTAACCTCCCTAGCGGTTTGATTATGTCCATATTTCTGTGCTCAAAGCGATACATTTTTTTGCATGGAAATATGTATTTTTTTTATTGTAGGCCTGTAATTTTTAGGAATAACTTGCAGAAATCTGTCCGAACAAGAGTCTAGTAAACATCCCGGGTAAGATAAAACTTGAAACACGAAATCATAAATTATAATTTAATAAATAATCATAAAAAATAATAATATAATAAATGTAATTCAATAATATAATCAAACCAAAAACACTGAAATTTGAAATATAGCGCCAAGTTCGCACATCACTGAGCAAAGTCGCAAAACTGTTTTCAGTGTCTGATGAGGAATTCCCCCACAAATCATTATCACTCAGTTCTGCAAGTGGTTCTGATTTACTATCACTGTTTTCTAGCTGGTCTAAAACCACTTTTGACCTAAAGGGACGCTTTTTGGACGCCATGGACATTTCTCAGTTTCCAGGCAGAAAAAACAGTAAAAATGCAGGCAGGTCACAGGACAAAGCACTAGAGACAAAATGTATGTGAAATGCTTTGATACAGTAATGTTTTACTATGTTATTTTAGTGAATGTCACTTTTTGTCATTTTCAAATTTCCCGCCATTCCATCCCCCGTACGTCCCGACACTCGCAGGGGACTGAACCCAGATGACAGATGCCGACATCCGCCGGATTACATTGCCGGGGACACTGCAGGAGGGACATCGAGGGAGCACAGGACAAGGTAAGTGATCGAGGGATCGCGGAGCAGCACCGCATGGTAAGCCAGAGTGTAGCTCGGGGTTACTGCTTGTGGTACTGAAACTTTACCCCGAGCTACACTCAGGAATACCGCCAGGGAGGCTACTGCTCTAATGTTCCTGTTTGGAAGATACTTTATGTTGGATGGTTCACTGAATGTGATTTCTTCAATACATGGACTTTCATATACAATGCTGTGTGGATTACTGTCTATGTGGATGATACATATCGCAGTTGGGATTTCACTTGTTATCCACAAGCCCCAATTGAGTGGAGGCACTAAAACTTGTTAGAGATCTTGTCCTAATCACACAGATTATAAGGATTCTGCTCCTGAATACTATACCGGTGACACCATCATACCCCAGTAGCCGCAAAGAGTACAAATAGCGCTACATTTGGAGGCACTGCTGAGATAATATATCTTGGATCAGGACATTAAGGAAAGACCATGTCACTGTTATCAACAGAATCTGTGCGGCAGTGGGCCCTAGAAGAGGGACTGCCACCTAAAAGGACATTTGCTATTTCATATGTGCCTATCACTGTGAGTTCCCACAGACTGCAGGAGGCATTAAAAGCAATTGAAACCTTGCAGTATGCCACTCTTGTGGATAAAAGAGAAGAAGATGAGAGTTTTGAAATTTATACCCATTATCTCTGTCTCAGTGAGGTGGATTTAAATCCAGTTAAAGGGTCCTTTTGCATAAATCCAAAGGGGGCTGAAGCAATTGGTTGTGCTGTAGTATTTCCAGTGATTTCACCTCCAGTAAGGCGAAAGTTACCAGCCCTGCCTGTAAAGTGTGAACCATTGAATACAACTGCTTCATCCAGAGAGACTGTAATGCTGCCTGCTATAGCCACTATGCAGGAAACAAATATTGAGTATCTGCTGCTAAAAGTCACTGAAGTCATTGCTCAGAATTAAATTAAAAGCTTTTTCAGGAGTGCTACCTGTCCCTGCTGGTGAAAAAAAGCTTTGAAGTGTGGAAAGATTTTCCACAACAAGTGATAGAGGAATGGACCTGCTCAGAGGAAAAGAAAAAACAGCTTATCATGGAAAGCTTAACACCATCAGCATCCATTATTGTTCGAGCTTACAAGGACACACATGTCTGTACCAGTGCTCAAGAATATATTGATATTTTGACAGATGCTTTTGACAGATGGACTGCACCGTGACCTAGATCAGATGCTTGCTGATTTTAAACAGACAAAGCATAAAGAAGGAGAGGATGTTTCTGTGTTTGTGAGGAGGCTAGAAGTGTTTCTAGGAAAATTACACTGAAAAGGTCATCTCTGCTACAGATGTTGATAAATTAAGGACTGCTCAAATCATAAAGGGGTTACTGCCGCATCACCCAATGTCACCAGACCTAAGAGTTGTTTTCAGAGAGAGAAACTTTACTTTTTACTGAAACTATGACTGAAGTAAAGAAACAGGAGGCTGATATCCTTTTTAGTACCCCTTCTAAAAGCAAAGTTCATCAGAGTTCTTTGGGTGAGCACAAAAATGAGACTGTTGCTAAAAAACAAAGAAGTTGGTAGACTTCCACAGCCTAGAGCTCTGTCTGCTGATAAAACCTCCAGTGATAAGCCTCTCTTCCTACATTATATGTTTCCACTGTGGACAAGCAGGCCACACAGTTTGTCAGTGTCCACTGCTTGCTGATAGTTCTGAAAGTCACAGTAAAGCTGGACAAATGTATAAAAGAAAACAGGGAAAATCAAGAAAAACAAATGTTCACTAAACTGCTTGGAGTAGGCCGCTGATGTACTTTCAATTTGTTTGTTAATGATATACCCACTACTGCTCTGTTTGACACTGGCTCTCATCTGACTATTATCTACAGGCCCTTCTATCAGAAACACTTAAGCCTCCTCCCTTTGAAACCCATGGACACTATGCCTGTTTATGGTGTGGGAGAAAATTCTGTTTTTATGGATGGTTGTCTAGAAGTTGAGCTTCGCATTCCTGGTGTGACAGCTGTTGAGGATCCCCCACTTAAAGTCATTGCCTATGGTGGAGTACGAATGTGTTGATTACAGGACTCTAAATCGGTGAATGGTCCCAGATCAATACACGCTACCTCGCATTGAGGAAGCTCTTGATGCCTTGCAAGGCAGCAAATGGTTTACAGTAACGGACTTAAGATCCAGGTATTACCAAGTACTAATGAGTGAGGAAGATCAAGAAAAGACAGCTTTTATTTGCCCCTTGGGGTTTTTTTCCAGTTTGCTTGAATGCCTCAGGGAATTAGTGGTGCACCTGCAACCTTCCAGCATCTAATGGATCGGACACTGGGAGACCTTTGTCCCACTCAATGTATTGTATACCTAGATGACATAATTGTTTTTGTCTCCACTCTGGAGGAGCATGATCAAAGACTGTTTAAAGTGTTTGATCGTTTGAGGAGAGAAGGTCTGAAACTCTCCCTGGACCAATGTAAGTTTGCCCGTTCTTCAGTAAATTTGTGGGCCACATCATATCTTCAGAAGGGGTAGCAACTGACCCTGCTAAAGTGGAGGCTGTGGTAACCTGGCCCCGTCCCACAAATCTGACAGAGCTGAGTTCCTTCTTGGGTTTTTTTTGGCTATTATCTCCATTTCATTAGAGACTATTCCAAGACTGTTCGGCCTCCTAATGACTTGCTTAACGAAACACCTGGCATTGACACAACCAGCAAAACTCCTTTCAGTGAGAGGTGGACTTCTGCTTGTGAGGGAGCTTTTCTACAGCTTAAGAAAAGCCTTACAGAAGCACCAGTGTTGGCTTACGTAGACCCACAAAAGCCATACATTCTGCATGTAGATGCCAGCTACGATGGGTTAGGAGGAGTCCTCCATCAGGAGTACCCAGGAGGACTAAGACCTGTTGCTTATATCAGTCGCAGTCTAAGCCCAGCAGAAAATAATTATCTTGTTCACAAACTGGAATTTCTTGCCCTGAAGTGGGCTATTGTTGAAAATCTGCATGATTACTTGTATGGGACTCAGTTTGAGGTGAGAAACTGACAACAACCCCCTCACTTATGTTTTGACTACAGCCAAGTTGGATGCCACTGGCCATAGGTGGCTTGCTGCCTTGTCTAATTACCAATTCACTCTCAAGTACAAGCCAGGACCCAAAAATATCGGGGCTGATGCTCTTTCCAGGCATCCTGGATTGCCAATGAACTTAGAAGAAAGTGAATGGGAGGAAGTACCTGTGCCTGCTGTGGCTGCCTACTGTGCTACAGCTGCTGTACAAGGAGACAATATTATTTTCTCGGACTTACAAGTTGTTGACTCATTGGGAGCTGGTGAAGAGTGTATCCCAAACATGTGTTGCTGCCCCACTGCTCTAGGGGTACCAGAAAACATCCAGCTGCAAAAGAAAGATATGATTCTTCTACAAAAGAGGGATCCAGTAATCAGACATGTTAGAGAGTCTGTTTTCCGCAAAGATCCTAATTACCTGAGAAAAAACCCTACCTGAGCAGAGTGGGATGAACTCAAAATAATCGATGGACTTTTGTATAGGGTACATTTGTTCCATGATCATCCTGGAAGGAGACAGCTAGTGCTCCCTCAAGTCTGCAGAAAATCTGTTTTGAGAAGTTTACATGACCAACATGGGCATCTAGGAGTTGAAAAAACATGGATTAATCTGAGACCGTTTCTTTTGGCCACGAATGAGGGAAGCTGTTGTGGACTATTGTCGCCATTGTATGAGATGTCTGCAATAGAAAACTCTGCCTACTGGAGCTGCTCCTATGGAACACTTGAAAAGTTCTGGTCCAATGGATTTAGTGTGCATGGACTTTTTGTGTATTGATAATGACAACAGTGGTGTGGGAGGTGTTTTGGTTGTGACTGATCACTACACTCAATATGCTCAAGCCTATCCCACCAAAGATCAAAAAGCAGGAACTGTAACCAAAGTGTTGTGGGAGAAGTTTTTTGTTCATTATGGACTGCCAAATCGACTTCACTCTGATCAGGGATGGGACTTTGAAAGTCGCCTAATTAAAGAACTGTTAACATTGCTTAACATCAACAAGAGCCGAACCACACCTTATCATCCAGAGGGTGATGCTCTTCATGAGTGTCTCAATTGTACTTTGTTTAATATGTTGGGTACCCTCCCTAACGGTGCTAAACAAACCTGAAGCCGACATGTTGGAGTTATGGTACATGCCTATAATTGTACCAGACGTGAGTCAACTGGTTTCTCTCCTTATTTTCTCATGTTTGGGAGAGAAGCCCATCTGCCTATTGACATTCAGTTGCATGTGTCTACTGATGGAGTGGAACATAGAAATCACTACCAGTATGTGGCACGACTCAAACATAGTTTACAAGAGGCCTATCGAATGGCTGAGGAAAATGCTGCAAAAATAAATGCTGCTAATAAAAGACGCTTTGATGCCAAAGTTCGTTACAAAGACTTGCAACCTGGTGATCAAGTGCTCAGCAAAACATAAGTTAGCTGATCTATGGAGAAATGAGTTGTTTGAAGTTATAGAAAAACTGCCTAGAATTCCAGTCTATCAGATTCGAGGACCTGAGGGTTGGATTAAGGCCTGGCATAGGAATCACTTGCTTCCAGTACCACAAGTTGCTACTGTGGATGAGGAGCCACAACCTGATATTGCTACAGATTCTAATGATGTGCCTTGTTCAGACAGTGGAGAACAGTGTGATGACAATGACTGGTTTACACCTCCACCAGAGTCTGCTGTACAGGCTCCTTCACCTATTACTAATGGGAGCCTTCCTCAGAGGGGAGGTCTGAACCCAACTATTCCTGCTTTTGAACCAACAGCCCAAAACTTTGTGCCTACAGTTCCAGGCATGATTGGAGCACCAAGTTTTCCCACTAGTGCAGTCCCAGATTTATCTGGACTAATGCCTGAGGGCTTGAGGAGAGGAGATCGTGTTCGATGACCTCCACCAATGTTTACTTATGACAGCTTGGGAAGACCCTGCTATGCTGTACAGAACTATGCTGTATAACCTCATGTTCTGCTGGAAATGATTACAGCCCATTCTAGACTGGTTAGCATGATGCCTATTTGTTACTAACCATGTTTCCTTTGCAGCTAATCTCCGTAATAGATTGCTTCTGGAGACGTGGTCTGCAGAAGGCGACAATGATGTTAACATGCTGTGTTTTTTTGTTGTTTTATGTGTACATCCTTTCCGGGTCAGAAGGATTTTCAGCAGGGGGAGAATGTAGTGATGTGATCATTTCTTTGCCCATATTCCAGTGTATACTTCTATTATGCAGTGTTTGTTTTTCCTTTTCCAATATGGCTGGGCACTGAGGATGAGGTCACCAGAGTGAGCACTTGTGAAAAAAGGAGGAAGTGTGGGTTTTCCTGAGAGAGAGAGAGCTCAGATTGTAAGTGTTGCAGCCTCCTCTCACTGAGACATGCAAAAAAAAAGACTGTTAATGCTTTAATGTTCCTGTGTGGAAGATACTTTATGTTGGATGGTTCACTGAATGTGATTTCTTCAATACATAGACAGTAATCCACACAGCATTGTATATGAAAGTCCATGTGGACGATACATATCGCAGTTGGGATTTCACTTTTTATCCACAAGCCCCAATTGAGAGGAGGCACTAGCGCTTTTTAGAGATCTTGTCCTGATCACATAGATTATACAGACTCTGCTCCTGAATACTATACAGGTGGTGCCAGCATACCCCAGTAGCCACAAATAGTGTACAAATAGCACTACACTATATACAATTTTCACTGTATTCATGTTTTCAAAGTGTGTTTTATAGAATAGTATTTCTGAACCAACTCCAGTTGTTAATGGCTTTAAGTATAATGAGACCTGTGCTTCAAACCTACAATTTAGGTGACTATCAGAAATTAACCATCACAGTTGGATATAAGAAAACAATCTGTAGGAACATGTATCTTAGTATATACTTCCTTATTACAGTCTGCAGAGTACTTCCATACATGGCAGTGCTTAGGCACCTTCCGTTCTTCTACTCTCATCCGGAGTTTTATGTACTCAGGGGAATATGCCTGCCCTCCTTTTCATTTCTGGATTTTGTGATCTGGGTCAAGGAACACAAGGCCTCATTTATACAAGCATGGAGGCCTGTAGACCATGACTGGACCATTCATTTATGTGACTTGAGTAGGCTAGTGCTGCATACACACAGCCCATGTACAGTATGCGTATTGGGACACGGTGGCTGCATGGACTCTCCCAGTTTGAGAGGCATGCAGGTGAGCAGTCCCAAATGTAGATGTGATCCAGGCCAACTCTTAATATTTTTCCCATAGCTGAGCTTATCAGCTATATAACCTCTAGTAAGCTGGTTGTCTCCTGCTGATTTCAAACTCTGACTGTCATTTACAGTCTCTTTGTTGGAAATAAGACCAGACAATCTCACGGGTAGTGTAGGTAGCTGAACAGTTAAGTGTATGTATAATCATCTTTTTTTTCCTTAAATTTTTAATAGAGTAACTCCCCTTACTTCAGAGTCTGCAGGGTTCCCTTGCACTGCAAGGGGGAATCCTGCAGACTCTTATGTAAGGGGGAATGCTGGGATTAGACCACCTTCCACAGAGTGAATACACTAAGCTAAGGGAGAGCTACTGATATAAAGAGGAACCTTTCAGTGTCCTCCTTTACATTAGTGTATTAATGCCCCCTTACTGTACATTAGTGATCCCCCTTCCCTGCAGACTTTGTGCGACCACTGAAAGCTGGACCTGCCTATTACTGAACTCTTCTACTGCTGGCTTGCGAGCAGAGTAGTCGGGCACAGTCCTCTGGGCGGCTCCTCTCATCGCCACCTCTGTTCTCTTATCCACGTTTTTCTACAGAGTCCATGTTCAGTCCTCCAGTGAGGGACACAGTCCCAGCCAGGGCAGGTGGTAAGCCTTACTACCCATTCCATCACTCATCTCTGCAACCCCAATTCCATCACTCATCTCTTTAACCCCCCCCCATTCCATCACTCACCTCTGTACCTACCCCTCCCCTATTCCAACACTCACCTCTGGAGGCAGATTCCCATCAGTGAGGGTCTGTCTCCCCCTCTTCCACCGTGGACTTTCATTGCCCTCCCTTCTGTTTGTCTGCCCCCTCCCCCCAACCTCACTCCAACAAAGAGTACAAAAGGAGACAAAATGAACAAAATACCCCAAAAACCTCCCAACACCCAACCCGTCCTCTCACAATACAGAAGATATATTCCATCATCTATATCCTTTGTGTTCCGCCATCAACTCCATTCTCTGTATTCTACTACAATCTCTATTCTCTGTGTGTATTCTACCATCATCTCCATCCTCTGTGCACATTCTGCCATCAACTCCATCCTCTGTGTGTATTCTACCATCATCTCCACTCCATCCTCTATATTCTCCCACTCTTGGCTCACCTTCCACTCTGTCCTCTGGCTCTGGGTCTTTGTCTTGACTCCTTTCTCATTCATCAAAGGCTCCAAGAGGAGCCATGATGTCACTGTGTGCCCACCCCCTCCTATCCAAGCGCGGCTGAGGCCATCTGAGTGTGGCCGAGCCATACTTTTTATGGGCTGCCACTGTCCATAATGAAAATTTACGGACAGTTTGTAAATCGGCCTAACTTTATGAACTGTCTGTAAATTTACTGACAATTGGCAACCCTGGTCTGGGAGATATAAATGCCACTGCTTCCCACCCTCTGGTGCCCAGCGGGGCCACAAAGGATAGGACAGCAGTGACTAGGCACATGACCTGTCACCAGATGCTTCCAATGTTGTATCCAGCGTGCAGGCCATTGCAAACACAAGAGTACACATCTTCCATGTAAGCCCTAGTCATGGTGGACACTTAAGATACTGGCTCTCCAATACTGCCGTTCCAGTGGGTGATATTGCCTTCAGTCATTTGAGTCTCCAGACCAAAGACTCCTCCAGACATCTTTGTTGATCCTATCTGATGATTCCTGGTTCCCAATACCTGAACAGTTACAGACAAACTCTGAGTGAGAGACATATTACAACTGATACCACATCTTGCTGCCACCGATTGGTCAAGTGTGGCAATGTTTCCTAAGCATCCCTGTTACCGAGATAGTTTAGCCACTTTAGAACCGCCAGCCCACATTGTACTGCGGATAAGGGGCTCCTACAGGCACAGCAAAGTACCTATAAGTCGCTGCCTGTTTCTGGATTGAGCCCTGATTCACACTGGTGTGGTGCAAAATTCCGCACCGCATCAGAATCACACCCCATTCATGTGAACCGCTGCGGATGAGCATGTTAAGTTAACAACACCCCGAAAGCGGTCCGCAAAATGCTGTGCGATGTGCAGAATTGGATCGCATAGATGTGAATACCCATGCAATCTGATTCTAGTGCGGACCCAAAAAAGGGTCCTGCATGTTTTTGGTGCGGGTGCAGTGCGATTAGAGCCATACAAAATGTATGGCTCCAATCGCACCGCACTCAAATCATCGCATGTGATTTGCACAGGAATGTGTGCGGATCCTGTGCGAATCACATGCGATATACCGCACCACATATATGTGAACCCAGGCTCAAGGTGCATGGCTTGTACACAGATGGATTTTGTCAGCAGGTCCCAGCCAATGATTCATGGCTGGGACCTGCTGATCAGCTGTGTCCATTTACAGCCCAGAGCTCTGTGTTAACAAACAACAGGGCTCTGTACAAAGGGAACAATTCTTCTCTCTGCAAAGCAGGGAGAAGAAGCAAAGAGTCTTAGTAAAAAGCAACACACATTACACACTAACACTTGTTAGGCACACACTTAAGCCCTTGATTATTCTGAAATGTTAAACCCCTTCCAAGCCAGTGTCATTAGTACAGTGACAATGTATAGCATTATCACTGATCACAGTATTAGTGTCACTGGTGATGTCAGTGTCACTTAGTCAGTTCCCACCCAATGTCAGTTAGTGTCAGATGTCCACCACAGTTAGTGTCAGATGCCCGCTACACTATCAGAGTCCCACGATAAGTCACTGATCACCACCATTGCTAGTATAAAATAAATGAATAAAAATTTGAGTACATACAGTGGGGCAAAAAAGTATTTAGTCAGCCACCAAGTGTGCAAGTTCTCCCACTTAAAAAGATGAGAGAGGCCTGTAATTGGCATCATAGGTAGACCTCAACTATGAGAGACAAAATGAGAAAAAAAATCCAGACAATCACAATGGCTGATTTGGAAAGAATTTATTTGCAAATTATGGTGGAAAATAAGTATTTGGTCAATATCAAAAGTTTATCTCAATACTTTGTTTATATATCCTTTGTTGGCAATGACAGAGGTCAAACGTTTCCTGTAAGTCTTCACAAGGTTGGCACACACTGTTGCTGGTATGTTGGCCCATTCCTCCATGCAGATCTCCTCTAGAGCAGTGATGTTTTGGGGCTGTCGCTGGGCAACACAGACTTTCAACTCCCTCCAAAGGTTTTCTATGGGGTTGAGATCTGGAGACTGGCTAGGCCACTCCAAGACCTTGAAATGCTTCTTGCGAAGCCACTCCTTTATTGCCCGGGCGGTTTGTTTGGGATCATTGTCATGTTGGAAGACCCAGCCACGTTTCATCTTCAATGCCCTTGCTGATGGAAGGAGGTTTGCACTCAAAATCTCACGATACATGGCTCCATTCATTCTGTCCTGTACATGGATCAGTCGTCCTGTACATGGATCAGTCGTCCTGGTCCCTTTGCGGAGAAACAGCCCCAAAGCATGATGTTGCCACCCCTATGCTTCACAGTAGGTATGGTGTTCTTTGGATGCAACTCAGCATTCTCTCTCCTCCAAACACGACGAGTTGTGTTTCTACCAAACAGTTCTATTTTGGTTTCATCTGACCATATGACATTCTCCCAATCCTCTTCTGGATCATCCAAATGCTCTCTAGCAAACTTCAGACGGGCCCGGATTTTTTTTCTCATTTTGTCTCTCATAGTTGAGGTCTACCAATGATGCCAATTACAGGCCTCTCTCATCTTTTTAAGTGGGAGAACTTGCACAATTGGTGGCTGACTAAATACTTTTTTGCCCCACTGTATATACCATAGTTTGTAGATGCTATAACTTTCACACAAATCAATCAATATACACTTATTGGGATTTTTTTTACCAAAGACATGCAGCAGAATATATTTTGTCCTAAATTTATGAAGAAATGTGATTTCAATTTTTTTTTTTTAAGGATATGTTTTATAGCTGAAAGTAAAAAAAATATATAACAAATAAAAAACCCAGTGGTGCTCAAATACCACCAAAAGAAAGCTCTATATATGTGAAAAAATTATTTACATTTAATTTGGTTACAGAATTTAATGACCACGCAATTACAAGTTAAAGTAGCACAGTGCTAAATAGCAAAAAATGGCCTGGTCATGAAGGGAGTAAAAACCTTCTGGCGCTCAAGTGGTTAATTGACTCTGATTTTTTGTTCAACACTATTGCTTACCCTCCTACCATTCTATCTGTATTGTCAATTCATCCTACATTCTCTCAATGAACATCACTTTACTCCTCTGTGTTTTCCTGATCATTTGACTAATGCAGTCAGTTAACATTCCTACAGTGTAGGACAATTCCCTTATACACTCCTGAGTCCCATCCAAAGAGTTCTTGCCTGGATGGAATGTGGTGGCTGCATGCAGCAGACTACACTGACAGGACAGGAGGTAAATGCAGGTCAGAGGATATGTCTACAACAATCTAGATTGATTCTTTTCTAACAACTAATACTAACTCTTTCACTCCCAGGCCCTGCGCTCTACTTTTAAACACAGGTGGCCAGACCATTTTTGCAATTTTTCCATTGCTTCTTTAATTTTCCTTTACTGCTTTCAAACTTTAAAAAAGACCCCCCCCCCCCCCCAAACAATGCATTGTCTGAAAATATATGACCAGTAGAATAAAAAGAAGGTGCTACTGATTTTTAAGGCCCCGTAATATCTGCACAATCGAACATATGCAAAACTGTAAATAACCAAATTTCCCTAAAAATCAGAAGGTTTTAATTTTTCATTTATAGTTTTCAGAGTTTGTAAATGACCCCCTAAACCATATATTTTCTGAAAGCACATGACCAGTAAAATAAAAAGAAGGTGTTAGTGATTTTTAAGGCCCTATGACATTTGTGCAAATGTTTATCAAAATAATATTTTCACAAAAAATATACTAAAATCATAATTAGCAGATACAAACACAACACATTTTACAAAATTCCTGCTAAATTCCAACTAAATATAAAAACTTAAATTGTATTAAGTTAATAAACAATAAATAATTTTAAATTTTAAATTGCACCTTTTTGTGAAATTGTGAAAATCGGATGTGCGCAAAACTGTAAATTACCACATTTCTCTAAAAATCAGGAGGTTTTAATTTTTCCCCTACAGCTTTCAGAGTTTGTAAAAGACCCCCCAAACCATATATTTTCTGAAAGCACATAACCAGCAGAATAAAAAAAATGTGCTACTGATTTTTCAGGGCCCTCAATATTTGCTCAAATATTTATCAAAACAATATTTTCGCTAAAAAACACACTAAAATCATTATTAGTAGGAATTTTGTGGAAATGTAAAATTTGCTGGGTTTATATCTGCTAAGTATAAAAGCTTAACCAGTATTCAGTTAATAAATAACAAATATTTGCACATTTGAAATTGCGAATTTGTATGAAATTGTGAAATTTGAACATTGACAAAAATGGGGTTAAAGCAGGCGTTAAATCACTTCCACACCACCTGTAAGTAGCCTCTGGAGCACAATCCGAGCATGGATTGGGCTTCAGTGGCAAGGGAGATTTACATTCATGTATAAATCTACCCTTACTAGGTTTTCTATTTGAACTATTTTTTACAATTTTTAAAAACAATATTTTTTGCTTTTTTAATATTTTGATTTTTTGTGTGTGTGTGTGTGGGGGGGGGGGATGCTTTGGAGATTAATCAGGGTTCTAAACAGACCCCTAGGCCCTGATTTACTAAGAATTGAGTCCACCAGCAGACTCTGAACATTCAGGCATACTCAATTCAATCAATCTAGACCTGTCAGTCTTCAGGAAAGCGTCTAGAAAACTCATTGAAAAGAGTCTACTTGTAAAATACCGTATTATCTTGATATTTTGTTTACTTGTATTTGGTGAGAAAAGTTAAAATTAGAAAGTCCTTCCAACTCTTGCATAAACTCAAAAAGATGATTTAATAATAATGTTGCATAAAATTAGAAATAAAATATTGGAATACAGAATATTTAGATAATGTCCAAAAATATAGTTATGTTCTTGAGATAACATTTGTATGTAATTGTGTGTGTATAAGTAGGCTCCCTTAGCCTTGCTTCCAAATGAAATGTATGTTTAAAAAGTCTTTGTTCTCCTCTTAAAAGAGCAATCTAGCCCCCACCATCTCCTAAAAATAGGCTGATCTTCTTTTGTGTTCCTTGTAGCCCCACCAAGATAATTGGAAACAGATGTATATATACAAACCTCCAGTCTACTTCTCTCAGAGTCTGAGTGTAACTTTATCTCTTACATAGATGGAGGATGGGGGAGGAATAGTTACTACCACATGTCGCTTTAATGTAGAGAAAAAAAACAAGATATATGTTCATATGTATATTCACAGACTATGAAGTCTATTTACTTACTTTTCCCAATCTAGAACAAATAGAAATATAATAACTCAGTTATTCTATTAAGATCCAACTCATTTATACATATGTTAGTACTGTTAATAAGAAGATATTAGGTTAAGGAAAGCTTCCAACATTTCCCTCTCAAAATGAGAGATTTTCAAATCTTAATCATTTTCCTTATCTTAATGCCTTTATACACATTCTCATCACTTTTGTATCCATTCATGCGTTTTTGGATCTTAAGATAATTGATCTGAACATATCTTTAATTTGATTCTATAATGGGAAACAGATTATTCTTTGATAAATCTTTTGTTATGTATCACATACAAATATTTTTACCCTTATTTTCTTCCTTTCACCAAATAATTCATCCCCTAAATAAATGTATAACTGTAACATTATAGTACAATACTTTAAAATATGTATGTCACTTAAAAAATAGATGTTTCATATTTTCCCTCCAAAATTTGTGTAGCACACAGGTCTATAATCCATAAATCTTTTCAAATTACCTTATCAACATTTAAACATAACATATGTTCCCTAACTTCAATTCATACATGTATATCAAAATGTCAGGAATGGATTCAGCACTGGTGGTGGGACTCTCCTGCCGTGTGGGCTGCAGTACCAGAGCTGACCAGCGGGTGCTCTCAGCACTGGTGGTGGGACTCTCCTGCCGTGTAGGCTGCAGTACCAGAGCTGACCAGCGGGTGCTCTTAGCAGCCAGAAGCTCACAATCAGCCAAACCTGGGGCTGATTACAGAAAGGTGTATATAAGGCATGACCAGGCCTGTGCTCTGGGCCTTGGTGTATGTTTCCCCATGAGCCCCTGTATCCTGTTCCTAGTTCCTGTGAGAAGATACCTTGTTGCCGACCCTGCCTGATCCTGATTCCTGTTGACCGTCTCCTGTTCTGACTACTGGCTCATCCCTGACCATCCTTCTGCCGGATCCTCTGTACTGCGCTGTCCGTGAGTTACTGAACCCGGCTTGTGACCTTGACCATTCTTTGCCTGCTCTTTTGATACCTTGCTGCCCGCACGTTGCTGACTTGGCCCTTCTGACCACGTTCACTACTCTGCCATCCATCCATCCTGCACGGATCCAGCCGTACCTGCACATACCTCTGGCGGATCCCTCTATCACTAGCAGGTGTACTCAGGGGCCGCGACCTGGTTCCTGTCTGTTCCAAGTCCATCCCCACCATCAGGGGCCCTGGTGAATAGCAGACTGGGACTTAGACTCCGCGCCCTGGGGAATCCTGCCCTGAGGACCGCTAGAGGTACCACCAGGCAGTCATTACAGAACCCTACGGCCGGCCTGACCATTCCACCTCTCCAGTCCTGATTACGCCTGTGTTCCTGCACCTCCTAAGATTAGTGGAAGGTTAGTTTGCTCACTGTGCGTTTATATATATCTGGGTGGCTAATAATAACCTGTATTATACTATACCTGAAACCTGTGTTTCCCTGTGTCAGTCCACACCTTTCTGGTCATTCCTTGATTCCTGACACAAAAGTTTTTTTTTTTTTTTAACCATACATATAACAATGTAAAGCTGTCTCAGTTTTTCTATATGTACCTTAGAAAAATGTATCTCTAGCTTAATTAACAACAGATGTTCTGACTAATTAGAGTGACTCTGTTGTAACAAAGGTTTAACCCTTTCACTTCTGAAAGTACATAGTGTGTGATTGCAAATGTTCATGTGAAAACTGATCTCATCTTGATATGGTAAACATATCATGTCAAAATTAAATGTACACACAAAAAACAATATATCTGAAAAATGAATTATTTCATCAGTAGTCAAAAGTCAATTGTTTTATAAGTTCTTCCCCTATGAGATGCCTTGAGAATTCTTGTCTTCTTCTAGCACTCTGTAAAGTTAAAATAACTTTATTGAACATAAAAAGACAACAAAAACTATGATGAGTGAAATTCTTGTTGCAAAGCTTCTTCCAGAATAAATTTCCTTCTTGGAAAATGTATTATCATCTGAAAGGTTTAGAAATATTTGAGTTTTCTTCCTTTAACAGTTACTCTTAGGTCATTTCCTGTAACAGAAATGCAGTATCATTATTTTGGCATTGCTAATTTTACAATGATTAATCCTCTTACATTTATCTGTTAATATTACATATCAGAATCACAAACATTTCTAGTCATGACATGGAAGATATATTTTGATTATAACATTTCTTATTGACTTGTAGTGTTCTATGTTTCCTAAAATGGCCTAAATTCTTCTACAAATTGAGTTGTAGTGTTCTATTTTAAATATAACAGGATGCTACATCTCCATTATTGGTCATGATTCAGAAACCTTGGTTTCAAAACCAAAGAAAGGTTTTGTATGAATCCAGAGATGACAAAGGACTATGCCTTTGTTCTTATCTGTATAAAATTGGAAATATGCGTAACTGTTGTGTTGACTTACTTCTTGTAGTGTAAGACTGATCTACAGTAATACATACTGGTTTAAAACTTTTCTCAGTTCTTATGTTGAAAACAAACAAACTTCTCACCTACAGCTGTACAAACATGTGTTGGTATGTTTTCCTGAAAATGTATTTTTGTTTACATCTATCTGAATGTGTTTGGATGACAGTGTTTTGTACCATATAGGATAATTTTCACGATAATTTACTGTTGTAACCATATTCTTCTAGAAGTTTCAGTGATAAATCAGGTGTCTGTAATATGATCTTACTAGATCTCACAATGTTTTCAGTTACCTTGACTGCAAAGAAATCAATTAACAATTTTTTCATGTGCATCAACATTTTTCTCCATATTTGTCAAAGTTCTTGAGAAGAAACCTATTATTTTCTGATTACCTTCTTTTAATTGTGACAAAGTTGCTGAGATTGCATTATTGGAAACATTGGTTTCTAATACAAAAGGAATTTTACTACCAAATTCAACAGTACTTAATGTAGTAGCATTCTGCAGATCCCTTTTCAATAGTTCAAAGGCGTCTTTCTCAGTTTGATCCCATTGATCAAATACACCATCTTTTTGTCTCAAATGATCAAATAATGATCTAGACTTTCCTGCAAAATCGGGTATAAAATCTTTAAAATTATTTACTTCACTCAAAAACTGATGCAAAGCCTTGCGATTTGTTGGAATCCGATAAGCAGAAATAGTTCTAACTTTTTCTTGCAATAACTGTCTCTGTCCATGACTAATTTGCATATGAAGGAATTCCACCTGTCTTTTCATCAACTGAGCTTTCTCTGTATTCAATTTCAATCCTGATGTTTGTAACAAAGTAAATATTTCAGACAAAATAGTGATATGCTCAGTTATATTTTGTGTACACAAGAGAAGCGTGCCTACATGCTGGACAATACATTCTGGCCTAGAGAATTTAGCTAATATTTTTCCCAAATACTCATGAACAATTCCATCACTCACATCCAAGCCTGCGACTAGCCTCGTGAATGTATACATTTCTTTGCTGAAGCTAAAGACAAGTTTATATTGACAACTCTTCGCTAATGGTACTGAAAAATGACTATTTGTGATTTCAAGTACAGAGAATATTTTGGACTTGGCATCCACATGTGACATTATGTTAAAATCAGGAACAATAGATTTCTTGTTTGTGATGCATTTGTTCAATGTCCTGAAATCAACTGATAAAGAATATGAATTATCAGCTTTCTTGATAGGTCAAATACAATTATTCACCACTGATTGTACTTTCTTTAAAATTCCTTGCTGTAAAAACTCCTGTATAATGGAAGAAATTGGATTAATTGATTCTAATGGCAATTTGTATTGAGGTTGAGGCTTAGGGTCTCTACCTTCAATGTCAACTTCAAAATCTTTACGCAAACCTGCTTCATTTTTGCTTTGACTTCAAAGATCTTTATGTGATCTAACCAATTGTTCCAATTTGAGATTGGTTCCTGTATGTGGCCATTTATGATCTGAAGACATGTCAGCAGTTGCTGTACAAATTTTTCCAACATTACTGTACATGGAAGAATCAATTAACGTTGATTTGGGCCTAGATGGATCTCTCCATAACGTTGAAGTACATAAATCAATTATCAAATTGAGTTTACTAATCACATCAATAGCAAGAATGTTTTGTGCATCATGACAATACCAGATATTTATGTCAGTTTTCAAAAAATCCTGGAATCTCAAAAGTCACATTAGAAACTTTCCTAGCAACTGAACTACATTTTCCACTAAAATCGAATAAATTGCATTTTGGAGAATTGGCATTTACAGGTAATCTATGTTTAGTCAAACTGATTTGAGCTCCTGAATCTACTAAAAAATGTATGTTGCTGCCATTCAACACACTGTACATATGGCCTTCCACATTCATCCAATAAAACTGGAGCAACAAATTCTAACGGTAAGGAAGAAGAATCTTGATTTGATCCTGATTTTAATTTCGGCAATGGCAATAAACCATTCCTATTAATGACAACAGCGCTGTTTTCCATATGGTTTAAGCGGTTGTTGACTCTCAGTTAACTGATCTCCTTGACTTCTGAGGAATAAGGCAACTCAGACTATTGTTGGAACATGGAGGAGCAGATTGTTCAGAAATTATATTTTCATCTTCTAATTCCAATGTTTCTCTTTGTAAATCTAATTTATAATGAACACAATCTCTTTTCAAATGACCAAATTGTTTACAATAGAAACAAATGGTACTTCCTGTCTGCTCTGATACTCTTGTCCTGCCTGTGATGTGTTTCATCATCGCCATAATTGGGTGTGGTGAAGCACATGGTCTCTCTCTGTTCTCCATTTTGAACAATTACACGTTCCTTCTTCTGATTGTTTAATTTAAGTTGTCTAACTGTATCTATAACTCTTTGGCTGCTTGATCAAAATCATTTTTTCCAGTAGCAATAATAAAAGATACTGGATCTAGATACTTGAATTTTTTAACAAAAGCATTTACCATAGGAGTCTCATTGTCCAAATTAAATATCATTTTGTATACTTTGGAAAATCTATTTTTAAAATCAAAAGGATCATCATTAGAGATGAGCGAATCGAAATAGGCGAAGTGGAATTCGTTTCGAATATTGGAAAAATTTCGATTCGCGCCGAATCCGAAAATTATCATACTTCGGATGCGCGAATCGAAATTTTTCCTAAAATGGCGGCGACATGTGCGGCGACGGAGCGGGGATGTCTGGGAAGGCGCGCAGACAAGGCACGCTGACCCATAATGCATTCATTAATGACATGTGATCGCATTAGCCAATCAGCAGCCAGCCAGCACTGTGTAATGGTCGAGCTAAAAATGGCGGCCATTTTAGAATTCTCCATTTGCCTCCAGTCATTCAAGAGAGGCAGACCGCTCTGTATTAGGGACAGACTTAGGGACACAGAACCGTTACTCAGGGACACAGAACCGTTACTCAGGGACACAGAACCGTTACTCAGGGACACAGAAACGTTACTCAGGGACACAGAAACGTTACTCAGGGACACAGAAACGTTACTCAGGGCCACAGAATTGTTACTCAGGGACAGACACAGAATTGTTACTGAGGGCCACAGAATTGTTACTGAGGGCCACAGAATTGTTACTGAGGGCCACAGAATTGTTACTGAGGGCCACAGAACCGTTACTGAGGGCCACAGAACCGTTACTGAGGGCCACAGAACCGTTACTGAGGGCCACAGAATTGTTACTGAGGGCCACAGAATTGTTACTCAGGGACAGACACAGAATTGTTACTCAGGGACACAGAATCGTTGAATTAAAGAGTATGTCAGACAACATGCAGAGGAGTGGCAGAGGAGGCAATGTTTTAGGAGCGAGCAGACGTGGCAGCAGAGGAAGGGGTCGAGGCAGCACTAGTCGCAGCCAGAGACCAGTGCTCCCGGTGTCATCCAGCGGTCGTGTCTCCACCGACAACCCTGCCGTCATCGATTGGTTGGCTCGGTCGTCTTCCTCTTCCCAGGTCACCTCTGACACCTACAGCCAACGGTCGTAGGTGTACGTCAGACACAACCGTTAGTTGGCATGGCCCGGGAGCAAGCCCACTGAAATCACGTGTCCTCTACCTGCCCCTGTCCTTTGCTGTTCCCTCACCAAGCGAAGTATCGCATGCTGTGGGCTCAGCCCCACTGTACAGTGAGGAAGAGCTAACAGAGGGCGGTCAGGAACGGGGGGAGACATCCGTCTTTTCAGCAGCCAGGCGAAGAAGTACTGGCGAGGAGAGTGGCTCGGTAGCCGGTCTAGAGACAGGTCTGTCTCCTGACCCAGACGCAGCCGAGGGGGCTAGTAGTGAGCGGAGACCCTACTTGATGATGAGGAGGTTGATCGCACTTGGCAGCCTCGTCGTCATCAGGCAATTTCTTCCGCATCATCAGGAGAAGAGGGTGCCAGCTTGGCAGCGAGCGAAACAGTCGGTGGGTTGCCCAGGAGGCAGCAGGGTCGCAGCAGTGTCAGTGGAGCCAAACGGCCACGGAGCAGAGCACCAGCTCCACTGCAGCCTACCACCACGGCCAGTAGTGGTGCCGGTGCGCACGGAGGAAGTAGCAGTCAGCCAGTGAGGAGTAGCGGGGGCAAAGTTTCCTACTCGGTGGTGTGGCAATTTTTCGTCAAGCCGCCCGAGGAAGTAAACGTAGCCGTATGTCGACTATGTGGCCAGAAAGTCAAGCGTGGCCAGGGGGCCATGTTGGGACTACAGCGTTGCGTCAGCATATGCAGCGCGTCGCCATTTGGTGGCCTGTGAAAACCGTGATAAAGATACGGCGGTTCTGCCTGCCCCCAGCTCCATCACACCCGCTCCGTTACTTGCGCCGTCACCCGACGTCAATCGTCCTCTATCAGCCAGTCAAGGCTCCAACACCTCTGCTGAGGGGAGTTGTCGCTCGTTGGCATCTTCCGCTCGTTCAGATGCTCCTTCTCCTGCTACTCCTCTTCACGGATTCCGTCAGCAGTCTTTCTTGGAATCCAAGAGACAACAGTTTGCGAGCACGCACCCGACGGTGCAAAAGCTGAACGTCCTCCTGTCCAAGTTGCTGGTGCTGCAGTCCCTCCCTTTCCAAGTGGTGGACTCAGCACCTTTCCGAGAAATGATGGCTTGTGCCGCGCCGCGGTGGAGAGTGCCAAGCCGTCATTTCTTCGCCAAAAAGGCAGTGCCAGCCCTGCATTCACATGTAGAAGAGATGGTGGGCCAGTCTTTGAGCATGTTGGTCTCTGCCAAAGTGCACGGCAGCGCCGACGTGTGGAGCTGTAACTACGGTCAGGGACAGTACATGTCATTTACGGCCCACTGGGTAAACGTGGTGCCGGCACAGCCGCACCAGCAACTTGGACAGGTCACGACGCTTTTGCCTCCACGTTTGCACGTCCTTGGTCCAGCAAACATGTCCGCCTCTACCACCTCTTCTTCCGCCGTGTCCTCAGCCGCCACCCCCCCGTGCCAAGTCCCATTACCCGACCGGCATATCACATGTGCAGGGCGCAACGGTGTCACGCTGTGCTGCACCTGGTATGCCTTGGCGAACGTAGTCACACAGGGGAGGAACTTCTGAGTGTAATGAACAGAGAAATCGACAGATGGCTGTCTCCGCGCAAACTGAAAATCGGAACCATGTTGACTGACAACGGAAAGAACATGGTGTCTGCTCTGCGTCAAGGAAGGTTGTGCCATGCGCCATGCATGGCTCACGTGTTCAATCTGGTTGTCAAGCGGTTCCTAAAATCCACCATCCCACTGCAAGACATCCTTAAAATGTCACGTAAACTTTGCATGCATTTCAGCCATTTCCTACAGCGCAAAGCACACCCTCCTTGAGCTGCAGCGGCAGAACGGAATTCCACAGCATCGCCTGATCTGCAACGTTGCAACAAGGTGGAATTCAACCCTACACGTTAGACCGCCTTTACGAGCAGTGAAAGGCCATCACCGATTTCCTGATGTTACAAGCGGATAAAGGTACTCCCCTGTGTAACTTCGATGTCAGCCATTGGCAGCTCATGCGTGACACCTGCCGCTTGCTCAGGCCCTTTGAGGAGGCCACGCTATTCGTGAGTCGGCAGGACTATGGGATGAACGACGTCATTCCTCTATTGCACGTCCTGGAACAAATGCTGTTAACAATGGCTGGTCAGGGTGCGGTAGACGTGGCGCACAGATCTCAACGCCACATGACCCCTGTGGGGGCAGGACAGGAAGAAGAGGAGGAGGTAGAGGAGGACATTTGTGCTCAGGAATTATTGAGTGAAATGGGTGGTTTTTCCACTCAGCGGACAGGAGTGGAGGAGCAGGAGCATCTGGTAGAGGAGGAGGAGGAGGAGACAGAGGACCCAGACGCACC
This sequence comes from Staurois parvus, assembly GCA_951230385.1. Taxonomy (NCBI): domain Eukaryota; kingdom Metazoa; phylum Chordata; class Amphibia; order Anura; family Ranidae; genus Staurois; species Staurois parvus. Next base: position 373,860 of record CATNWA010015227.1, on the reverse strand, counting down.
GTGGCAGTATGCTGTGGAGATGGAGGCAGGGAGTCCCTTGCATTCCTTGGCACAAATGGCCCATAGCATGCTCGGTTGCTTGCGTAGCGACAGCCGAATAATAACCATCAGACAGAGGGATGACTTTTGGCTGTCCACCTTGTTGGACCCTCGCTACCGTTCAAAAATGGTGGCCTTTTTCACACCTGCTGAGAGGGAGGCCAAAATTACGTACTATAAAAACCACCTATGTAGTCAGTTGGTCTCTGCCTTTCTGCGCCAACGTCCATCCTCAGACACTGTGGGCCCTGTGCGCTCGTGTTCCGCTGCCATGGCAGGAGGGGAGGGGGGGGGTGGTAGGAGCAGTGGCAGCTCCACCAGCAGCGGCTGCCTCAGTCTGCAGTCGATGATGAGTAGCTTTCTTCACCAGCGCAGTGAGGAAACTACTAACCAGCCGCAGCAGCAGCATCAGGTGGACCTGGAGCAGGAGCTCAAACAACAGGCTTGGGCCTACTTGGACAGCACCCTGCCAACCGAGGTAGACAATCCCCTTGACTACTGGGCAACGAAACTTGACCTTTGGCCCCAACTAGCTGAATTTGCCCTTGAAAGGCTGTCATGCCCGGCCAGTAGCGTGGCATCGGAGCGCGTGTTTAGTGCGGCAGGAGGTATTGTAACTCCGGAGGACACGACTGTCCACCCAAAGTGTGGAGAGACTCACGTTTGTGAAAATGAATCAGGCGTGGATTAGTCTGGATTTCAAACCACCAGTTCCTGACACAACTGACTAAATCCGCCATGAATCATGCCCCTGCCATGTGCCACTTTCAGGTCTCCTCACACTGCTGCTGGTGTGTTCAATTTTTTGACATAGGGTGCTGGCAGATTACGGGCCTCCCATAGCTGCTGCCAGGCCCCTAATCTGCCATGGGCCCCTATACCGCCTCCTCATGCTGCTGCCAGGTCCAGAGTCTCTCATGCCATGTGCCACTTTCAGGTCTCCTCACACTGCTGGTGTTCAATTTTTTGACATAGGGTGCTGGCAGATTACGGCCTCCCATAGCTGCTGCCAGGCCCCTAATCTGCCATGGGCCCCTGTACCGCCTCCTCCTCACGCTGCTGCAAGGTCCACAGTGTCTCATGGGTCCCTGTACCGCCTCCCATTGCTGCTGCCAGGCCCCTAATCTGCCATGGGCCCCCGTACCGCCTCCTCATGCTGCTGCCAGGTCCACAGTGTGTCATGCCATGTGCCACTTTCAGGTCTCCTCACACTGCTGCTGGGTTCCATTTTGTCATAGGATGCTGGCAGATTACGGGCCTCACATTGCTGCGGCCAGGCCCCTAATCTGCCATGGGCCCCTGTACCGCCTCCTCACGCTGCTGCCAGGTCCACAGTGTCTCATGGGTCCCTGTACCGCCTCCCATTGCTGCTGTTTCCATCACCACACTCTGCCATGTGCCACTTTCAGGTCTCCTCACACTCCTGCTGGTTTCCATTTTGTCATAGGTTGCTGGCAGATTACAGGCCTCCCATAGGTGCTGCCAGGCCCCAAATCTGCCATGGGCCCCCGTACCGCCTGGTCACGCTGCTGCTGGGTCCACAGTGTGACATGGGTCCCTGTACGGCCTCCCATTGCTCCCACTCTGCCATGTGCCACTTTCAGGTCTCCTCACACTCCTGCTGGTTTCCATTTTGTCATAGGTTGCTGGCAGATTACAGGCCTCCCATAGGTGCTGCCAGGCCCCAAATCTGCCATGGGCCCCCGGACCGCCTCGTCACACTGCTGCTGGGTCCACAGTGTGTCATGGGTCCCTGTACGGCCTCCCATTGCCACACTCTGCCATGTGCCACTTTCAGGTCTCCTCACACTCCTGCTGGTTTCCATTTTGTCATAGGTTGCTGGCAGATTACAGGCCTCCCATAGGTGCTGCCAGGCCCCAAATCTGCCATGGGCCCCCGGACCGCTTCGTCACGCTGCTGCTGGGTCCACAGTGTGTCATGGGTCCCTGTACCGCCTCCCATTGCTGCTGTTTCCATCACCACACTCTGCCATGTGCCACTTTCAGGTCTCCTCACACTCCTGCTGGTTTCCATTTTGTCATAGGTTGCTGGCAGATTACAGGCCTCCCATAGGTGCTGCCAGGCCCCAAATCTGCCATGGGCCCCCGTACCGCCTGGTCACGCTGCTGCTGGGTCCACAGTGTGACATGGGTCCCTGTACCGCCTCCCATTGCTCCCACTCTGCCATGTGCCACTTTCAGGTCTCCTCACACTCCTGCTGGTTTCCATTTTGTCATAGGGTGCTGTATGGCCTCCCATTGCTGCTGCCTCCACCGCCACACTGTGGCTCCAAACACTGGTTTTGGCCCCGTGACTGGCCAAATGAGTGAAGTGTGCGGTGATTCTAAGATCGACGGCACTCATCTGCATGTCATACTGACTGACAGTATTATTTCTCTTCCCCAGCAGACTCCAAGGGCATTTAAATTAAAGGTACAGTGTTCTGCACTAATATAAAGTCTCTCTGAAGCCTAGAAACACCCTTTTTTAAGTTAAATTCACAGCGAATATATTCGACTCGAATCGAATATTTTCCACGAATTCGCCGAATCAGTCGAATCGAATTTTTTGAATACTTCGCTCATCTCTAATCATCATTAATCATAGCTCTTAAGGAGTCTAAGATTTCCAGAGAAGGAGTTTCCTCTCCAGTAGTAAATATCAATAATTGACGCAGTCGGTCTGATGCATTGCTATGAATTTCCTCATCATCCTCAATATATGGTGTTTTGATTAATCTACGTGCCATAACACTGGGGAGCCATAAACAGAAGAGAAAATCTTTGCTCCTGATTTAAACAAAAATTATTACAAAAATTTTCATAAACCTCCATGTTATGAAAAGCATCAGCTTTCATATCATAGGCTGGCCTATCCTTCAAAATTTTCATGAACTGATCAAGGATTTTAAGATTAAGTTCTGGAGCTTTATCCCTTCATTTTCTCTTAAAAATGTCTTCCTGATTTGCAGGATCACCTTCTATAGACTGGATGTCTGGTACAAAAGATTTTTGTTTCTCTGCCTTAGTATTTACACAAATTCTTTTTACATCATTCTGCAGGTCAGATAACTGAATGTCTTTTGTTTGAATTGCACTTTGCAGGTCATCTATTTGCTCAGTCAAAGTCTGGCAATTATCACATATACGGTTATCTTGCATTACACAAGCAGCATTCTTAGGAACATCAAAAATCACAGTGTTAAAAACATTAACTAACTTCATTACATTTCTAACTTGTTTGCACAATTTCTTAAAGGAAAACCTAGATTTTTCTATCTTAATATTAGCCTGTAATCACTCATACATGTACCGCCAAAGTTCATCATCTTTAACAAATTTAGACAGATTCTTGAATTCTAATTTACTCTCTCTAGATAATTCATCAATAAAATCCATTACTTACCAATTAAGAAGGTCTTTCTTCACGTAACGCGTCTTTTCTCTTGGCGGGAAATTACATCACCAAGGAACAGCGTTTTCTTGCAATTGCGCAGAATTCTCACCAATTCTGATTTTAGGTTCTCGATTATGCCGAAGATTCATCTGTTGAAGACTTACTTCTCCTGAAAGCTTGACTTCATATTTTGCTGAACTTGCAAACATCTTCCCTCTCATCAAGGTGAAGGAGAAAAAAAGTAAAAAATGAGCAATATTCGGAAGCAAATCGAACTGGAGGCTCGCCACTGTAAAATACCGTATTATCTCGATATTTTGTTTACTTGTATTTGGTGAGAAAAGTTAAAATTAGAAAGTCCTTCCAACTCTTGCATAAACTCAAAAAGATGATTTAATAATAATGTTGCATAACATTAGAAATAAATATTGGAATACAGAATATTTAATGTCCAAAAATATAGTTATATTCTTGAGATAAAATTTGTATGTAATTGTGTGTGTATAATATGAATCTGTGTGTGTATAAGTAGGCTCCCTTAGCCTTGCTTCCAAACAAAAAGTGTGTTTAAAAAGTCTTTGTTCTCCTCTTAAAAGAGCAATCCAGCCCCCACCATCTCCTAAAAATGGGCTGATCTTCTCTTGTGTTCCTTGTAGTCCCACCAAGATAATTGGAAACAGATGTATATATATAACAAACTTCCAGTCTACTTCTCTCGGAGTCTGAGTGTAACTTTATCTCTTACATAGATGGGGGAGGAATAGTTACTACCACATGTCGCGTGAATGTAGAGAAAAAAAACAAGATATATGTTCATATGTATATTCACAGACTATGAAGTCTATTTACTTATGTCAAGGATTCGTTAAACGATCACCCTGTCACGTATCCACCACACGCCACGCCCACAGCGACTAGCTAACGGTGACGCACGCGTGCGGCTGCGACAGGGTGGTAAAGAGGGGATAATAAAGGGATTTACACTTAAATATCTCAAACCGTATATAAGATCAGCCGTGATACCTTTTCACAGCCCGCACTACCTCTGGCCACCACCAGATGGAGACTCCAATCCAGCTGGTCCACCACACACTGGCAGATACGATCTTACATACAACCTGGTGCCCTGATTAGAGTTGAGGACCAGCTTAGTAATCACACACCCTTCTAAAGGTCCGTTCAGCTATCCTAGCTTGAACCCCGGTGTTGATAACCCTTCCACTGTCCACACACCCCCACACCAGATGCACCACAAAGGTAGCCTGCCACCACCCAACAGTTTATCCGCAGAATGGTCTGTTGAGACACCCCACACACACAGATCTCCGTCTGGCAGATCTGTTACCTTTGCAGTCTGCGTGCAATCTGCCCACTCACAGTGCAGTTGCATACAGATTGGAAATGAGCTTAACCGAGCGTTTTAACGGCACTAAAATACAATATAACCCAATCTAATCTCTCCAATCTAGTCTCTCCGAAGATATGAGCACGTGCTTAAGTACACAGAAGTTCACTAATTAATTTTAAGATTTAATTTCCCAAAGTGGGCAGTGCATAAAATATGTACAAAAGATAAAAGGTTACAGCAAATACAAAGATATAAGAAGACACACAAATGACTAATTACTATAAAATAAAAGGGAATAAAAAGACAGAATAACACTTTACCCTGCGGTTGGAGCAAGCCAGAAACTTAGCAATCCATTGGTCAATCGAACCAGCTCCGTACGGATCACCCTGTCCAAATGTCCATGAGTTCAATTTATTGCGATTTGGACATGGGCGGGACATTAGTCTTCGGCCAATTGACTCTGGGGGAGGTGGTCCTGACCTGCCCACAAGAGGTACTGTGTATGGACCTGCCCAAGTTCAATTGGGCCAAGACTGGCCTGAACACCAAGTTGGGGATTAGATTTCTGACACCAGCGCGTCAGCCCGATCGCAACAGTACCAAACACCAATCAACTGTCGCGCCCCCGCGTCATCTAATCATTCCATGCATTTTCCCTGGCTTTCTCCCAAGCCCCAAATATGATTCTTATATGCAAATGTAGCGTACAGAATGGCCTGCACAAAGGAAGCATTTCCATCTCTCTACAACTAATATTTTCATCTTTTATAAGAGATTAAACATACCCCTTTGATGAATATTACTTATAGAGCTTTCCACGTAAGGCAGACAGTCTGTCTGCTGTCACTGGTTTTCACAGAAGGTGATAACCTGATTGACACACAAAAGTTGTCACCTCCAGGAACCTGACTTTAGACTAATTGATGCTAAATGATGATTGGGTCTGTAAGGCCTATTGAGTAATTGTGTATACATACACATCTGACCCCAGACCATTTGTTTGTACCATCTATTAATTTCCCTACTGCCCAGGGGCTCAATGTACATCCTTAATGACCAGACTGTTCCTGCACACACCTTTGTAATGAAAGGGCCTGACATAATCTAATCTACTCAACCTGTCATGGCTGATTCCATATTTCCACTCAAATCTTACATGTCCGTTACAATAAATTTTACATGTCCGTTACAACTTACTTTTCCCAATCTAGAACAAATAGAAATATAATAACTCAATTATTCTATTAAGATCCAACTCATTCATACATACATATGTTAGTACTGTTAATAAGAAGATATTAGGTTAAGGAAAGCTTCTAACACTACTTGTAGACTCTTTTCCTGTTACATTTTGCTCTATGTACAATCCTTGTTTTATTGATTGCATGTAATATTCTACTTTTCTGAGATTGTGGATTTGGGGTTTTCATGAGCTGTAAGCCATGATCATAACAATTATGACAAATCATGGCTTGAACTATCTTGCTTTGCATGTAATGAGTCTCTCATATATTAGTTTCACCTTTTAAGTTGCATTACTGAAATAAATGAACTCTTGCACGATATTCTAATTTTTCGAGTTTCACCTGTAATAGCGGATTGGAATTATTCTTCTTCTCCTTCTCCTTGCAGGTCACGGCCCATGCGCAGATTTTTTTATTGGTAAAACGATCGGCCGATTTGCCCATCATTGCCGGAAAAATCGGGCAATCGTCAAAATCGGCCACAAATTTTCCAACTTAACCGATAAAAAAAATGTGCCAAAACCCCAAAAAACGACCAACCAGTTAACCCACTAACTAACGGTGCGAAAATCGGACGACTTTTTTTCCGGCCGAAAAATCGGACGATTTTGGACCCATCTATGGCCTACATTAGATTGTAAGCTCCTTGACATTTGTGAATGCCCAAAATATGGAGATCAATTTCCAGGGTTCTGTCAGTGCCAAGAATATTGATCAGTCAATTAAGATTTTGGCTACTGACTAGAAAGTGGAAAGGGAGTGAAACTTACCTGTGTCCTGTTCTTCTGACAAGTTTGAAACTTTCAATTTTCCCTTCTGTTTATATTTCATTACAATTTTATTTATCTTCTCTAAGGCTACGTTCACACTAGCTTTGTCAGCAGGCATCAGACAGGCGTTTGGGAAGCGTTTTTTACGCTTCTCAAACGCCTATGAGAATTCTGCACATGGCAGCACACAGTGCTGTTCACACTGAAGCGTTAGCATTGCGTCACGGCAAAACTGGCGCCAAATGTTCAAGTCAGGAGGAGTTGAAGCCTCCCATTCAAGTCTATGGTGCCGCCCCTCAAATGCCTGGCAGACGTTTGCGGTGTGGTTGAGAGGCATTTTCGGAGCATCAATACAATTTAACTTCATTACATGCATTTGTGGTGCAGTTTTAACACTTGGTAAATGCTTATCACATGCCTCAAAACCGCACATAGGGCATTTGGGGAGCATTTGAGGAGCATTAAAACCGCTTCCCAAACACCTGTCAAACACTATCTGGCCCTTTGGCAAGAGTTAGAAATAAAGTCAAGTGTGAAGGAGCTCCTAAACCTCTCTCCTTATACAACTTGACTCCCTCCCCCACCCCCCTGTCATTACCTGTTCCATCTGCAAATCTATGTATCACCGCCCCACTCTTTTTTTTTAACTATTTACTGATCAAGTTAATGTGTCTCATTTCCTATCACCTCCACCTCAGATCTCACATTATTATATGATTCCTGATTGTATCCCACCACTAGTCTGATTGAATTTACAATTCCTGGTCAGTCCCGTTCCATTACTTATAATAACCTTTAGGGCCAGTTCACACTACATGTGTTTCAGTTGCTTTTTTTGCATCCAAAATACACAGAAAGAAGGTTATATGGTTGTCAATGTCCTAGTTCACATCAGCGCTTGCAGTACCAGTGCATTGCAGGTGCTGCCAAAAAAGTCAAACAGGCTTAATTGTTTATGCATAGAACTGTACTGGAACACTGTAAAATGTCCTGGAATGCACTAAAACGCACATGTCCCTAATTAAAGAAAAAGAGAGGGGAAAAAAAAATTAACTGGAATGCATAAAAAAATGCACTGGAACACGTCAAAAACGCATCCAATATGCACTGGAACACATTAAAAATGCATCCAAAATGCAATGAATTGCAAAAAAAAACGCATCCAAAATGCAGTAGAACACATCAAAAATGCATCCAAAATGCACTGGAACACATCAAAAACGCATCCAAAATGCACTGGAACACACCAAAATTTCATCCAAAATGCTCTGGAACACGCTAAACATGCATCAAAAAAGTGCATGCAAAAACGAATCTGGAACACATCTAGACTGTTTCTATAGTGTGAATTGGCCCTTAGGACTTGTTCACACCATTTGTGGTGCAGAAACGCATGCAAGAGCATGTTTTTTCCAGCACAGAAAAGAAATGCAATGCCCTCTGCAGATGTGTGCAGGTATCATAATGAAAACTTAATTGCACCTCCACAGGTCTAGTAAACACAGATGCATTCACAGCCACCAAAACGCTAGGCAGCCCATTGAAATTAACAAGCTAAGGAAAAAAAAGTAAAAAATGCTCCATTCACACAGGTCCTCTGACCTGTACAGCATGAATGAGTGGGTTGTTCATGTGGCTGGAGCCACCTGTTACACTATGGGGACACAGCAGCTGTATGAACACAGGTTATAATCTGATAGGTGTGAAGGCGTGGGGAAGTGGCCCTGAATGCTCACTGTCTGTACACCTGCACCCATATGCTTGTCAAATTATGACCTGCAGCATTTCCATAGTGTAACATAGGTTGCCTGCAAATGGCGATAGCCACAAAAACAACCACTGATTCGCACTCTACAGGCCACTGCACCCATGAGCCCCAATACCTCAATTACACACACATCTTTATTTATGAACTCAGTACAGTTTTATCATTTAGATTTCACAGGAACTTGGCTGGGATTGTGCCCAATTATAATGTTTTTAGTGTATTTTTACCATAAATATAATTTGGATATTTTCTCTGGCGGTGGGGGGCCTGTCAGGTATGCTGTACGGGGGACCCCGTGATATCTAACAGTGGCCCTGGGTGTATGCTTGTGTCTGTGCCACCTGTATATAGTTAGGAAGAACAATAACTTCTTCTATTGAATACCTTGAACCTCTGCTATGTACCTCAATGGATCTATGAATTGGACATGTTTTTAACTAAAAAATACAATTATTAGTAATATTTCCCCAGGAAATGAGGATCAGCTCCTTGGTGGAGAACAGCGATCGCGCCATGTTCAGATGTGGTCTGGAATTCCACAAAAGAACAATTCACAAAACTAAAAAAATAGACTTGCAAATTACCACTAAACTCTCCTAACTACACTCCCATCCACTAACACTCCCCACTACCACTTCTGGGTGTGTGCAAACGTCCTTCCGCCGACGTCATGACGTATTTCAGGTATGAAAGCTGCTCTAGCACCTCCTCCAACAGCCGTCTTGGCATTTATTTGTGCACCATAGCAATTTTACATGCAGCTCCATTGTGTATATGACATTCCCAAATATATGTTTGCAGTTCTATTGTGGATTTGGCATTGGTGAATGTATGTTTGCAGCTCTACTGTGTATATGACATTGGCGAATATATATTTGCCGGTAAAGTCTCAAAGTCAACATAAATTTGGGGCCCAAATTATTACTGTTAAGGATTGTAGAAAAAGAATAGCTAGCTGCACATTGAACACGACCTATTCATTGGTACATAATATGGTCTTGTGGTGCAATAGGGGTCTTTTGGTTTGTTAGTTTGGACATACTTGCATATGTGCACTCTAACAAGGAAGATTTGGGCATATTATATAGCTAGCAAAAATAAGTGTTAGAGGTGCTAGTACATTTATTTATTTCAGGTACTTATATAGCGCTGTCAATTTACGCAGCGCTTTTTACATATATATGTTGTACATTCACATCAGTCCCTAACCCTCAAGGGGCGTACAATCTAAGGTCCCTAACATACATTCATACATATACTAGGGCCAATTTTGACAGGATCCAATTAACCTACCAGCATGTCTTTAGAGTGTGGGAGGAAACTGGAGTACCCAGAGAAAACCCATGCAGGCACAGGGAAAACATGCAAACTTTAGGCAGGAGGTGCTGTGGCTGGGATTCGAACCAATGACCCTAGTACTGCCAGGTGGAAGTGCTAACATTTAGCCACTGTGCTACATTCAACTAGAACATGAAATAATCCCCCCAAAAATACATAGTCCAAAATGTTTATTGATCAAATACACATTCCACATTTATTTGGACAGAACCAACAAGTAGGTACATTCAATTTCTTGGTGAAAAAAAAAAAAAGTAGGATATTAAAATAGAACAGTTCTGCTCATAAGAGCTTACAATGTAAAAGATTATACTTCTAATGAACTGTGCTTTCACAGGTTACAGCAGGAAACACACGGTTAATATGAATCACTTAGGCTTATCCACAAAACAAGCTGCAGATCAAAATACCAATATAAAAACACATACGTGCCAAAATAAAACACCTCCCACCTCCCCAAATCCCCCACACATACGTTTCTCATCAGGTTTGTCTGAAAACTGTATTTCAGTCTAAATAAAGCAAACTTGGAAGAGCAGAACAATTGACATATGTTAGGATTACAATGCAAAGACCACAATATATCTCTTCCTCTCCAAACCACCACAGGCAAGGACTTGCAGAAAATAATGTGGCCTATATAAGGAAAATCACCCACTACTGCAACTCTTTATACAACGTAGGCCACACCCACCACTGTCATTCATTTAGTCAGAGAAAGTGTTTGCACCTGATTAATTCTCTTCCCACCTGCATTAACCCTTGGTATACAGGCCCCACAAATCAGAGTCAGAAAGAAAGCCACAGTGAAGTGTACCTGTGCAGCATACAACAGAACATTGAACAGGGATTATCGCATGAGTTAAGGCAGTCGCATGACCACATCTCGCATGCAATGCTGAAAATGTCAATTCACTTTTCCTAGTATGCGGCTTTTCCCATAAATTGGAAAAACACTCAGGAAATCAAACATAAAAAAAGGCCTAACACCCCGGTCACATCAAAGCCGATTTAGAAATTGTGCGACGTACAGTGAAGATGCCGATTTCCTTGCGATTTGCAAGACATCTGACACAGATATCTATGAAAATCGCCACAAAAGTAGTAGATGTACTACTTTAGAAATCAGTGTCGGAAACGCACCCATGTGACTGCTCTAATAGCAGGCAATAGGGTGCGACTTGGCATACAATTTGCAAGTTGCATGTCATGAAAATCACATGCCAAGTCGCAGTCAATGTGACCGCTATTAGAGCGTTCATATTGGTGTGGTTCAAACTTGATCAGAGCCGCAACAATTTCTAAAGTAATGAATACACTACTTTTCATGCGATTTGCAGAGAGATCTGTGTCAGATGTGTTGAAAATCGCACTTTAAATCAGCATGTCCCCTGACTTTGAAATCATGTGACTTCACTGTAAGTCACATGATGTGACCGTAGTGTAAGGCGCACCACTTCAAAATCCGCTTTGATGTGACGGGGGTGGCCCTCAGTCACTTTGGGTGCAATTTGGCATGCGATTTGTATGCTAGGCGACTTGCAAATCGGAGGCCAAGTTGCACCCTATTGTCCACTATAGGCTCCATTCACATCCAATCTGATTTTGAAATTGTGTGACTTCACTGTAAGTTGCCCAATTTCCAAATCAAATTAGATGTGACTGTGGTGTTAGCCCCCAGTCACATGGTGCAATTTGGCATGCGATTTGCAAGTTGCAGGGCATGCAAATCGCATGCCAAGTCGCATCCAGGGTGCACGATTTCAGGTGCAATTTTTAACGCAAGCAATTTGCTGCAGCACAATTTCAAAAGTAGTTCTTTTCTAACTTTTTCAGCATTTTGTAGCGATTTCACATATAGACTACAATAGAAATCGCAATGCAAAATACAATTGAAAATGCAATCATTCATTGGTAAATCTACAGAAAACACAGTGAAATTGCCAACAAAAAGCACAATTTTAAATCGCATCTAGTGTGAACTAAGCAGGCAGTTCAATAAAGGAAATAAATTGTTGAAGGCGTGCGGTATCTGCATGCTCAGATAAGGGTCTCTTATGGATTTTGGGGGGGGGGGGGGCTCTATACCATTATTTTAATTGCTCTCTCTCTCAAGGGGGTGGAGTGCAAACCAGCATTATCAAATCAATCATTAGTCCAGGCCCTTATCTCATCCCATCTTTTGACATTCACATAAGGTGCAACTTTAAAGGTGTTTGAACAGACAAGGCCTCATTCTAATTCACTTTCTAGGGATCATTTAGACAGAAAGCAAAGATGCTGCCACTAGCACATGTATGTTAGGGTAGTCACCCAGGGAGAATCATGCAATTTCATTATCATGGTTGGAATTCAAACCGACAACCCTAGCACAGTGAGGCAGTATTGCTAACCATTAATCCACAGAGCTGTTGAACACTAACCCTGCCTGTATTTCTGTGGTGTGAATCAACCCTAAATCCCTGGGCAAGGTCAGTGTAACTAGCCAGATATCTCAAATGTGACACAAATGTTGTGCTATGTTGTCAATTCAGATGTATGTTGGTTCTATGTATCCCAATACAAAGGATTACAATACTAATACAGGAGTACCTTGGTTTCCCAACACCTCGGTTAAGGTAATTTTCGGTTTAGGAATGAAAATCCATTGAAAATACTACCTCTGTTTACACAATTGTTAATAATTTCTTTTGCAATACAAAGTGTATGTCGGCGCTGATTTTTAAATGGAAATGCCAGCCTTTTTTTTTCTTCACTATAGTTCACAAGCTTATGTATCCCTTCCCCCGAAGTTACAGAAAACTTTGTATATTTTAATAAACTCAAAGTAAACAATGTTTCCTTTAGGGATATAAATTCAAAGAAAACTTTCTCTTTTAGCTGTGGGAAGTGACAGCTGAATTTCTGAGCTGTAGTGAAGAAAAAAAAAAAAGAGAGGGAGAATTACATTTAAAAACCAGCACCATAATAAATAAAAAAAAACTGCGTGGGGTCCCCCCTCCCATCCACACCAAGCACTTCGGGTCTGGTATGTATCTTAAGGGGTAACTCCACATCGAAATTAAAGAAAAAACGGCATGGAGTCCCCCCCCAAAATCATACCAGACCCTTATCCGAGCATGCAGCCCGGCAGGTCAGGAAAGGGGGGGGGGGATGAGCGAGCGCCCCCCCCCTCCTGAATCATACCAGCCCACATGCCCTCAACATGTGGGGGTGCTTTGGGGCAGGGGGCTCCCCCCCAACGCACCTTGTCCCCATGTTGATGAGGACAAGGGCCTCTTTTCCACAACCCTGGCCTGTGGTTGTGGGGGCCTGCGGGTGGGGGGGGGCTTATCAGAATCTGGAAGCCCCCTTTAACAAGGGGGCCCCCAGATCCCGCCCCCCCCCCCCCCCCCCCCCCCACGTGAATGAGTATGCGGTACATGGTACCACTACTAGCTCACAAAACACAAAAAGTGTAGTGTAAAAAACCACAGGATACGGTCTTTGACAAGTCCTTTAATAAAATAATGTCCCCCGAACTGTATCCAACATCAATCACAGTATCAGGCTCCGGCGACCCGAAAAAAGAAAAAAAAAAAAAAAACCTTCCGCTCACGACGGTGGCTCACTAGCCTTATGCAGTGAGGTTCTCTGACAGTTCTTAAATGTGTAATGGGTGGGGCCGGGTGGGGCCAGCTGGGGACATCATCCGAGTGACCCCGCCCTATGTGACATCATTGATGTTACATAGGGTGGGTTCACATGCGTGATGGCCTCGGCTGGCCTCCGGGTGGTATGGTTCAGGAGGGGGGGGGGGCGTTCGCTCGTCCCCCCCTTTCCTGACCTGCCAGGCTGCATGCTCGGATAAGGGTCTGGTATGGATCTTGGGGGGAACCCCACACTGTTTTTTAAATTTCGGTGTAGAGTTACCCCTTAATATCCATACCAGACCCGAAGGGCTTGGTATGGATGGGTGGGGGAACCCCACGCCATTTTTTTTTTTTCATTGCAGACGTTTATTTTTAGATTCAGCTGTCTAAATATATATTATCTAGACCTTCAAAATAAGTAAAATTATTACAGAAATAACTATAAAGGATAAGAAACAAAAACAGAATCAACAGAACTAAGGAAATCAAATTAGAATACATAAAGATATGCCTGGCTACAAATAATACTGTTTGTTAAACACAATAGAGTGCCGTCTGTCAGAGGACTCCACACTGAGATTTACTATTGAACAGCGTCTAAAAAGAAAGCGCCCACGGAAGACGTCTAAAATGTGTTCTGCACATGCGCATTTATATCCGGCCATAGACGCTGGAAAAGCGTCTAGTTCTTCACTGTGATGACTTGCTTTAAAAAAAACAAAAAAACTATTTTTTACACATTTTAGAATTTTTTTGAAATGTCAGATATTGTTTAAAGTGACGTCCTGATATTTGGCAAAGCAAATTTCAATGTGAACATGTCTCTGCAGTGATTGTTTGATACAGAGAAAGGGACTGAAGACTTTCCCATTCTCTGCATCCTGAGCTGCACTGTAATGAATGAGATAGGAGTCTGTATAGATAGTCCTATTCATTCACAAACTAACAGCTAGTAAATACAGTTTACTATCTGTCATTCAGGAAGGAAAAACGGTTGCTAAACACAAGTTTAAAAGGATAAAAAAGAGGTGCCACTAAGTGCAGACTGTTTTAGATTTATTAAAAGACAAATTAAAATGCGCTCACATGCAAAAAGTAAAAAGACAGGCACATCTATGATCAAGTGAAGTCTGGGACCAATAGATGTCTGTACTGCAAACAACACTTCTTCCTAGGTCCATAACCAGCTGGGTGATGTGAGCGGATTGGAACAAGGACTGGAACACAGGTGGAGTACAGAGAGAACGCAGTGTTCGACAATGATGTCACTGGACATGATGCAATGGTGTTTCACAATGGAGTGAGCACGCTCCTTTGTCAAGCAAAGAGTACCAGCTAGATGTGCAGGCTAATATAGGGAGAGATGGTACTCCCGTCCACCAACAACTACTGCTGGGAGGTAGAAGCCAGAAATTGCATGGGATCTACAGGGATCTGTGCTGGTGGGGGCTGATGCTGGGGAGGGGGTGAGAATTGGTTCTGGGGGGGGGGGGGGGGGGAATCACTGGTGGAGGCAGGTGACAGTGAGGGAGAGGGTGATGTATCTATGCAGTGAACACTGCAATTGCCAGCAGGAATGGCAGCGGTGGCAATTGTATGGGATCCCTGCTGACGGGGGGGGGGGGGGGGGGGAGGCATGCTGGAGGAGTGGTGAGAATTGGTGCTGAGGGTATCACTGATGGAGGCAGGGGACAGTGGGGGGCAGCCCAGGCATTTTAGAAATTGCAGGAGGAGAGAAAGTAGAGGGTGATAGACAGGGAAGCGGTGGCAGCAGTATGGAGAAGGAAGGGGGGGTGTAATTTTAACCACCTCACGCCCATCCTATAGTCCAAAGACGGGCACAAAGTGGCTCTGTAGTTATGGGAGGACGTCATATGACATCCTCCCACTCTTATCGCACATGCGCGGCCACGGGAGTGCGTCGCACGGCGATCGCTGTTGATCTGTGTTCCTGGGACACAGATCATCATCGCTAGTGGCAAGGAGCGGGTTGGCTGTGTTTATGTGTCTTTATGTGACAGGCTGTGATCAATCACAGCCTGTCATAAGTGTACACAAATAGCAGTAACTCACTGTTACCAGCTTCCCCGCGGCGATCGCTGTTGGTCTCTGCTGCTGGGACACAGATCATCATCATCAGTCCTGGCAAGCAGTGATTGGCTGGAGTTTTTTCCATGTGACAGGCTGTGATCAATCACAGCCTGTCATAAGTATAAACACAGAGCGGTAACTCACTGTTACCAGCTTCCTCTCCTCACACACAGATCTTGTGTGTGAGAGGAATCTTCTAATAGTGAGTTACCATTTTTTTTACAGTGCATACAGAGATCACAGCCCCTGTCACAGTGCCCATCAGTGTACCTGTCGCTATCAGTGTACCTGTCGCCATCAGTCTACCTGTCGCCATCAGTCTACCTGTCGCCATCAGTCTACCTGTCGCCATCAGTCTACCTTTCATCCATCAGTCTACCTTTCATCCATCAGTCTACCTTTCATCCATCAGTCTACCTTTCATCCATCAGTGCTCATCAGTGTACCCGTTGCTAATCAGTGCACCTGTCGCCCATCAGTGCATCTGTCACCCATCAGTGCCCATCAGTGCACTTGTTACCGATCAGTGCTCCTGTCGCCCATCAGTACTCATCAGTAGTGCTCCTGTTGCCCATCAGTGCACCTGTCGCCCATCGGTGTACCTGTCGCCCAACCAGCAGTGTACCCGTCGCCCATCAGTGTACCCGTCGCCCATCAGTGCTCATCAGCAGCTGTCACCCATCAGTGTACCTGTCGCCTAGCAGTGCACCTGTCACCTAGCAGGGCCCAGCAGTGTACCAGTCACCCATCAGAGTACCTGTCGCACATCAGTGCTCATCAGCAGCGCATCTGTCACCCAGCAGTGCACCTGTCACCCATTAGACATTCCAAATACCTTGGAATGTCTACTTTCCAAAAAGGGGTCATTTGGGGGGTATTTGTACTGTCCTGGCTTGTTAGTGTCTCAAGAAATGAGAGAGAGGACATCAGTACATTAGGTGTGATCAATTTTCAATGATTAGTACCATAGCTTGTAGATTCTATAACTTTCACAAAGACCAAATAATATACACAGATTTCAGTAATTTTTACCAAAGAAATGTAGCAATATAAAATTTGGCCAAAATTTATGAAGAAAAATTACTTATTTGCAAAATTTTACAACAGAAACAAAGAAAAATGTGTTTTTTTTTTTCATATTTTTTGTTTTTTTTCATTTATAGCGCAAAAAATAAAAAACTCAGTGCTGATTAAATACCACCAAAAGAAAGCTCTATTTGTATGAAAAAAAGGACAAAAATGTAATATGGGTACATTGTGGCATGACTGAGTAATTATCAGTCAAAGTGCAACAGCGCTGAAAGCTGAAAATTGGCCTGGGCAGGAAGGGGGTAGAAGTGCCCTGTAGGCTAGTTGTTAAGTTAATAGCTCTGATCAGTGACCATGAGCTTATAGCAGAGGAGGAATGTAGGTCCATACACCTTACAGACCTGGCCTGCTTGAAGCAGTGCTGTAGGTCCGTACGCCATTCGAACCTGGCAGCGAAAGCCATCTGTCTACTGTTTGCAACCCCTATTACAATGATTTCAGTTATTTGCCCTCTTGATATAAAAAAGACAATATCTACATCTACTCCGCACATTTTAAAATTCTGCCATGCAGTAATAATTTTAAAATAATGTATTTACTTTCTTTTGTTTTGTTTTTTCCTTTGCATCCTCAACCACCAGCCTCCTATTGCTTTGTGATACCTTTTGCTATTTTGAAACTAAAGCATATAGGTTTACTGAATACATTGCTCTAGTGTTGTGATACTTTTAACGTGTGATTTAACCCCTTAATGACATGTAAAAACAAACTAACGTCTGAACCCAGTGTTTGAACTTGATTATATCCTTGCAACTATGTAGTGTATCCAAGGGAATTATACTTTGTTTCCTACAGGACAAAATTTTTTTAAAGGACTTCTTTTGATGTATATAAATATTGGATGTCTCCTGATTTATGTTTTTTAGCTGTATTCCTTGTCAGTACTATTATCCATCCCCAAAGAATAATGAAAAATAATTTCTCCTACTCCTGAAATGCATGGAGATATCATGTATGTGTGTATTTTTTTATGTTTGCACCCATAGTAGGGTACAGAAAAAAATAGTGTGCATTTTACTTTTTTCTTTTATCCTAGCTAAAACACACTGACTGTAATTGATACTTACGTTTTCACTGAATCTAACCTAGATCAATCCCAGATATAACTATTTTGTTTTTATTATTATTCAATATTTTTTCACACACACTGCTGAGATTTCTGTGCAGAAAAAGTACTGTAATCCGTCTTCTATTTCCATTTAAGTCCACTTTCCTATTTATAATTTCCTTTTTACCTCAGGCCAGGGGTGTAACTACAGTGCTTGTACAGAAAATGAGGAGGGCAATGCAGCTTACACATTTATTTGCAAATGTATGCAAATAAAACCCTCTGTTTAAATGATTGTTAGACAGGGTCAATTTGGTTGTTTTGCAGGTTGGCTGGTAAGTGTGCCAGGAAATCTTTGTTTGTGACATGGTACAGAACAAGGATCTTACAGCACAGCATACAGAATTAGGTGGTGGGGAATATGTGCAACAAAAAAGTATAAATGAGCAGGTGTGAAGTAGGGAATATACAGAATGGCATAAAAAATGAGGAAATGCAAAATAGAAAACATAAAACACAGTGTATGGAATGATGTGGTGCAGAATAAGGAATTTATGGTATGGCATACTGAATGAGGCCATGCAGGATAGGGAGGGGTCAGCATGGCATACGGAATGTCGCAGTGCAGAATAGAAAATGTAAAGCTTTGCATATGGAATGAGAAAGTGGCAAATGTACAGATTGGCAAATGGAATGAGGTACCAATGTAAATAAAAAAGTGTAGCACTACTTATGATATTTCCTATATCAACCAAACAATAAAAAAAAAAAATGTCCAAGTGAATTACAGTCTCTATTCATGTCTTCTTTGGTAATTTTCACCATGCATTCAAACATATTTACTCCACTCCTCCACCTCACAGTACCCATCCACACCAGATTTTATTGGGGCACAAACTCCACCCACAACTACACCCAGGGGAGGGGTGCTAACACATTGATGCTGCCTGTAGGCCATATGCCACGTGCTGTAACATATTACACATGCTGTAACAGCTCACCTGCTTGCCACTGTCACTGGTAAACAAAGTGTTGGCAAGGGATACCTTTTACTAATTATGTCATGCAGAGCCACAGAGGAAGTGCTAATGCTTTGGCCTTTCTCAATTCTCTTCCACGGTCCTCTCTCTTCCACTTTCCTCTTTCCTTCTCTTCCATTTCCATTCTGTGATCATTCTCTTGCTCTTACATCATTTCCCATTCTGAAAAATTCCATCAATTCACTGAATTAATATTTACACTGACTAATCCTATTGTTATGCATACAGGCATCACAACAGCCTCAATGTAGACAACACCTTTCCCATGTCTAACATCATGATGTAAGTGCAGTATAAACATATGCCAAGAGAGTGGCTAGTAGGGATGAGTGAACCAAGCAAAGATTGGTTAGTTGGACATTTGCTGAACCCAGTGGGAGATACAGTGGGGCAAAAAAGTATTTAGTCAGCCACCAATTGCGCAAGTTCTCCCACTTAAAAAAAGATGAGAGAGACCTGTAATTGGCATCATAGGTAGACCTCAACTATGAGAGACAAAATGAGAAAAAAAATCTAGACAATCACATTGGCTGATTTGGAAAGAATTTATTTGCAAATTATGGTGGAAAATAAGTATTTGGTCAATATCAAAAGTTCATCTCAATACTTTGTTATATATCCTTTGTTGGCAATGACAGAGGTCAAACGTTTCCTGTAAGTCTTCACAAGGTTGGCACACACTGTTGCTGGTATGTTGGCCCATTCCTCCATGCAGATCTCCTCCAGAGCAGTGATGTTTTGGGGCTGTCGCTGGGCAACACGGACTTTCAACTCCCTCCAAAGGTTTTCTATGGGGTTGAGATCTGGAGACTGGCTAGGCCACTCCAGGACCTTGAAATGCTTCTTACGAAGCTACTCCTTCATTGCGCGGGCGGGCGGTATGTTTGGGATCATTGTCATCTTGGAAGACCCAGCCACGTTTCATCTTCAATGCCCTTGCTGATGGAAGGAGGTTTGCACTCAAAATCTCACGATACATGGCTCCATTCATTCTGTCCTGTACATGGATCAGTCTTCCTGGTCCCTTTGTGGAGAAACAGCCCCAAAGCATGATGTTGCCACTCCCATGCTTCACAGTAGGCATGGTGTTCTTTGGATGCAACTCAGCATTCTCTCTCCTCCAAACATGATGAGTTGTGTTTCTACCAAACAGTTCTATTTTGGTTTCATCTGACCATATGACATTCTCCCAATCCTCTTCTGGATCATCCAAATGCTCTCTAGCAAACTTCAGACGGGCCCGGACATGTACTGGCTTAAGCAGGGGGACACGTCTGGCACTGCAGGATCTGAGTCCTTGGCGGTGTAGTGTGTTACTGATGGTAGCCTTTGTTACGTTGGTCCCAGCTCTCTGAAGGTCATTCACTAGGTCCCCCCATGTGGTCCTGGGATTTTTGCTCACCGCTCGTGATCATTTTGACCCCACAGGGTGAGATCTTGCGTGGAGCCCCAGATCGAGGGAGATTATCAGTGGTCTTGTATGTCTTCCATTTTCTAATTATTGCTCCCACGGTTGATTTGTTCACACCAAGCTGCTTGCCTATTGCAGATTCAGTATTCCCAGCCTGGCGCAGGCCTACAAGAAGGTACAGGTCTGTGAGAGCCAGAAATCTTGCTTGTTTGTAGGTGACCAAATACTTATTTTCCACCATAATCTGCAAATAAATTCTTTCCAAATCAGCCAATGGGATTGTCTGGATTTTTTTTCTCATTTTGTCTCTCATAGTTGAGGTCTACCTGTGATGCCAATTACAGGCCTCTCTCATCTTTTTAAGTGGGAGAACTTGCACAATTGGTGGCTGACTAAATACTTTTTTGCCCCACTGTATGTGATCCCCAAACATAGTACCCAAAACCCATTGACGTCTGTGTTTTTTTTCCCTTAATTTTTATTTCTGCCTTTTTAAGGGCAATGTACAAGCTTTCGGTAGAAAAATGGCATGGTTATCAGGGCATTGCCATGGGGGAAATGTACTAATGCAAACGAAAAAAAAAAATTTCAGCGAAGAATGAGTCTTTCAATGTGGCTTAAAGGGCAATATTAAAAATACACAATTCCTTTAAATAAAATGCTTGGAAAATGCTTTCAGTTTGCAGGTGATGTGACATAGCTGGTGGCATACTCCAGCAAAATTTCTCCAGCAAAAAAAAGCTGTTAAAATGTCAGTTCCTTCCCTGACCTGCTTCTGTTTGTAAATAATGTTGCCAGGAGATCCCAAATGACATAATTGACTATGTTCATTAATATTGATGAGTACCTGGGCCCAGATTGTAGAACATTTGCCAAACTGTTTCTAAGTTCAACTGTTAATCCGAACTCCAATGATTCTACTCAGGAAAAAATGGTCAATTCCACTTAGTGGAGAGGTGCTTTTTTTTTATAATACTTAAAGTGAAGCATGCTTTGTGGTTACACTAAAGCTACTTGTAAAGCGGCACACCTGTAGAATGTACTACAGCAAAATTGGCATATAAAAAAAAAAATTCTATTAAATCACATTGCCCTGTTAAATTGTCTTTTTGTTGTTAAAAAAAGGCATGGAGACCATAAAATCAAAGGGCATGATGAACTTGGCACTACCCTGGTGGACATGTACCAATGCAAAAAATGTTATTTAAATACTGATTAGTGAATAGCAGTTATTTTAATAAGGCTTAAAGGGAAACATTAAAAATGAACAATTCCCTGTCTGCATCTTGCCGGTCTCTTTCTATGCTAGGGTCTATAGTGTTTTCTTACAGATGCTGTGGGGGAACAGACTGAACCTCATCAAGAGGAATGTTGCCTATCCATCCAGGAGGGAGGGTTGCTTAGGTATGGTCAACCCAGTTATATTCTTTTCACTGCTGTTTCTCAAGTTTAACATTGGTAATATGCTTGCAGTGGAACCTCTTGGACAGGCAAGCATATTTAGATATAGGTTTAGGCTTTTTCTACAACCTTGGGAATAAGGTGGCCAAGTGAAGAATCTCAGGGGTTTATCATGGTCAACTTCCAACCTATATTGCTCCGTGTTTGAAGTTGCTGCAGCTGTGGCGATTGTCAGATGAAGATCTCAGAAACGTTCCGAGGAAAGTCCTTATGAGCCGAGTCTTGAGCAGTCTTTCATGACCCACTGGCCTTAAGGGGTTGCCCAGGCCCAATTTTGAGGGAAGGTTTAAGGATGATTTATTTGAATAGAGTTCCCCTTAAATTTAGGGATCTGGCCTGCTTGTGGTTCCACAGTAAGGTCTATGCAGCTCCCTGACACCAGCAGCACTGTAGGCACCATGCATTTTTCTTTGTACTCCTCACCTTTGTGACGCTATACAGTTTTGAAGCCATCAGTTCCAAAAACATTTATCTTGGTTTCATCACTCAAGAGTATAGAGTCTCAGTAGTCTTTTTCAGCATGGACCCTGATAAATTCTACACCGGCTTTTTTGTGCATGAGCTTGAGGGTTGAGACAGTATAAACACATTGAAAAGGCATTGAATAAGCATTGGCCTATTTTGATGAAGGACCAAACATTAGCTAAGGTTCTCCCTAAATGCCCACAGGTCATTTATAAATGCCTACCCACATTGAGAGATATCATAGTTAAAAGTGTCCCTAGTCCACCTACTAAAATGATCACCTTTTCGGACCACACGGGTTTCTACTAATGTAGCAAATGAGTTATATGTAGAACCTGTAAGCAGGGCCATAGAAAGATCACCCATTTTCAATCCAATATCTCAGGTAGGAGATATGAAATAAAAAAGTTTATTACATGTACCACAACTTATGTTACTTATCTCCTTAAATGCAGCTCCGGATTCAATAAGTGGGTAGGACCACTAGGGAACTCATGGTCAGACTTAGAGAACATGTCAGCAATATCAAAAAGGGCTTTCACCATCATAGCCTATCCAATAATTTTAGAACACACCACAATAGGAATCCTACGTCACTTAAATGTTGTGGCATAGATAGGGTTGAGAAACAATGGCGTGGGACCAATATGAGGCAAGCCATCTCAAGAAATGAATCCCAGTGAATTTACCATTTGAACATTTTAGTTCCCAAAGGGCCTCAATATCGAGATGGATGTCAATTGTTTTATTACCAATTTGTAGTTTCATTTATTTTAATATTTTATATTTTACATTATGGTCTGTATTCAATTTTTAAGTTTAGTTATTTATTACACACACTGTTTCAGGTATTTGGTGCATACTGAGCTCAGCATGTGATGGTATGACCTCTTTATAACAGCAGGGGGCTCCACCAATATTTCATTATTATATATGGGCAACACATTTTAATATGTTATACACCGTTATTTGTTGGACTTTGAGCTTACTTTGCTTTCTTTGTGAGTTCCCCAGTCCGCATAATGCAGTAGTTTATTTACTGCATTGTATATTAGAGAGAATACCAAGGTGGCGGAGGACTGACTTCCGGTCCTCAGAGACGTCAGGTTTCCTGTTGGGGGTACCAAGGTGGCCGACGCTATATGTCCTTTTCCATATTTAGTCCTATTGATCGTTGGGCTGTTCCCTGTGCCTCCCCACTACTCAGGGTAGCACACAGCAGCCAGTCCATGTCCATCTGTATTATGGAACTCCCCGAAGGGCACACTCTCACTTCCTTGGACTCAGTCCCACAAACTGAAACAGTCTTACCATTTCCTGAAGCAGGTGTCATAGCCTTCACTTGAGTGCGTAGTCTCTCCTCTGTGGTGTCCCCACAGGCTGACTTCCCCATGTGGTCACGAGGCAACACTGCAGCCATTCCGGACCAACTTACACCCCCTGCAGGTAACACCAGATCCCTGTTGCTAGGGGTAACAGACTTGCTCTCAAAAGGCAGTGGGCTATACCTCATGTAGGATGCAGACTGTTGTGCCCTCTGTTTAGGGCTGACCACTTCACCTAAGTGGCCGTAACACAACACCTTGTATTTCTCTGGCTTTCTGATCTCTTGGCCTTCCAGTGACACCTCTCCCATCCTGGAGCATTGCTGGCCAGCCATGACATGCCGAACTTCCCCTCGAAGAAGGATCTCCTCTTTAAAGGTGTAGTAGTCATCCTGGTCCCAATCCATCAAATGGTAAATCGACCGGAACTCCCTCGGTAATAAGGATTGCAGCAACTCTGGCCACTGGTCCCTAGGCCATTTTCTCTGTGTAGCACCTTTTTCAAATCTTTCAAGGAAGTCCCCAACTTCCTCTGTAGGTAGCATGGGTTGCATGTAATCAGAGGCCCAGAACTCAGCACCTCTCATCGTAGACTTTACATTGTAGCTATTGCTACGAGCAACCACACTCCTCTCAAACTTGTGGTCAGCCTGTCGCTCCTTCCTTGCACTCAGAGCCGGCTTGCCAAGCACAGATGCAGTCCTTTGCTTTGATATGCAACTTTGCAATGGAGGCTGAGACAAAGGGCATTTGGAGACAGCGTGCCCCCACTCACTACACCGCAAGCACCGCTCTTGCCAGCTTGTCTTGTCCAGGCTCCCCACATTGCAGACTTTTTCCAGCTTAGGACTCTGCACATTCATAGCTGGTCTCCTTTCACCAGTGTTGCCAGCGGCAACAACATGCACTTCCCACTTTGGCAAACTCTGTTCATCCATGTATGGGGTTCGTTCTGGGGATAACAACCCCTCCAGCCACAGGGCTCGGTCTCTCATTTCAGCAAATCTTGCTTCTTTTCTTTGCTTTGACCGCCTCATCTTCACAGTCACTTTACAACACTTTTGCACAGTCCAGCAATCAAGAAATGGAGCACTGTCTCTTTAAGGCAGGTTCTCCTCATCTGCAAACACACCAATTGTGCTGTCCATTGCACAGAAACACGGTTCATATAACTGATGAACTTACTTCTTTTGCAGGGATCTCCAATTCTGCCCACTGCATCCTCCACCATATGTGGGAACTCGCTTCTAAATGGTAGAGCTTCTTCAAAGCACACAGCAACTCTGGCTTCCACCTCCACTAGGTGAAGCCCACCTGACTCCAAGACAGTGACCTCCTGCCTGCCAGGGTGGAGCCCTTCTGACTCCTATCTGCCGGGGTGGAGCTCAGAATCATGGCCTGGCCTCCCCAAAAAGGCCTGCACACACCTGTGCAATCAGCACGCTGGCTGCTCCCAAAATATGGGCCCAGGATTGGAGATTTCATCCCTCCCAAATCTCTTAGAAATCTCCAGGCTACAGGTCGCAAAACAGGCTTTACAAACCAAAGAGGAAACTGATAAACCAGTTTTCTCTGCATTATGAGATCTGCCTGGAGCCCCTCAACCTGTATGGTTGAGAACCCTGGGTCTCCATCGTGATTTCCACCGCACTGCCACATATATATATATATATATATATATATATATATATATATATATATGTATATATATATATACCATTATGTATACCAAATAATATTTATATTTAACTTTTTAATTTCAATTACAGTGTATAATCCTTTCTTATGTTATAATACTGTTTTACTGCCCTGTTCCCTCAATGTGCCTATGCCGACAATTGTTTTGGGCACTGTACAGTTAATGTCAGTGAGTATATAATTCCTGGAGGTTAGGGTAAATGTCAAGCTGATGAAGGAGCTGTGATTTGGCCTCCAAAACACGTTCTGATTGGTCTCTCAGCTCTCCGACAGATCTGGTCTCCAGTTGGGGCTCCCCGGGTGGCTTGCTTGGATCCCTGCTTTGGCTTCACAGTGCTCCCGACAGTGGTACTGATGTGGACTGGACTCTGGACTGATATCTCCATTTTGATTCAATGCTTATTACCAGTGATGTCTGTGAGTGCATAATTATTGCATTGTATACCCTTTTTTATTCAATAAAATTTGCTACACTATTAGTGGCATGACACTTCTCTCCCCATCCCTTTTATCTTTTGTAACACTTTTTTAGTTACGCTAGTCGTCCATTATTTCACCTGGAACACATGGGCCCTGATTTGCTAAGAATTGAGTCTACCAGCAGACGCTGAACATTCAGGCAGACTCAGTACAATCAATCATGACCTGTCAGTCTTCAGAAAGGCACCCAGCAAACTGATTAAAAAGAGTCTACTTTCTAGACTCTTTCCTGTTCGTAAATACGTAATGACGTTGGGCACATTTCTAGATGCAATGCCGGATATGTTCGCTAGGTGTCACACAACCACGGGCTTTGTCCTGTTGGCGTTTATCTGTTTGCATATGAGAATACTTATAATTTAAAATAAAAAGCACACCTACAGGTGAAACTCAAAAAATTAGAATATCGTGCAAAAGTTAATTTATTTCAGTAATGCAACTTAAAAGGTGAAACTAATATATGAGATATACTCACTACATGCAAAGCAAGATAGTTCAAGCTGTGATTTGTCATTGTGATGATTATGGCTTACAGCTCATGAAAACCCCAAATCCACAATCTCAGAAAATTAGAATATTGTAAAAAGGTGCAATATTCTAGGCTCAAAGTGTCCCACTCTAATCAGCTAATTAAACCATAACACCTGCAAAGGGTTCCTGAGCCTTTAAATGGTCTCTCAATATGGTTCAGTAGGAATCACAATCATGGGAAAGACTGCTGACCTGACAGTTGTGCAGAAAACCATCATTGACACCCTCCATAAGGAGGGAAAGCCTCAAAAGGTAATTGCAAAAGAAGTTGGATGTTCCCAAAGTGCTGTATCAAAGCACATTAATAGAAAGTTATGTGGAAGGGAAAAGTGTGGAAGAAAAAGGTGCACAAGCAGCAGGGATGACCGCAGCCTGGAGAGGATTGTCAGGAAAAGGCCATTCAAAAGTGTTGGGGACTTTCACAAGGAGTGGACTGAGGCTGGAGTCAAGAGCCACCACACACAGACGGATCCTGGACATGGGCTTCAAATGTCGCATTCCTCTTGTCAAGCTGCTCCTGAACAACAAACGTCAGAAGAGTCTTACCTGGGCTAAAGAAAAACAGACCTGGTCTGTTGCTTAGTGGTCCAAAGTCCTCTTTTCTGATGAGAGCAACTTTTGTATCTCATTTAGACACCAAGGACCCAGAGTATGGAGGAAGAATAGAGAGGAACACACTGCAAGATGCTTGAAATCCAGTGTGAAGTTTCCACAGTCTATGATGATTTGGGGAGCCATGTCATCTGCTGGTGTTGGTCCACTGTGCTTCATTAAGTCCAGGGTCAACGCAGTCATCTACCAGGAGATTTTGGAGTACTTCATGCTTCCTTCCGCAGACGAGCTTTATGGGGATGCTGACTTCATTTTCCAGAAGGACTTGGCACCTGCCCACACACTGCCAGAAGCACCAAAACACGGTTCAATGACCGTGGGATTACTGTGCTTGATTGGCCAGCAAACTCGCCTGACCTGAACCCCATAGAGAATCTATGGGGCATTGCCAAGAGAAAGATGAGAGATATGAGACCGAACAATGCAGAAGAGCCGATGGCCGCTATTGAAGCTTCCTGGTCTTCCATAACACCTCAGCTGTCAGGGATGCGGGTGCGACCAGAAGTGTGTGGACTGACACAGGGAAACGTAGGCTTCAGATATAGTAAATAATATAATTTATTGAGACTAACAATACAAATATAAACGCAGTGCACCAAACCCCAAGCTAACACAAATACATACAACAAGGTGAAACAAACCCAAACCTAAACTGATATAGATACACAGGTACATACACATATAGAGCACAACGTAGTCAGGCATGCCGGGTCGATAACTATTGGGCAGTTAGGTACAGGAGGAGCAGGCGGAGAGAATGGTTAGGGTCACAAGCCAGGGATCAAACAGGAGAAGTCAGCAGAGGTCAGGATCAGGCAGGGTCGGCAACAAGTCAGGCAGAAACAGGAACAGGAATGCAGGTTACAAGATATAGGGGCCCATGGAAAAACACACACCAAGGCCCTGACTGTGAGTCTGGCCATTCCTTAAATACAACCCCTGCAATCAGCTTCAGGTGTTTTGGCTGACTGCAGGGGTGAGTCTCTGATTGCTGAGAGCACCCGCTGGCCAGCCCTGGTACTGCAGCCCACAAGGCAGGTGAGTCCCACCGTTATTGGCAAGTCCATTCCTGACATCAGCAGTGCCACAGGCTGATAGCTTCCATGCCAGGCCGCACTGAGGCAGTAATTGCTGCAAAAGGGGCCCAAACCAAGTACTGAGTACATATGCATGCTTATACTTTTCAGAGTTCAGATATTGTTCTATGTACAATCCTTGTTTTATTGATTGCATGTAATATTCTAATTTTCTGAGATTGTGGATTTGGAGTTTTCATGAGCTGTAAGCCATAATCATCACAATTATGACAAATCACAGCTTGAACTATCTTGCTTTGCATGTAATGAGTCTATCTCATATATTAGTTTCACCTTTTAAGTTGCATTACTGAAATAAATGAACTTTTGCACGATATTCTAATTTTTCGAGTTTCGCCTGTATAATATAATTTTTTTTTTTTTTTGTATGTTTCTTCAAAAATGATCAGCAAACAAATGCATTTCCTAATGATTGTCATACATTCTATTTTCAAATGTCAAACATTTTCGCTTTTATATCTCAAATAATTTGAATGTCTAGTTCTAATTTCCCAATATAGTGATATATCTTCATTCTCTTTAATCATGTAACTATTCTACATTGCAGCTCAAACTGTCTGCTACAGTGGCTTAGTGGTTAGAACTCAGAACTTACAGCACTTGGGTCATAGGTTCTAATTCCAGTCATGGCTGCACCTGTCTGGAGATTGCATGTTTCTCTGCATGGGTGTGTTTCTGCAAAAACTTCAAAGACATGCTGTTAGGCAATTTGGGCCTAGTATATGTCTGAGTTTCTGGCCTTAGATTGTAAGCTCCTTGACATTAGTAAAAGCCCAAAAAATGGAGATCAATTTCCAGGGTTCTGTCAGTACCAGGAATATTGATCAATCAATTAAGATTTTGGCTACTGACTAGAAAGTGGAAAGGGAGTGAATCCTATCTGCGTCCTGTTCTTCTGACAAGTTTGAAACTTTAAATTTTCCTTCTGTTTATATTTCATTGCAACTTTGTTTCTCTTCTCTAAGGCTACATTCACACTAGCTTTGTCAGCAGGCGTCAGACAGGCATTTGGGAAGCGTTTTTTAACGCTTTTCAAACGCCTATGAAAATCCTGCACATGGCATCACACAGTGCTGTTCACACTGAATCGTTTAGCATTGCAACCTGGCAAAACTGGCGCCTCATGTGGAGACAGGAGGAGTTGAAGCCTCCCATTCAAGTCTATGGTGTGTGGTGGTTTATGTAAGAATTTATTCTAAATATGTAGGGCGGTGTCCTCTTCCTTAAACAAAATATTGCAGTGCCTCCATCCGTTAAAATACAGCAAATATTTAATGAACCAATAATTTGGAATTTGGACACCTTAATAATTTGATCACCACTTAATAATATACCTTGAGTTCTTTTACCAGTATGATTTCTTAACATATACACAAAATTGCCTTTTTGATAAATAAATACATTTATTTATGTACAAAATTTATATATATATTCATACAAATGCAAAATACTGGTGCACACAATCAAAAATATGATAGGCTAATTTCTATGTTATCAAACAATATATGATTTCAGATAATGGTAAATATAAGAAAAACCAAATTTTGAGGGATTAATCTTATAGTGCTTCAGAAATTATTTCTCATATTCCGTGGCCATTGGAATATAAGAAAGTATTATCTGATAAATTGCACTACAACAAAACTACAAATCAGTTAATATGCAATATATAATCTCGATACCAAAATCAAACAATTTTAGTGATAATTATATATATATATATATATATATATATATATAACCTTAAACCTTAATATTCCTAAAACACACAATAAAAATGCTATAAGTCTTTGGAAAATTGGAAATATCAAATAAAATACAATATTCTAGCATGATTGGCCGGTTGAGAAGTGTGCGTACTTAGAGATATTCCTCACCTGTCCACTGGACAGTCAGGTATCACAAAAAAAAAAATTGGGTGGTCTTAACGATGACTCATACTTTGATTGAAACAAAATGTCTTTAGGTATCAAATATATATGTCCTATTCAAGTATAGTTGATTTCACTACTAACTCTTGGATAAGGAA
This sequence comes from Staurois parvus, assembly GCA_951230385.1. Taxonomy (NCBI): domain Eukaryota; kingdom Metazoa; phylum Chordata; class Amphibia; order Anura; family Ranidae; genus Staurois; species Staurois parvus. The sequence goes on along the minus strand of CATNWA010015227.1, from coordinate 343,944 downwards.
CCATAGAAAGATGTAAGTACATTTGGTTTCTCATTTTCCTGATATTTAAACTGTATTGGAATAGCTGATTTCTTCTGGAAATGTACAATTTACCCCAATTCACAAATCATTTTATTTTCATTATTTCAAACTTAGTTGAGTGGGATGCAATACCTAACCTTCTCAAAGATATTTTCCCTTGATAAAAAGTGTTGGTAATATGCCTTTTGATAATGTCTCTGTGGGTAAATATATCATGTTTTTAGCTTTAGATGACCTAAGTTTCACTTTCTTGTTTAAGGAATGAAGTTCCCATAAGGAGGAAAAACCCTCTGTTTACCGGTTTATTGTGTGGGAATTAGGGTAAACAGCCAGTTATATTTTGACCTCAGTGGATAATAGTATATTGTCCTCTCTCAAAAGTCTTGTTTGGGAATCCACACTTCCCCAAGGTTTTGTGAGATGTTTGACTCCCTATAATTAAGTTTCCTGCAAATGAAGTATCTCCTAGCTTCCCATAGACAATGGTACTTGTTTAGATGACATACATCTGCAAGGTCTTGGAATAACCAGAATCAGATCCGACCATTGTCATTTTCTGGTACTTTGATCACCTGTAGAAATTCAAATAGTGTGATATTGTGTCTTGAACAAGCTCTTCCACTCATTGTGTGTGAATGTTAACCCCTAACACTCAGCTGGGATTCCCAACTTGGGATATACAGTTGCAAGAAAAAGTATGTGAACCCCTTGGAATTACGTGGAGTTTTGCATGAATTGGGCATAAAAATGTGCTCTGAACGTCACCTAAGTCACAACAATAGAAGAACACAGTCTGCTGAACATAATACTACACAAACATTAGATGTTGCCATGGTTTAATTTGCACATAACATGTAAACATTCACAGTGCAGGGAGGAAAAAGTATGTGAGGCCCTAGCTTAATGACTTCTCCCAGAGCTAATTGGAGCCAGGAGTGAGCCAACCTTGACTCCAATCAGTGTGATGATATTGGATGTGTTGCTGACAGCTGTCCTGCCCTTAAAAAACACACACCTGTTTTGGGTTTACTGCTTTCAAGAAGCACTGTCTGATGTGAACCATGCCTCGCAGAAAAGAGCTCTCAGAAGACCTACCATCAAGAATTGTTGACTTGCATGAAGCTGGAAAGGGTTACAAAAGTATCTCCAAAAGCCTTGATGTTCATGTGTCCACGGTAAGACAGACTGTCTACAAATGGAGAAAGTTTAGCACTGTTGCTACTCTCCCTAGGCGTGGTCGTCCTGTAAAAATGACTGCAAGAGCTCAGCGCAGAATGCTGCATGAGGTAAAGAAGAATCCCAGAGTGTCAGCTAAAGACCTACAGAAATCTCTGGCACATGCTAACATTTTTGTTGACACATCTACAATAAGGAAAACATTAAACAAGAATGGAGTACATGGGAGGACACCACGGAGGAAGCCATTGCTGTCCAAAAAGAATATTGCAGCACGTTTGAAGTTTGCAAAAGAGAGCACCTGGATGTTCCACAGCACTACTGGCAAAATATACTGTGGACAGATGAAACCAAGATTGAGTTGTTTGGGAAGAACACACAACACTAGGTGTGGAGAAAAAAAGGCACAGCACACCAACATCAAAACCTCATCCCCACTGTAAAACATGGCGGAGGGAGCATCATGGTTTGGGGCTGCTTTGTTGCCTCAGGGCCTGGACGGATTGTTGTCATTGACGGGAAAATGAATTCCAGAGTTTATCAAGACATTTTGCAGGAAAACGTGCGACCATCTGTCCACCAACTGAAGCTCCGCAGAGGATGGGTGATGCAACAGGACAATGACCCAAAGCATACAAGTAATTCAACAAAACAATGGCTGCAACAGCACAGAATACGCCTTCTGGAGTGGCCCAGTCAGAGTCCTGACTTCAACCCGATTGAAATGCTGTGGAATGACCTTAAGAGAGCGATTCACACCAGACATCCCAAGAATATTGCTACACTGAAACATTTTTGTGAAGAGGAGTGGTCCAAAATTACTCCAGATCGTTGTGAAGGTCTGATCTGCAACTACAGGAAACATTTGCTTGAAGTTATTGCTGCCAAAGGAGGGTCAACCAGTTATTAAGTCCAAAGGTTCACATACTTTTTCCTCCCTGCACTGTGAATGTTTACATGTTATGTGCAATTAAACCATGGCAACATCTAATGTTTGTGTGTAGTATTATGTTCAGCAGCCTGTGTTCTTCTATTGTTGTGACTTAGATGACGTTCGGAGCACATTTTATGCCCAATTCATGCAAAACTACACGTAATCCCAAGGGGTTCACATACTTTTTCTTGCAACTGTATCATTTTCTTAATAAACAGTCCCCAAAAGTCATTACAGGTGCCACTCCTGAAACACCTGGCAGGCATTTGTGGTGCAGTTGCAATGTGGTTGCGAGGCGTTTGCAGAGTGTTAATACCATTTAACTTCATTATAGGCATTTGTGGTGCAGTTTTAATGCTTGGCAAATGCCTATCAGATGCCTGAAAACCGTGCATAGGTAGTTTGAGGAGCATTTGAGGAGCGTTAAAAACTCTTCCCAAACACCTGTCAAATGCTATTGGGTCGTTTGGCAAGAGTAAAGGCTCATTCACCCTTGACTTTATTTCTAACTCTTGCCAAATGACCCATTAGCATTTGACAGAGTTTTTAACACTCCTCAAATGCTCTCTCTATGCGCGGTTTTGAGGCATTTGATAGGCGTTTGCAAACATTAAAACTGCACCACAAACGCCTATAACGAAGTTAAATGGTATTAACGCTCTGCAAACGCCTCGCAACCAAGTCGCAACCGCACTGAAAACGCCTGCCAGGTGTTTGAGGAGCGGCACCATAAACTTGAATGGGAGGCTTCAACTACTGACTCGACATAAGGCGCTAGTTTTGCCGTGACGCAATGCTAATGCTTCAGTGTGAACAGCACTGTGCAGAATTTTCATAGGCGTTTGATGAGCATTAAAAACACTTCCCAAGTGCTTGTCTGATGCCTGCTGACAAAGCTAGTGTGAACATAGCCTTAGAAATAAAGTCAAGTGTGAACAAGCTCTTAAACCTCTCTCCTTTTATACAACTTGACCCCCTCCCCCGCCCCTCCTGTCATCACCTGTTCCATCTGCAAATCTATGTATCACCGCCCCACTCTTTTTATTTAACTATTTATTTACTGATCAAGTTAATGTGTCTCATTTCCTATCACCTACAGCTCAGATCTCGCATTATTATATGATTCCTGATTGTATCTCACCACTAGTCCCATTCCCTTACTTATAATAACCTTTAGGGCCAGTTCACACTACATATGTTTCAGTTGCTTTTTCTGCATCCAAAACGCACAGAAAGAAGGTTATATGGTTGTCAATGTCATAGTTCACATCAGCGCTTGCAGTTCCAGTGCATTGCAGGTGCTGTCAAAAAAGTCAAACAGGCTGCATTGTTTATGCATAGGACTGTACTGGAACACGGTAAAACGCCCTGGAACGCACTAAAATGCACATGTCCCTAATTAAATTTAAGAAAAAGAGAGGGGAAAAAATTAACTGGAATGCATAAAAAAATGCACTGGAACTCGTCAAAAATGCATCCAAAATGCACTGGAACACACCAAAAATGCATCCAAAATGCACTGGAACACATCAAAAACGCATCCAAAATGCACTGGAATACACCAAAAATGCATCCAAAATGCTCTGGAACACGCTAAACATGCATCAAAAAAGTGCACGCAAAAAACGCATGTGGAACACATCTAGACTGTGTTTCTATAGTGTGAATTGGCCCTTAGGACTTGTTCACACCATTTGTGGTGCAGAAACGCATGCAAGAGCATGTTTTTTCCAGCACAGCAAAGAAATGCAATGCACTCTGCAGATGTGCGCAGGTATCATGATGAAAACTTAATTGCACCTCCACACGTCTAGTAAACACAGACGCATTCACAGCCACCAAAATGCATGGCACCACACTACTGTGCGGTTAGGTGCAACACACTTTTAAAAAAGTATGCCTGCAGTATTTTTGCATGTTCCCACACTTTAAGCAGCCTATTGAAATTAATGAGCTGAGAAAAAAAAAGTAAAAAATGCTCCATTCACACAAGTCCTCTGGCCTGTACAGCATGAATGAGTGGGTTGTTTATGTGGCTGGAGCCACCTGTTACACTATGGGGACACAGCAGCTGTATGAACACAGGTTTTAATCTGACAGATGTGAAGGCGTGGGGAAGTGTCCCTGAATGCTCACTGTGTTCAGGGCTGTACACCTGCACCCATATGCTTGTCAAATTATGACCTGCAGCATTTCCATAGTGTAGCATAGGTTGCCTGCAAACGGCGATAGCCACAAAAACAAACCACTGATTCACGCTCTACAGGCCACAGCACCCATGTGAATGAGCCCCAAGACCTCAATTACATACACAGCTTTATTTATGAACTCAGTACAGTTTTATCATTTAGATTTCACAGGAATTTGGCTGGGATTGTGCATATTATCAACATTTTTAGTGTATTTTTACCATAAATATAATTTGGATATTTTCTCTGGCGCTGGGGGGCTGTCAGATATGCTGTACGGGGCCCCGTGATATCTAACAGTGGCCCTGGGTGTATGCTTGTGTCTGTACCACCAGTATATATAAGAAGAACAATAACTTCTTCTATGGAATACATTGAACCTCTGCTATGTACCTCAATGTACCTAGGAATCGGACATATTTTCAACTGAAAATACAACAATTATAAGTAATGTTTCCCCTGCAAATGAGGATCAGCTCCTTGGTGGAGAACAACAATCTCGCCATGTCCAGATGTGGTCTGGAATTCCACAAAAGGACAATTCACAAAGCTAAAAAATAGACTTGCAAATTACTACTAAACTCTCCTAACTACAGTCAGGTCCATAAATATTGGGACATCGACACAATTCTAACATTTTTGGCTTTATACACCACCACAATGGATTTGAAATGAAACAAACAAGATGTGCTTTAACTGCAGACTGTCAGCTTTAATTTGAGGGTATTTACATCCAAATCAGGTGAACGGTGTAGGAATTGCAACAGTTTGCATATGTGCCTCCCACTTGGTAAGGGACCAAAAGTAATGGGACAGAATAATAATCATAAATCAAAATTTCACTTTTTAATACTTGGTTGCAAATCCTTTGCAGTCAATTACAGCCTGAAGTCTGGAACGCATAGACATCACCAGACACTGGGTTTCATCCCTGGTGATGCTCTGCCAGGCCTCTACTGCAAATGTCTTCAGTTCCTGCTTGTTCTTGGGGCATTTTCCCTTCAGTTTTGTCTTCAGCAAGTGAAATGCATGCTCAATCGGATTCAGGTCAGGTGATTGACTTGGCCATTGCATACCATTCCACTTCTTTCCCTTAAACTCTTTGGTTGCTTTTGCAGTATGCTTTGGGTCATTGTCCATCTGCACTGTGAAGCGGCGTCCAATGAGTTCTGAAGCATTTGGCTGAATATGAGCAGATAATATTGCCCGAAACACTTCAGAATTCATTCTGCTGCTTTTGTCAGCAGTCACATCATCAATAAATACAAGAGAACCAGTTCCATTGGCAGCCATACATGCCCACGTCATGACACTACCACCACCATGCTTCACTGATGAGGTGGTATGCTTAGGATCATGAGCAGTTCCTTTCCTTCTCTCTACTCTTCTCTTCCCATCACTCTGGTACAAGTTGATCTTGGTCTCATCTGTCCATAGGATGTTGTTCCAGAACTGTGAAGGGTTTTTTAGATGTCGTTTGGCAAACTCTAATCTGGCCTTCCTGTTTTTGAGGCTCACCAATGGATTACATCTTGTGGTGAACCCTCTGTATTCAGTCTGGTGAAGTCTTCTCTTGATTGTTGACTTTGACACACATACACCTACCTCCTGGAGAGTGTTCTTGATCTGGCCAACTGTTGTGAAGGGTGTTTTCTTCACCAGGGAAAGAATTCTTCGGTCATCCACCACAGTTGTTCTCTGTGGTCTTCCAGGTCTTCTGGTGTTGCTGAGCTCACCGATGCGTTCCTTCTTTTTAGGAATGTTCCAAACAGTTGTTTTGGCCACACCTAATATTTTTGCTATCTCTCTGATGGGTTTGTTTTGTTTTTTCAGCCTAATGATGGCTTGCTTCACTGATAGTGATAGCTCTTTGGATCTCATCTTGAGAGTTGACAGCAACAGATTCCAAATGCATATAGCACACTTGAAATGAACTCTGGACCTTTTATCTGCTCATTGTAATTGGGATAATGAGGGGATAACACACACCTGGCCATAGAACAGCTGAGAAGCCAATTGTCCCATTACTTTTGGTCCCTTACCAAGTGGGAGGCACATATGCAAACTGTTGTAATTCCTACACCGTTCACCTGATTTGGATGTAAATACCCTCAAATTAAAGCTGACAGTCTGCAGTTAAAGCACATCTTGTTCGTTTCATTTCAAATCCATTGTGGTGGTGTATAGAGCCAAAAATGTTAGAATTGTGTCGATGTCCCAATATTTATGGACCTGACTGTATACTTCCATCCACTAACACTCCCCACTACCACTTCTGGGTGTGTGCAAACGTCCTTCCGCAAATGTCATGACGTATTTCCGGTATGATAGCTGCTCTAGCGCCTCCTCCAACAGCCATCTTAGCGTTTTTTTTGTGCACCATAGCAATTTTCCATGCGACTCCATTGTGTATATGACATTCGCAAATATATGTTTGCAGCTGTACTGTGTATATGACATTGGTGAATGTATGTTTGCAGCTCTACTGTGTATTTGGCATTGGCGAATATATGTTTGCAGCTCTACTGTGTATATGACATTGGCGAATATATATTTGCCGGTAAAGGCCCAAAGTCAGCATAAATTGGGGGCATAATTTATTACTGTTAAGAGGATTGTAAAAAAAGAAAAGCTAGCTGCACATTGAACATGACCTATTCATTGGTACATAACATGGTCTTGTGGTGCAATAGGGGGCTTTTGGGTTGTTAGTTTGGATATACTTGCATATGTGCACTCTAACAACCTAGATTTGGGCAGATTATATAGTTCACAAAATATAAATGTTAGGGGTGCTAGTATATTGAACTTGAACATGACATAACCCCCCAAAAAAACAAACATAGTCCAAACGTTTATTGATAAAATACATATTCCACATTTATTTGGACAGCAGCAACAAGTAGGTAATCAAGTTCTTGGTGGGAAAAAAAAAAGCAGGATTGATGTTGCCAAAATAGAACGGTCCTGCTCATAAAAGCTTACAATCTAAAAGATTATACTTTCAATGAACTGTGCTTTCACAGGTTACAGCAGGAAACAAATGGTTAATATGAATCACGTAGTAGGCTTACCTATCCACAAAACAGGCTGCAGATCAAAAATACTAATATAAAAATACATACATGCCAAAATAAAACACCTCCCACCTCCCCAAATCCCCCACACATACATTTCTCATCAGGTTTGTCTGAAAACTGCATTTCAGTCTAAATAAAGCAAACTTGGAAAAGCAGAGCAATTGACATATGTTAGGATTACAATGCAAAGATAAAAATCACACAATCATTGTACAATAACACACAAACACACCTTAGAAGAAAAAAATACAAAACATTTACAGCCCACATCAAAACACAGCGTGAGTGTGGCCTGGGGCAATTCACCACAATATCTCTTCCTCCCCAAACCACCACAGGCAAGGACTTGCTGAAAATAACTGGCCTATTACAAGACAAAATCACCCACTACTGCAACTTTTTATATAACATAGGCACCTGATTAATTCTCTTCCCACCTGCGTTAACCCTTGGTATACAGGCCCCACAAATCAGAGTCAGAAAGAAAGCCACAGTGTACCTGTGCAGCAATAGAACATTGAACAGGGATGTGAAGGGGAACCCCATTGGCAATATTTATTGGAATTATGGGCACAATTCACTCCAGATTATCGCATGAGTTAAGGCAGTCACATGACCACATCTCGCATGCAATGCTGAAAATGTCAATTCACTTTTGCTAGTATGCGGCATTTCCCATAAATTGGAAAAACACTTAGGAAATCAAACATAAAAAGGCCTTACACCCCGTTCACATCAAAGCCGATTTAGAAATTGTGCAACGTACAGTAAAGATGCCGATTTCCTTGCGATTTGCAAGACATCTGACACAGATATCTATGAAAATCGCCACAAAAGTAGTACATGTACTACTTTAGAAATCAGTGTCGGAAACGCACCCATGTAACTGCTCTAACAGCAGACAATAGGGTGCGACTTGGCATACGATTTGCAAGTTGCATGTCATGCAAATCACATGCCAAGTCACACTCAGTGTGACCGCTATTAGAGCATTCATATTGGTGTGGTTCAAACTTGGACGGAGCTGCAACAATATGTAAAGTAATGAATACACTACTTTTCATGCGATTTGCAGAGAGATCTGTGTCAGATGTCTTGCAAATCGCACTTTAAATCAGCATGTGCCCCGACTTTGAAATCATGTGATTTCACTGTAGGCCCAAGGGGCGGAGCCTGAACATGGCAGTGCAGGAGAGCACGATATAAGTGCTCTCTGACAAATCTCCGCTTTCATCCACCCTAAAGAGCCCTCTAATGGAAATCCCCGGAGACCTACCTGGGTGAGGGGGTTAGCCGAAGGAGCTGTGCCGGTCCGGCGGACGAAGACTGAGAGAGCCGGTCCTGGGCTTCCTGTATCGCGCCGGTGGAGACCCAGGACGGAGCACCGGGTTGCCGGGGAGACGGAGTGACGTGGCGTGCCCACATGGTCAGCCGCGGAGGAGCTCTGGGAGGAGGAGAAGCCGGCCGGCGTCCTGAGGGAAGAAGGAGACACCGACCTGCTCCCTAACTCGTCTCCCAGCCTGTACAACACTAGTTTGGCGGTATGCCGGTGTTCTACAGACAGGTTCACAGACAGCCACACAAAGAAGAAGACCCTGGAAGAATCCCCCTAAGAAAACGAACAGAGGAGGAATATCGGATAATCGCAGCCTGGAGCCGCCTCACAGGAGATTCGAGTGAGAGGAGGGTGAGTGACATCGGTCTAGGCTAGCTGCATATTGCACTGTGTGATATATTCAAATGCTCGGTAAAGGAGAAAAGGGGGATTCCCAGGGGATGTGAGGAGGGAGAAGAGGAAAAGGAGTTAATCGGCCCTAGAAGAGGACATTAATGTGTAAATGGACAAATAGTAGATTAAATCTAGCTTCCTAGTACACAGTCCTAATATTTACCCTGGTTTTATAGAAAGGAACAGGTTTCGCAAGAAGATATGAAGAACAAAAGCTCTAAAGGAAGTGGGCCTAAAGGGTCCCAGGGAAATGTGACTCCAGAAAGACCCCAAGGTGGAAGTGAAAAAGGGGAAATGGAAATTAGTTTGGAAAATACCCCCAGATTATCTCTGGGAATGAATACTAGTAGTCAACAAGTGATAGAAAATACAGAAAGGAAAGACCCTGAAAGTGAGCTACAAGTACTGAATAAAAAAGAGATGGCAGAAATGTTCAAAAGTTTGGAAAAAAAAAATAAAGCAGGAAATGGCAACTGTTTGGAAAGATTTGGGGTATTTGTTACTGAGAGTGGAAGAAACTGAGGAAAAGGTTAAAAATCATGCCCAAAATATTTCCGAATTAGAAAAAAGGACAATTACTATTGGGAAAGCTCAGAAAAAAATTGCTTTATAAGATAGAGGTACAAGAAAACAGGGATAGGAGGAGTAATCTTGGGATACGAGGAGTCCCAGAGATTTCAAGGGGGGAAGAACTGCAGGAATTGGTCTGTAAAATCTTAAACTCCATAATGGATAGACCTGATACAGAGTTGGTTAAATTGGATGGAGTGTTTAGAACAGGGAAGCCTCAACAAGGAAATGGGATGGAAAACCGAGAGACATAATTGTGCAATTCGATAAGTATGGAGATAAGGAAGTGATTTGGAGGAAGATCAAGGGAAGAACAATTATTAAGTACGGAGAAATAAACATTCAGATTTTTGCAGATTTAACACCTGAGACTTTGTGGAGAAAGAGTGCTTTGAAACCCCTACTAGTGCAGATGAGAAAACAGAATGCGCATTATAGATGGGGAACTCCAGCGTGCCTAATTGGAAGGAAGAACGGAATAACAGCTTATCTGAGATTCCCTGAGAACTTGAGAGACTTCTGTGAAAGACTTGATTTGCAAAGAATAGAGATTCCTGGATGGGAAGAAGAAGGGGAAATAGGACTCATGGGGAAGGAGGACTGGCAGTTTGTTAGAGGGGGGAAGTAGGGGGGAGGGGGTATCCCTTTTTTTTCCCCTCTCTCTTCCTCTCTTTAAGAGTTTGGTGGAAATCTATCGAGCTAATTAGATAGAAGGAGGGTAACTGGGGAGGCTGGAAGGGTGGAATCAAAAGTGGATTTGGTCCCACAAATGATTAGTAGGCAAATTAGAGGCCTAAAAAATGGGTAGGTTAGTAAAAGGGGGGTAATGGGGTGGGGGAGGGAATGGACTGGGAGAGGGGTAGAATAGGAAGGGGGGTGGGAGGAGGTGGGGGAGGGGAATTAAGGCTAACACTCTGCATGATGAGAGAAGGTATAAAAGTAAAGAGTGAGGAAAAGAGAGCATGGAGGTGAAGAAAAGAGGCATAAAAAAGATGGAAGAACTACAGTTTATAACTTATAATGTAAATGGGTTGAATTGTGCTGGGAAAAGATTTACCGTATTTTCCGGCGTATAAGACGACTGGGTGTATAAGACGACCCCCTAATTTTCCAGTTAAAACATAGGTTTTGGGCTATACTCGCCGTATAAGACTACCCCCCTTCCGAGGCAACACTATTAAAAACATCAGATTTTTTTATTGAAATGGTTATGACTTACCGGTACTTAAAATCCTTCAAAATCCTCATGTTCATCCTCTGACATATCTTGTGATACATTTGTATGACAGTGATCATATGGATCAAATGTCAAATCAGATGGTTACTGCTGGATGTGCGGTTAATACGGTAGCTTCAGCTACATACAGTATACAGTATATATACAGCCCGCTGGATGTGCAGTAATGTACATACAGTATACCACGCTGAGCCAAGCTGGCTCAAAACAAATGTCCCTATGACAGATTAATCTGTCAGCCCGCTGGATGTGCGGTATATACAGTATACTGAGTATATACCACTGTGGTATATACATTATACTGAGCCAAGCTGTTTCAAAACGTACCGGTATGTCCCTACGGTAATCAGACCGCTGGATGTGTGTATGTACAGTAGTGAGGCTACATACAGTATACGCTGGGCCAATCACGGTGAGCGATGTATTCTACTAATGAATACAAAGCCTGCTCGGATTGGCTGAGGTTGTTGTGACATCATCAGCCCACCTCTCTGACTCAGCCAATCCGAGCAGGCTTTGTATTCATTAGTAGAATACATCACTCGCCCTGATTGGCCCAGTGTATACTGTATGTAGCCCCAGCTACCGTACATACACGCATCCAGCGGGCTGATTACAGTAGGGACGTACCGGTACGTTTTGAAACCGCTTGGCTCAGCGCAGTATACTGTATATAACACATATCCAGCGGGCTGACAGATTAATCTGTCATAGGGACATTTGTTTTGAACCAGCTTGGCTCAGCACGGTATACTGTATGTACAGTATTTTTTGATTGAAAAGATACTTTTATTACAGAAGCATCAAAAACAACATGATACTTGTAATCGGGGTACATCTCACCCTGTACTGCGACGCAGCGCGCACCACATTGCAATACAGTTCCAAGCATACGATAAATACATTCAGAAATAAATACATTCGCTCAGCGGTATGATGCCTGACGTGATGTGCGTGGAGGATGAATCCCCCGGACCAACACGTCATGCATAACGCCGCTTACCCCAAAAACCATAGCATCCTGATACACAGTATAGTACAGTATTACCACACATCCAGCCAGCTTGACCCAAACAAACTCAAGGTTCACATTTTATACCCCGCGTATAAGACGACACCCAATTTGTGGGGTATATTTTTAGGTATAAAAAGTAGTCTTATACGCCAAAAAATACTGTAGGTTATTTAAGGAATTACAACACAGGGCATCCTCTGTGTTTTTTTTTTTTTTTTTGCAGGAGACACACTTAGAGATAGAGTCAAATGTTAAGTTGAATTCTAGATATTATCCAACGTGGTATTATGCATATTCCCAATTAAGAGAGTAAAGGGGAGTGGCAATAGGCTTTGCAAAGAACATAAGGTTTGAGTTGGAGGATAGAAAAACGGATCCTGAGGGAAGGTTTTTATTTTTAAAAGGTAGACTACAAGAAATTTGAGTGTACAGTAGCTAATATTTACTGTCCAAATAGGAGACCGGAGATATATTTGAAAGGTGTATTGAAAAAATTGATGGACTTTAAAAAGGGGCGCTTGATAGTGGCTGGGGACTTCAATTTCTGTGTGGATCCACAGGTGGATGCAATCTCTTCTGTGCGGAGAGAGGGAGGTGAGTCTCTGAGATCCTGGAAGAAGGCCATACATAAGTGCCAACTGGTGGACATCTGGAGAATTACACATGGGAAGGATAGAGACTATACCTTCTTCTCTAATGCACACGAGATGTATTCAAGATTGGATTATATATTTGTAGATCACCAACTTATTGAGTCTTTGGTTAAAGTAGAAATAGAAGCAATGTCCTTATCGGATCATGCCCCTGTTACAATGAAATTAGGGTGGGGAAGGCGGATGACAGGAGGTTTAGGATGGAAGTTGAATGAGGCACTTCTCCAGGTCAAGGAGACTGATCAGAAAATTAGGGAAGAGATTGAGCAATTTTTTTTGGGGAGAACGAGACAGGAGACGTGTCGTGGCTACAGTGTGGAAGTCCCATAAGGCTTATATAAGAGGAATACTGATTGCAATCGGGGCAAAAAATAAAAGGGAAAGAAGAGAGAAACTCATTGGGCTTTTAAAGGAAATATTTGATTTGGAACAGATACATAAAAATAGAATAACAAAAGAGATAAGACAGAAGACAATAAAAAAGAAAGGAAGAACTAGAGATTTTGATGGAAGAGGAGAAGAGAAGTGTCACGGAACGCAAGATCGCCGCCACCAACATACGACGATCCCACGATTGTGACGTCTATTATGTCACAAGCACGGCGTCAGATCCCAGACCTTCTTACCAAAACTCGTGACCGAAGGGCTACCCAACCTAAAACCGCGATGTGACGTGCGTAACAATGCCACACCCAGCTGCACCCTGCACAACGATTTTCCAGCTAATGGATACAGATCGACGTGCCAGCAGCCTGGATCGATTGTTACTAGGTCAGGTTAATTAGGCAATTAACCATTCGCACTGCCACCACCACCACCTCCTTTTTATCCAGAGAAGAGGAAACGTTCAGCTATAACACTAGAATGGTTGATGTAATCGACTTCATAACACGGTCATCACGGACTATGGCGCAAAACAAAATCCCAACAAGCCTTCACCCCACTACAAATCTGCCTTCCGCACCTACACCTCCTCCCTCCACGCAGCCAAACAAGCCTACTTCCTGACCCTCATCAAGACCCTCTCCTCCAACCCTCGCCGACTCTTCTCCACCTTCAACTCTCTACTCTCTCCACCCCCACCTCCACCCAGCACCTCACTCACCGCCCTTGAGATTGCCAATCACTTCAAAAACAAGATTGACACAATTCGCAAGGACATTGCCGCAACTCACACGCCCTCTCAACTCGTCCCCTCTCACACAGCTACCCCCTCATCCCCCTTCCCCTTCGACATTACCCGCAGGGACTTCGTCACTGCTCAAACTCCCTCCAACCCCGTTCCCCCTCACTCAGCTACCCCCTCATCACCCCTCTCCCACGGCCCCACCACTTGCTCTGACCTCCACTTCCACCCCCACCCTACATCCCTCATACTGAAGCTCCCCCAACACTCCACACCTTTGACCTTACTACCATCGAGGAAGTCTCCAAGATCCTCTCTGATGCCGCCTCACCACCTGCCCCCTCGACCCTATCCCCTCACAATTCCTACAACCTCCCTCCCCCTCCATCCTACGCTTCCTCACCCACTTCTTTAATCTCTCCCTCTCCTCCGGCACTTTCCCCTCCCCACTGAAGCATGCACACATCACCCCCATACTTAAAAAGCCCTCCCTGGACCCCAATGACCCGAACAACCTCAGACCCATCTCCCTGCTCCCACTTACATCTAAACTCCTCGAGCGCCTCGTCTACACCCGCCTATGCTCTCACCTCAACGACAACAACCTCCTCGATCCCCTACAGTCTGGCTTCTGTCCCCTACACTCCACCGAAACCGCCTTACTCAAACTCTCCAACGACCTTCTAACCGCCAAAGCTAATGGCCACTATTCAGTGCTCCTACTCCTTGACCTCTCTGCGGCCTTCGACACAGTTGACCACCCCCTCCTCTCTCCTGGCTCTCATCCTACCTGTCACAACGCTCTTTCAGCGTTACCTATAATGCTACCACCTCCCCCTCACTCCCCCTCTCTGTTGGGGTCCCTCAAGGCTCTGTCCTTGGGCCCCTTCTCTTCTCCATCTACACCTCCTCCTTTGGCCAACTCATACACTCTCACGGCTTCAACTACCACCTCTATGCCGAGGACACACAAATCTATCTCTCAACCCCCCACCTCACTCCCTTGGTCTCTGCCCGAATCACACACCTACTGAGCGACATATCAGATTGGATGTCGCTCCACTTCCTTAAACTGAATCTCTCCAAAACCGAGCTTCTTGTCTTCCCCCCAGCCCGAACCCCACCCCCCATTGACTTCTCCATCACATCCAACAACGCCAATATCAAACCCGCCCTGCAGGCCAGAGTACTTGGTGTCATTCTGGACTCCAACCTATCCTTCCAGCCCCAAGTCCAATCTTTAACAAACTCGTGCAGACTCCACCTCCGCAACATCGCCAAAATACGCACGTTCCTAACCCCAGAAACCACTAAACAGCTAATCCACTCCCTCATCAAATCACGACTCGACTACTGCAACTCCTTCCTCACTGGCCTGCCTCGCTGCTGGCTATCCCCGCTTCAGTCCATCCTGAATACGGCTGCCAGACTCATTCACCTTTCCAACCGCTCCGTTTCCGCCACCCCCCTCTGCCAATCCCTCCACTGGCTTCCGATTGCGCAACGGATCAAATTTAAAATCCTAACACTGACGTACAAAGCTGTCCACCATACTGCCCCGAACTACATCACCGACCTAATATCCAAGTACTCCCCAGCACGCACACTCCGCTCCTCACAAGACCTCATTCTCTTTAGTTCCCTGGTCTCCTCCTCCCATGCCCGCCTCCAGGACTTCTCCAGGGTGTCACCCATCCTCTGGAACTCCCTTCCCCAACCCATCAGATTATCACCTACTCTCCTCTCCTTTAGGCGCACCCTGAAAACCCATCTCTTCAGGGAAGCCTACCCCCTGCTAACTTGACCGACCTCCTCCACTCTTCCTACCACTCCATCCCCCACAGCTATCTCCTCCTGTACCACTATCCCGTCCCTTCTAGATTGTAAGCTCGAAAGAGCAGGGCCCTCGATCCCCTCATGTTTTGCATTGTATTGGTATTGTTCTGTCACATGTTCTGTCCCCCTTTGTAATGTACAGCGCTGAGTGAACTATCGGCGCTTTATAAATACTGTATAATAATAATAATAATCACACAGGCCTGTTATACAGAGGGTTTACACAAACAGTAGCGTCTCTTTAAAGGCAGGGATTCGTAAATTGCAATTAAGAGCTATAGAAACAGTTCAATACTTTCAGAGAGAAAGATTTATTACTAAAAGGGTCAAACAGGTGCAATAAAAATATTTACAGAGAAGATGTAACTAAGATATATATATATACATGTACAGAAAACAGCACAGCAAAGAGATAACAGGGAGAAGTTAAAGGGTTAAGTTGAAGAAAAAACCCCTGCGCTTAGATGGCCCTAACAGTATTAAAGCTGCTCGCACCTACTATGTACCAATATACCATAAACTAAAAATCTATAATAAATGGTGCAGCGCTGCTAATAATAAACCAGCATTAAATCACTCAGACAATGCATGCAAATGAATAAATAATCGCAACACCATGGGTAAAAACAACCCCTTTGGTGACAGCTTAGAATAACATATATCTACCACTGGTGTCAAAGTGCAAAAATGACACACACTTAATAAGTGACTAAGGGGTGATGTAACAGTCCACTTTGAGCACACAGGTGAGGAACTCTTCATACACGTGGATGTGTCATACGTGCCAAAAATCCCAAACCAGTCTGAGTGCCCCCTCACCTCCTTGCAATGACCTCAAGGGCCAACCAGCGTTCAACAAGTAATCAGGCAATCTCCTGCAGATCCCTTCAGTGCGACCGGAATGATAGTAGCTTTGGCCAGACCTCTTCCTGCACTCCACCGCTCTGGCAACACCTCTATCGTCCACTCAGAGACACAAACCAAACAGGCTCCATAATGCAATAATGTCAGATTTATTGAATAAAAATAAAATACCCACTTACATGTAGGCAGACAACCGCAAACAATTCTCAGCTATCCTCCTGACATGCGGCTTCATGGAGTCCCAATATGGCGCGGGCGCCGGAAGTGATGTCACCGCGTTCCGGAATTGACGATGGACGTGCCAACGAGTTGCGTCACGAATATCACGTGACTTCATCAGGGTGAACGCCCATAGTCTCACTCCCCATTTATATTGGCTGCCTGGGTGTCAATCAGCTTAAAGGACAACCCACGGCGGCCATGTTCTTGAAGTCCAGACCCGTGCAGACACTACCATTCAGTCTCAATAGGACTGAATATAACTATACATATCTTTTACAAAAAAACTTATAAAGGTGGTTTTATTAAATTAAAAACCCACCAATCGTCCCCAAACATTAAATAAAATCAAATACTGGGGTATAGAAGAACCACTAATGGCAATAAATATATAATTAAAAAAAAATATATATATATACATATATCTATATATAAATAAAAATGTGTACAAAATATATATAGAATATATGTATAAACCGTATAATTCGACTCCATGTAAACACTCCATGTCATAAGTTTACACTTGTAGATAAAAACATACAAAAAATCACCAATTAAAATCTATATATACCATAATAGCCAGATAGATAAAATAAAATATATAAAATATAAAATATTTTAAAAATCACTTATAAAACAATTCAGGTCGAATTCAATATTCAGACCTTTAGGAGCTTGTGTATGCATTGTGTTTATCCACCACGACTCGGCCTTATTAAGAGACTGCACTTTGTGACTTCCCCTCCAATGGCTCTTGTATTTCTCAATACCCCAAAAAATTAAAGACGAGGGGTCTTTATTATGACACAAAGAAAAATGTTTTGAAACGCTGTTTTGGATAGCCCTTTTTTATATTCTGAATATGTTCTCCAATTCTTTTCCACATGGGTCTTTTGGTTCTGCCTATGTATTGCAACCCACATTGGCATTGCAACCCATAGACCACCCCTTCTGTCCTACATGATATAAAATCACGAATCTCATATCTTGTTCCGTCGACCTTGGACTCAAAATATTTTCTTTTTTTGTTATGCCCTTTAGTTTCCTTACATGCATGACATGATCTACAGGGAAAAAAAAAACCTTTTTGGTCCAGAAAGGTGACCCGTTTATTTTTTATTGGAGGATCTACAACGTTTTTAACCAATCTGGTTCTTAAGGTCGGTGCCTTTCTATAAATAAAACGCGGTTTTACAGACACTATATTACTAAGACCAGGGTCTACTCTTAAAATAGGCCAATGCTTTCTAAAAAAATTTTCAATCATTTTATAATGTGTATTAAAATCCATAATAATTGGGACCTGATCCACACTGTCCCTACTATTAATCACTTCAATTTTCTTACCCTTATCTTTTAATAACATTTTTCTTTCCATATTTCCAACTACATTCATTTTGTTAACAATATGCTCTCTTGTATAACCTTTTGAGATAAATCTTTCCCCTATCATCCCTACTTGTTCCTTATAATCCTCTATTTTGGTGCAATTTTCTCCTGAGTCGTATAAACTGACCCTTCGGAATATTAAATAGCCAGGAAGGGTAATGACAGCTGTCACTCGGAATGTATCCATTCCTGTCTACATTTTTAAAAAAAGTTTTAGTGACTAAAGCACCTTGTTGTATATCTATATTCAGATCCAAAAAATTGATATTGGAGTTACTATATTCCCATGTCAACTTAATATTTTTGTCATTATTATTAAGTTTATTACAAAAGGCCAGTAAGGAGTTGGCATCCCCCTTCCATATTATGAACACATCATCAATATAACGTTTAAATACCAGGAGCTTTTTGGGGGGTTGTTGGTAAATAACCTCTTCCTCCCAGAGGGCCATAAACAAATTGGCCACACTGGGGGCAAACCTCGCCCCCATCGCAACCCCTTTCGTTTGTTTATAGAACCTATGTTCATACCAAAAGTAATTGTGCGATAAGCAAAAATCTAAACATTCTACTAAATATTTCCTTTGCTTCCACTTGATGTCACTAAATTCTCGTAGTGCCCATTCTACTGACTTAATAGCTTCTTCATGTCCAATAATCGTGTACAGGGATGCGACATCTGCACTAGCGAGATATATATCCCCATGATCTTTATCCTTAATTTCATGAAGGACCTGAATAAGGTGCTTTGTGTCTCGTAAATATGACCTCGATTTTTTTACAAGAGGTTGGAGAAAGATATCAATATACTGGCCCAATCTGGCCAAAATTGATTGAATCCCATTCACAATTGGTCTGCCCGGCGGACAGACTGGATCCTTATGTAGTTTTGGAATAGTATAAAATTACCGGAATCCTACATGATTCAGGGATCAAGAACTTAGACTTCTTTTTTATCAAGTATTTTTTTATCTGTACCTCTCTTGATCAATTTTCCCAGCTCTTTCTTATATATAAAGGTAGGGTCTTTAGAAAGCACTTGGTATGTGGTGGAATCTTTAAGTTGCCCTTCTAGCTCTGTACGATAATACTCCTTAGTCATCACCACAATACCCCCCCTTATCCGCCGGTCTGATTACTAAATTATCCCTTTTAGAGAGACTTTTAATTCCTATATTGATACCCATATTATAACCAACTTTAGGGATGGTTAATTGTTCTAAATCAGAAATGACCATTTTTTTTTTTTCAATAATTTTTATTAGAAATTTTTGAAACATACAAACAACTGAGAACTATGATATAAAGAGGTTCACATTAATACATAGAAAATATGCATAAAAAGGGTTAGTTGACGGCACCTCACCATCCGGTCGAGGCACAATGCAGAGTCTTGCTTTAGTTACATGAGAGGTATGCTACCTTTGTGAACCAATTGGAACTTTAGGAGGTATAATAAGGGGGAATGAAAGGGGTAGAGGAGGGGGAGGGGGGGAGGGGAAGGTGATGGCACCGGGTCGTCAAAGTCAAGTAGTATGGAAGAGAGTTATAAAATCATTTTATGGAACATTTGGGATTTTGTATCCATCGAGTCCACTGGGTCTCAAATTTATGATACGAGGAATTGTGGAGCGCCGTTCTTCTCTCCATCTCGCAAAGGAAGTTGAGGTCGGTCAGTAGTCGGGTCATAGAAGGAATGTCAATAGAACGCCACAACCTGGTGATATTTATTTTTGCAGCAGACAAGACGTGAATGGTAATAGTACGTGAAGCTAGAGGAATTTTGTCTATGCCAATGTGAAGGAGCGCTAAAGCAGGGTTTGGGTAAATTGGGGTTTTCACTATCGAGGATAGTAATTGGAAAACCTGGTTCCAATAGGAAGTGAGGGATTTGCATGCCCACATCAAATGGAAAAGGGAGCCCCTTTCTCCACAACGTCTCCAGCAAGTTTGGGAATGTTGGGGATAAAACAAAGACAGCTTGACTGGTGTTAAGTACCATTGATGGAGTATTTTCAGGTATGATTCCCAATGCGAGCTGCACTTTGAGGCTTTGAAAGTAATGGTGAAAATTCTCTCCCAGGTGGAGGGAGATATCGGTTGTTGAGTTATGTTTTCCCAGTTTGCTAGGGATGATGTATATGTGGTAAACTGCGAGTCAACCAGCATTGTGTAAAAAGCTGATATACCTTTTTTTGGATAAGTAGATTTTTGAAAGAAGTGGTGTGCTGTCGCAGGGATTTTTATGTTAAATGGTACATGTGCCTTACGGAGGGCATGGGTTAAACGTATATAGGTAAAATATTCAGTTGCCGGGATTCGGTATTTGTCCCGAATGTCTTGAAAGGAGTGAAATTTGTTGTTAGTATATAGGTCTTGTATATGGAGTAATCCATGTTCTATCCATAGGTTTAGGTTTAAGTGAGGGGAAAGGCAGTGTAGAGCTGAGAGCGGAGTGGTAATGTGGAGGTTGTCTGTTCGTAATTTGGTATGAGTAAGAAAGTCCTCCCAAGCTGCTAGGGAAGCTCGTATGCAGGGGTTATATTGCGGGTTTGTAGGTTGTTCTCCACGGGGTATGAATAGTAAGTCGAACAGGGTGTGCGGTAGGAATAGGGAGGTTTCCATAACAGTCCAGGTCTTGCTAATTGTGGGATGTCTCCAGAAGAATAGCTGGTCAAGTATTGCAGCAAGATAGTATGACTTTACATGTGGGAGACCCGCTCCGCCTCTGGAGGGAGGACGGATTAAAAGATTCGTGACGCATCTAGGTTTTTTTGAGTTCCAAAGGAACCGATTCAGAATTGCCTGGGGTTTTGTGAAAAAGATATGGGGCACTGGAATAGGGAGTGTTCTAAAGATATATAATATCTTGGGTAAAATACACATTTTGATTGTCGCCGTTCTGCCTAGCGTCGAGAGGGTAGTGGTGCGTAGACCTTTAATTTCTTGTGGGATAGATTCAAGTAATGGTATAAAGTTAGCAGTGTATAGTTGGCTAGTCCTTGTAGTGAGTCTGATT
Organism: Staurois parvus; assembly: GCA_951230385.1. Classification (NCBI taxonomy): domain Eukaryota; kingdom Metazoa; phylum Chordata; class Amphibia; order Anura; family Ranidae; genus Staurois; species Staurois parvus. The sequence continues at coordinate 322,887 of CATNWA010015227.1, read as the reverse complement.
CCTAGGTATGGAATGCTAACTTTTTCCCAATGGAAGGGGAAATGCTTAGAGAGGAGATTTTGGTTATTTTCAGGTATATGTAGATTCAATATGGAAGATTTCGGTTCATTAAGCTTATAGTAAGATACAGATGTGTAGTTTTGGATTTGCATTCGTATCGCGTTAAGGGACTTATATGGGTTGGTGACCATTAGGATAATGTCATCCGCAAATAGGCTGATCTTGTGTTCTGATTTTAGGAATTTAAATCCCGTAAATTTAGGGTCATTTCTAAGGTTGGTTGCCAGTGGTTCAATAAGAAGAGCAAAAATTATGGGGGATAAAGGGCAACCTTGTCTAGTTCCGTTAGAGATGGAAAAAGGATGAGATAACGTACCATTAGTTAGCACTCTGGCTGAGGGTCTAGAGTAAAGGGACAATATGGCCGATAACATCCAACCAGATATCCCAAATTTTTGTAGTGTATGCGTCATAAATTGCCAGTGGATTCGGTCAAACGCCTTTTCTGCATCGAGGGATAATAGAAGCGAGGGTTGGGGGTTTAATTCAAGGTGGTGTATCAAGGATAAGATTCGTCTAGTGGCGTCAGGGGCCTGTCTACCAGGAATAAACCCTACTTGGTCTGGATGAATTAGAGTCGGTAGGTAGGGGAGTAGTCTCAGAGCTATTATTTTAGCATAAATCTTTAAGTCTGTGTTGAGAAGTGAAATCGGTCTGTAATTTTGTACCAATCGGGGGTCTTTGCCAGGTTTCGGAATGGTAGTAATTATCGATTGTAGCATTTCTTGGGGAAATTCACCATAAGTAGCTGCATGGTTGTATAGGAGTGCTAGGTGCGGAGTAAGGTTGGGAGCAAGTGCTTTATAATATTCATTGGTGAAACCATCATTCCCTGGGGACTTGTTCAGTGGGAGGGAACATATGATTTTCTCTAGTTCAGGAGGGGCAATCGGTACAGAAATAGATTCAAGTTGGGCCTGAGTCATGCATGGGAGATTAGTACTACTCAAAAAATGTTCGATCGATTGTGTTGTTGGTTGGATTGTATCAGCGTCATCTTTCAAGTTATAAAGTGTCTGGTAGTAGGCCGCAAAAGCATTGGCAATGTCTTGAGGGTTTGTGAGGGTGTCAGGTAACGTAGGATGTTGGATTGTGGATATTTTGGTTTTCAGTCGTTTTTGTCTGATAGTCTTGCTAAGGAGCGAGTTTGCTTTGTTACCTAGTGCGTAAAATCTAGCTTTTGTTTTTAGCAGATTAGCGTCGTATGTATGTAAAAAAATGGTACGCAATTTATTTCTGTCGGAGTTTAGAGTCGCTGTCGTGGCTGGATTTGGGTGTTGTTTATTTATTTTTTCATTTAAGCGGATGGAGGACATGAGTTGGTCAATTTGTTGAGAACGTTGTCTCTTAACACGGGAATTTAATTGAATGAGGATACCTCTCATGTAGGCCTTGTAAGCTGGCCAAATCGTGGTAATGGATATATCCGGGGTGGAATTGGTATCAAAGAAAAGTTTATGGGCATCTTGAATATGCTTCAGGTTTTCCGGTGCTAATAAAAGTGCAGAGTTAAGTCTCCAGATGGGTGGTAGTGCTGTATTTCGATCATCGATCAAGGACATTTGGATCGGAGCGTGGTCGGACCAGGTTATGGTCCCTATTTTGGATGACGTCACCTGTTGCAGCGTCCACTTATCTGTTATGAACATGTCTATTCGGGAGTAAGAAAGATGCGGAGCGGAATGATAGGTATAGTCCCGTTCAGAGCCATGTTGACATCTCCAGATGTCATAGAGGTCGTTGTTATGGAGAAATTGGTTAAAAGTAGGTTTGGTGTATTTGGAAGTGGAGGAAGAGTCTATGTCCGAATTTCCTATAATGTTAAAGTCGCCACCGACGATGAGTTTCCCTTGTTTGAGTCGGGAAATGGTTTTGAAAAGTTTACGGTAGAAACTCATCTGTTTACAGTTTGGGCCGTAGATATTCACTAAAGTGTGGGTCTTGTCATTTATTTGGCATATTAATATATGGAAGCGTCCTTGTGGGTCCGCTGTCTGTGATAAAATACGGAATGAGAGAGAGTCATTGATGGCCGTGATCACTCCGTTCTTCTTTTTGGCGTTGGTTGCCATGAATATTTGAGAAAAGCGATGAAGATATAGTTTAGGTGACTTATTAGTAGCGAAATGTGTTTCCTGTATGAAAAGTATGTCTGCTCTCGATTTCCGTGCTTCTTTAGATAGTAGTGATCGTTTATAAGGTGAATTTAAGCCTCGGACGTTTAAGGATGTAAAATTGATCATTGGTATTTTTATAATTCCAGGATTTTCCGTTGATTGGAGTGTTATTTGGGAGAATCTTAAGATTATGTACACTTTCAAGAGGATGAGTGTTTGCGCGTAGGTTGGAAGTCTGTGACTCAATTGAAGCGGTAGAGGGAGTATTCCAAGATGTGTCGCAGTAGAAGACGTTGAAATAGTGGGTGGGTGTCCAGTGGTGCCAGAGTAAGAGGGGGAAGAGGGTATGGTGAACAATAAAAAACCATTTGCGAAAAATGCAAATATCACATGTAGCCAACATTGCTACCTCTAAAACTTGGGGGTTCAGGAGGGCTTGACCGTTGGATAATGGTCAGGCCAATTGTAAAGAGAACTTTGAACGAAATTCAAGGGTTTAGGCCAAATGCCAGACAAATTAAGTAAATGATTGGCTCCTGGGAGAGCGTGTGAATATACTGAGCAACATAGAAAGGGTATGTCCCGCAGGGGCTAAGTTGCCTCCATAGAGCTATGCGCAGATTCTTGTGGTTCCGCGGGTATAATATTCCAGGATTTTAGGAGATCCAGGCCAGCTTCCAAGGTTTTAATGGTGAAAATCCTACCATGCTGTCTCACCGTTAGCTTAGTGGGGAACCCCCATTGGTAGGCTATGCCGTGATTTCTGAGGGCCTTGGTGATTGATATCATACGTTTTCTGTTAAGGAGGGTAGCCTTAGATAAATCCGCATAGAGGCGAAGATTTGTGTGTGATGGCGGGAGAGGAGGCGGGTTTCGGGCCGCTGACATGATTCTGTCTTTCACGTGGTAAAAATGTATGCGAGCTAAGACATCTCTAGGAATAGATGATGGTAGAAAGGAGGGTTTGGGTAGGCGGTGTGCGCGGTCAATTGCGAGTTCTAAGTCGGATATTGATGGTAGAATGAGTTTGATGTATTGCTGTATGTATGGGAGTAGGTCCTCGTTCGTGACAGATTCAGGGATTCCTCTGAATTTAATATTATTGCGACGTGATCTGTCTTCTAAATCGGCCAATTTTTGATTGATTTGCTCTATGTCTGAAGAGTGAGTTACATGGGCATCGATTAAGTTGTTGTGCGCCGTAATGATGTCTCCCATGTTGTTCTCAATGTGGGTTATTCTGCGTTCTTGTTGTTGTACTATATTTGACAGTTGGTTAAGTGATGTGAAAAGATCATTAAGTAGCGACTGGCGCAAAGATGTGAGCATGCTTCTCATGCATATTTCTGTCAAAGGTACATCTGACGCAGGGAATGCGGCTATATCAGGCATGGCTGAGTGGGGTGCATTTGATGCAGATTCTGAGGCCTGGAGTAAGGTGTTGGGGTCCTGTTCTAGCCTAGGTCTGGACTTAGCTGGGCTTAGAGATGTGGGGGACAGTAGGGGTGACAACTCACCAGGGTCCCCCGGGGTAGAGCGAGTGTTGCAGCCTGAGATCTCTTTGCTGGGACCTGTAGTCCTCCTGCTGGTCACTGCTCTCCTCTCCCTGTGTGCAGCCGCGGGCGCCATCTTGGATTCCCGGCCCGACGGCCGGGAAGAATTTAGTCAGTTTCCCTGGCTGATCCGCCAGTTTTTTGCGTCGTGGCATAGTGGTGGAGGATCGGGCACCCGATATACACAGTGCGGTGTCAGTGCTGTGTCCCAGGGCCGGTTTGTGCCGCAGTGAGTCTGGCGGGTGGACGGAGCTGTCTCACTGCACGTCCACCTTCAGAGCCGGCCGCGCATGCGCCCCCAATGACCATTTTTTTAAAAGTATCTATCTGGCTATTGTTAGAAACTTGTGGATTGAACAACGATTTATTTTTTAGATTGGAATAGGCAAACTCATCATTAGGTTTCACGACACATGATTGGGTTTTAGGTAAACCCAGAAAATACTTTTTGATGTTCAATCTCCTAATGAATTTCTGAATGTCTACATACACATCGAATTTTGATACAGGTTTGGGAGGGGCATATTTGAGACCCTTGTCTAAAACCTGCATTTCCTCTTTAGTAAGAGGTACCCCACTCAAATTAAAAACCCCCTCTCCTAATTTTCTCTTTTCCTTTTGCTTCTTCCTCCCGGCTCTGCACCCTCTCCTCTTGGTGGGCTTCTTCTTCCTTCCATTTCCAAACGCCTCTCCCTCCACCTTCTCTCTAAAAAATCTTGCTCAGAATACCCATAGTTTAGTGGTTCATATTTATTATATACAGGCAAGGGACTCCTTCCTCTATTAGGCGGATAAGGATTCCCTCTTTCTTGATAATACTCCCTAGGTGTTCTATTCCCTTGTGTCCTATAGTCATCCCTATAGGAAAAATCTGGTCTAATGTAATAATCTTCCCTAGGATAATAATTGGGTCCATTTCTTTGATATTGATTGGGCCTATATGGGTAAGGTTTCCATGCCTTTCCTTTACCACCCCCCTTAGATTTCTTATGGGGTGGTCCTCTATTTGGTGGTCTCCAACCATTTTTAGGTGTGGGATGCCTAGGTGTATAATTATTAAAATTCCTATTCATACCCTCATAATTTACCATAGACTTTTTCGGTGTCTCCATTTTCACCTTAACAGGGGTGGTGTTAACCGATACATTCTCAATGTCATTAAGCGAAGAATTATAAGATTTATACATATATTCTATATATATTTTGTACACATTTTTATTTATATATAGATATATGTATATATATATTTTTTTAATTATATATTTTATTGCCATTAGTGGTTCTTCTATACCCCAGTATTTGATTGTATTTAATGTTTGGGGACGATTGGTGGGTTTTTAATTTAATAAAACCACCTTTATAAGTTTTTTTTGTAAAAGATATGTATAGTTATATTCAGTCCTATTGAGACTGAATGGTAGTGTCTGCACGGGCCTGGACTTCAAGAACATGGCCACCGTGGGTTGTCCTTTAAGCTGATTGACACCCAGGCAGCCAATATAAATGGGGAGTGAGACTGGGCGTTCACCCTGATGAAGTCACGTGATATTCGTGACGCAACTCGTTGGTACGTCCATCGTCAATTCCGGAACGCGGTGACGTCACTTCCGGCGCCCGCGCCATATTGGGACTCCATGAAGCCGCATGTCAGGAGGATAGCTGAGAATTGTTTGCGGTTGTCTGCCTACATGTAAGTGGGTATTTTATTTTTATTCAATAAATCTGACATTATTGCATTATGGAGCCTGTTTGGTTTGTGTCTCTGAGTGGACGATAGAGGTGTTGCCAGAGCGGTGGAGTGCAGGAAGAGGTCTGGCCAAAGCTACTATCATTCCGGTCGCACTGAAGGGATCTGCAGGAGATTGCCTGATTACTTGTTGAACGCTGGTTGGCCCTTGAGGTCATTGCAAGGAGGTGAGGGGGCACTCAGACTGGTTTGGGATTTTTGGCACATATGACACATCCACGTGTATGAAGAGTTCCTCACCTGTGTGCTCAAAGTGGACTGTTACATCACCCCTTAGTCACTTATTAAGTGTGTGTCATTTTTGCACTTTGACACCAGTGGTAGATATATGTTATTCTAAGCTGTCACCAAGGGGGTTGTTTTACCCATGGTGTTGCGATTATTTATTCATTTGCATGCATTGTCTGAGTGATTTAATGCTGGTTTATTATTAGCAGCGCTGCACCATTTATTATAGATTTAAAGGGTTAAGTTACTTGCCATTAAGCCTTGGATGTAAGCAGATCACGTTTCGGAGCGAAAGGCACAGGTCTCCCCAAGTGGTATATTGATGTAAAATGGGAGATGTCTTCAAATTTTCACTCTTAGGCTTGACAGCCTGTTTTAAAGTTTCCCAGCAGGGGGTGGTTCTGAAGTAAAAGACCAATCCCCTGTTTAGGGAGGGATCATCAGGCGGAACCCTAAACTGGAGCCAACATCTTTCATAATTCATATTCTGGTCCATTACTTCCCATCTGCACAAGCAACAGTCCACCCGCAGGTATCTTATTATGCAGACAAGCCTGGGGATTATTTAGATATTAATTATGAAATTATATATTGCACGGTTCACGAGTTCTATTTTTCGGCTTCCCTGATGGTCCTAGATAAGTGAGTGACCCATCAAACTGTTCGCCTGCTCATTGGCCATCTGACGAGGTGTCCGTTTTTTATGTCTTTCATATTCCAAGATATGAGACATAGGGGAAAAATTGATTTCTTAAAAATGTTTTCTGGTGTGGTCTTCTTGGAAATGCCTTGAACTCCTGGGAAGGCTCCGTTATCTTTTTACGAGGCGTGAAATTACACAGGTACTTTGGTCAGTGAGACTCCAGCTCTCTTGGGAAAACTGGCCTTATCTCTTCCTAGGTGAGAAAGGATACAGCTTCCACAGACAGCTCGGCACCTAGCTAGAGATGCCTTGGCCAACCAGTGACCCATAAACAGTACACACACCCACACTGGCCAGATGTCTTTCAGGAAGGGAGGGGGAAGGAGAATGAGGGAATAACATGGCTACTCTTAACAAAATGGCAGACTGTGTCAGTCGCTGGGGTGCACGTTTGCGACAAGAAGAGCCTTTAATAAAGTGCTGAGTGAGAGGTATAGATGGGGACATAGACTGGGAAAGTATTTAATGAGAGCCCTGAGGAAAAAGAAAAATAGAAATTATATAGAAAAAATAAAAAACTCCAGGGGAGAATTGGTTCATTCAGCTAAAGAAATTGCTAAGGTGTTTAAGGACTACTACAGTAAGTTGTATAATATTAGCTCCCATGACCCTTTAAATAATACTGGAAATGTGAATATTGAAAAAAGAAGAATATATCTAAAACATGCGGGTCTACCGAAATTAAGCGAAGAGCAATTGAATTCCCTAGATTCAGAGATTACACAGGAAGAAATAAAAGCAGCATTGAAAAGTACTATGACGGAAAAAGCCCAGGGCCAGATGGCTACACTGTACAAAATACAATGAATTGTTAATACCTAAATTGAAGATATACATTAATGCCTGGGGTGGGATGGAAATGAGGCGAGAATCTCTACAGGCCCATGTGGTGCTTATCCAAAAGGAAGCAAAAGATGCTTCTCAGTGTTCTAGCTATAGACCAATTTCATTATGAATACAGATACTAAGCTATATGCAAAGGTCTTAGTGAATAGGCTGAAAGATTTAATGCCCAAATGGATACATGGAGATCAGGTGGGATTTGTTCCGGGGAGGGAGGGCAGAGACAATGGGTTGAGATCTTTGTTGCTCATTCAGAAAAGTAGAAAGGGAAAAACTCCGGTGGTGGTGCTTTCAATCAATGCCGAAAAGGCATTTGATAGAGTTGACTGGGGCTTCATGATGGACACTCTGGAAGCCCTGGGGATGGGAGTTAGAATGAGAGAGTGAATGGGAAAGTTGTATAGGGCGCCATCTGCAGTTATTATGGAAAATGGGGAGACATCGGAGCCAATTAGGATGTCAAATGGAACAAGACAGGGTTGCCCATTGTCACCACTGCTGTATGTTCTGTCACTGGAATCTTTATTGTCATCAATTAGGAAGAATGTAGATATAAAGGGAATTCAGATAGGAGGTATAGAACATAAAGTGGCTGCCTTTGCGGATGATCTGTTGTTTTATGTGGGAAACCCAGGATAACACTCCCAAATTTAATGAAGATATTGAAGGAATACGGGGAGCTATCAAACTTGAAAATCAACCCAGCAAAAACTGAGATCTTAAATATAAATCTTTCAAATAGTGAAAAAGAAAAGATACAAAAAGAATTCCCCTTTATATGGAAAGATAGAGAAATAAAATAACTAGGGGTAAAACTCACTGCTTCTTATAAGAACCTGTATAAATCAAATTACATCCCATTGTTAAATGAGATTAAGGAGGAATTAAAGAAACTAGGAAAAGGAAACCCATCTTGGATAGGACGCATAAATCTGATAAAAATGGTAATTGTACCCAAAATTCTATATAGATTTCAAATGATCCCAATTAAACTCCCAGAGGTTTTCTTTAAGGCAATTAAAAAAATGATAAGACATATATGGAAGAATAAAAAACCTAGAACATCTTATGAATTGTTAAGTAGAAATAAAGAGAAGGGTGGATTGGGTGTGCCAGATATTAAGAGATACTATAGATCAGTTGTTTTAGCGAGAATTTTTGACTGGATGCATAATCCAAAAGGGAAAAGTTGGGTTAAAATTGAAAATAAACTTAGTGGAACTAATTTGAGCAAAATCATATGGGTGCAAACACAATATAGAGGATTAAAGGATAGCACAAGTTTATATACTTTAAATGTTTTAAGGGTGTGGGATATATTGCACAAACATATGAAGTGGGATTTTAATTAGTTTTTAATGCCACTGAGGAACACAGAGTTTTTTTCCTCCAGGTAGGGAGGAGATTACAGGAAAATGGTTCAAGAAGAAGGATGTCCAGTTGAGAGACATAAAGGTGGGGGGGGGGGGGATAATTGAGAACACTTAAGGATTTTGAATAGGAAAAGGGAGAAATGTTTACTAAGATAGATGAGTGGCGGTATCACCAATTAAGACACTTTGTTGGGAATCTTCCAAAACCCATGAGACCTAGAAAGGATTGGAATTTGTTTGAGAGGTTGTTGGAATGATGGGGAGATGGGAAACACGGTACTGCTAAAATATATAAGATTCTCACTGAATTAGACACAAACACAAAGCCAATGTATATAGAGAAATGGGAAAGAGCTTTGGGGGTTGGGATAGAAGACGATAAACAGAAGAAAATATATAGATTAACTCACGAGAACATAAGTATGCGAGAGGTGGAAATAAATTATAAGTGTTTGATAAGATGGCACATTACACCGAATGTTGAATATAGGATGAGTGGGGAGAATTCACCGTGGTGTTGGCGGGGGTGTGGAGAGATAGGCACGATATATCACATATGGTGGGAGTGTCCAAAAATTCAAGTATTTTGGAAGACAATAGTTCATTTAATTGGGATGATTACTGGGACGAATATGGGATTGGATCCAGAAACTTGCCTATTACATAGTACAGAATTATCAGTGAATAAATACAAAGAATCGGGTATATGGTACTATTTAAATGCAGCAAAAGGTTTGATACCCAAGTTTTGGCGTAAGATAGAGGTGCCGAAGGAAGAAGATTGGGTAGATAGAGTGAACCAGATTTTTAGGATGGAGAAACTTTATTATATGCAGGAAGACAAGATGGAGTTATATTATGTGAAATGGAAAAAATGGGAAGAATTTGTACTGAAGGTGAAAGATACGAAGCTTTAGGGTGTGATATGTTAAAGATCCTCTTACTTTTGTAGGGAAGACGCTGAGAAATGCAGGGTGGGAAGTATGGAAGGGGGGTGGGGGGGAGGGAGGGATGGAAGGGAATTTAGTTGGGTAGGGGTGGGAAATAGATATAGGATGGGTAAAAGAAGAAAAATATTGGTTTTGTAAGTTTTATGAGAATATGAAGGAAATATGTAATTTTTTGTATCTGAAAACTAATAAATATTTAAATTAAAAAAAAAATGTGACTTCACTGTAAGTCACATGATGTGACCATAGTGTAAGTCACACCACTTCAAAATCTGCTTTGATGTGACCGGGGTGGCCCCCAGTCACATCGGGTGCAATTTGGAATGCGATTTGCATGCTAGGCAACTTGCAAATCATAGACCAAATCGCACCCTATTGTCCACTATAGGCTCCATTCAGGGACGGACTGACAACTCATGGGGCTCCCGGGCAATAGGGGATCATGGGGCCCCTGTGTCCTCACCCACACTCAAACTACACCCAAAAAAGCCCATGAAAGGTATCAGGGGCATCTCATGGGGCCCCCAACTGACCCCGGGCCCTCGGGCAGTGCCCAAGTTCCCAAATAGTCAGTCCGCCCCTGGCTCCGTTCACATCCAATCTGATTTTGAAATTGTGCGACTTCACTGTAAATTTCTCGGTCACATCGGGTGCAATTTGGCATGCAATTTGCAAGTCGCAGGGCATGCAAATCACATGCAAAGTCGCATCCAGGGTGCACGATTTCAGGTGCAATTTGGGAATTGAAATTGTACCTGATATCGGATCTAATGAATGTGGATGTGAGTGTCCTAACGTAAGCGATTTGCTGCAGCACAATTTCAAAAGTAGTTCTTGCCTAACTTTTTCAGCATTTTGTAGCGATTTCACATATAGACTACAATAGAAATCGCAATGCAAAACACAATTGAAAATGCAATAATTCATTGGTAAATCTACAGAAAACACGGTGAAATTGCCAACAAAAAGCACAATTTTAAAACGCATCTAGTGTGAACTAAGCAGGCAATTCAACAAAGGAAATAAATCTTTGAAGGCATGCGGTATCTGCATTCTCAGATAAGGGTCTGTTATGGATTTGGGGGGCGGGGGCTCCATACCATTATTTTATTAATTTTTATTTTAAGTCCTTTTCTCTCTCTCTCTCACGCTCACTCTTCTCTCTCTCTCTCAGCTCTTGGTTTGACAAACCTTCCCAAAAGGGAGTGGAGTGCAAACCAGCATTATCAAATCAATCATTAGTCCAGGACCTTATCTCATCCCATCCTTTGATATTCACGTAAGGTGCAGTTTTAAAGGTGTTTGAACAGACAAGGCCTCATTCTAATTCACATTCTAGGGATCATTTAGACAGAAAGCAAAGATGCTGCCACCAGCACATCTATGTTAGGGTAGCCACCCAGGGAGATCATGCAAATTCATTGCTGTGGATGGGATTCAAACCAACAACCCTAGCATTGTGAGGCAGTAGTGCTAACCACTAATCCACAGAGCTGCTGAACACTAATCATACACTAATCCTGCCTGTATTTCTGTGGTGTGAATCAACCCTAAGTCCCTGGGCAAGGTCAGTGTAACTAGCCAGATATCTCAAATGTGACACAAATGTTGTGCTATTGTCAAGGTCCTACCTTTTCCCCGGGGTTATGTTACTCCATGTGCTGGCATCCATCTTGGATTTCTGCTGAGCATGGTGGGAATCTTTTATGCCTTCAGGTCTCTGAGGTCCATCCCCCAGAGGGGTGTGGCTGAGTACATATAAGCCTGTGATCTGCACATGCTCTTTACACTTGTGTCTTTGTCTTGCTACAGCTCTGTGTATACGCTCGTGACTCTTCTGGTATCTGACTCGGCTTGTGACTAAGACCATTCTCTGTGTTTTCCTTCAATCTGACCTTCCGTTGCTGAACCCGGCCCGTGACCTGTGATTCTCTGTCTACTGTTCTGTACCGTTTTGTCCCGTTGTTGTTGACCCGGCCTGCCTGACTACGCTATTGTCATTCTCACCAGCTACACACCATTGGCAGTGGCCATTACCGCAGCTGGGGTGTCTCGGGGGCCGCGACCTGGTTCCTGGCTGCATCAAGTCCATCCCCACGATCAGGGGCCCTGGTGAAGGGCAGCCTGGGACTTAGACTCCGCGCCCTGAGGGACTTCGGTCTGTTGGTGGTGGTTGTCATCAGCCAGTGCGTTACCCTGCCACTAGGCCTACCTGTCCGTTTCACAGCCCTGCCCTGACAGCTATGTTGCCAATTCAGATGTATGTTGGTTCTATGTATCCCAATATAAAGGATTGGAATACTAATACAGGCGTAACTCGGTTTACCAACGCCTCGGTTAACATAATTTTTGGTTTACGAATGAAAATCCATTGAAAATAATGCCTCAGTTTACACAATTGTTAATAATTTGTTTTGCAATACAAAGTGTAGGTCAGCGCTGATTTTTAAATGCAAATGCCAGCCTTTTTTTTTTCTTCACTATAGTATACAAGCTTAGATGTCACTTTCCCCGAAGTTACAGAAAACTTTGTATCTTTTAATAAACTAAAAGTAAACATTGTTTCCTTTAGGGATTTAAATTCCAAGAAAACTTTCTCTTTTAGCTGGGGGAAGTGACAGCTGAATTTCTGAGCTATAGTGAAGAAAAAAAAGGGAGAATTACATTTAAAAACCAGCACCATAATAAATAAAAAAAAAAAATGGCATGGGGTCCCCCCTCCCATCCACACCAAGCCCTTTGGGTCTGGTATGTATCTTAAGGGGTAACTCCACACCACAATGTAAAAAAAAAATTGTGAGGGCCCCCCCAAGATCCATATCAGACCCTTATCTGAGCATGCAGCCCGGCAGGTCAGGAAAGGGGGGAGGGAACGAGCGAGCGCCCCCCCCTCCTGAACCATACCAGGCCACATGCCCTCAACATGGGGGGGTGCTTTGGGGCAGGGGGGCTCCCCCCCAAAGCACCTTGTCACCATGTGAGAAAAATCTCAAAGAATGTCCCCCAAAATAGATCCAACGTCAAATACCATGCCCGCCGCAGGTGACTGGAAAAAAGAAAAAAAAAAAAAGGTTCCGCGTCTGACGCTGGCTGCCAGCCTTATTCTGTGAGTCTGAGTGACAGCTCTTAAATATGTAAGGGGCGGGGCTACCTGGGGACATCATACATGTGATCCCACCCCATGTGACATCATTGTCACATGGGGCGGGGTCACTCGGATGATGTCCCCAGGTGGCCCCGCCCCTTACATATTACCATGTACATATTACCATGTACCCCATTCACTTAGGGGGTGGCGGGATCTGGGGGCTTCCAGATTCTGATAAGCCTCCCCGCCCGCAGACCCCCACAACCACTGGCCAGGGTTGCGGGGAAGAGGCCCTTGTCCCCATTAACATGGGGACAAGGTGCTTTGGGATTGGGAGCCCCCCTGCCCCAAAGCACCCCCCATGTTGAGGGCATGTGGTATGGTATGGTTCAGGAGGGGGCGCTCGCTCGTCCCCCCCCCCCTTTCCTGACCTGCCGGGCTGCATGCTCGGATAAGGGTCTGGTATGGATTTCGGGGGGGACTCCACGCCGTTTTTCTTTTTTAGTTTTAACGTGGACTTACCCCTTAATATGCGGGTGGGACGGGAGACCCCACGCAGTTTTTTAAAAAAAAATGTATTTGCGAACCTTTATTTTTAGACTCAGCTGTCAAAATATATATTATCTAGATCTTCAAAGTATGTAAAATCATTACAGAAGTAACTATAAAGGATAAGAAACAAAAACAGAATCAATAGAACTAAGGAAATCAAATTAGAATACATAAAGATATGCCTAGCTACAAATAGTGCTGTTTGTTAAACACAGTAGACGTGATCAAGTGCCGTCTGTCAGTGGACTCCACACTGAGATTTACTATTAAACAGCGTCTAAAAAGAAAGCGCCCACGGAAGACGTCTAAAATGTGTTCTGCACATGCGCATTTATATCCGTCCATAGACGCTGGAAAAGCGTCTAGCTCTTCACTGTCATGACTTCCTTTGAAAAACTATTTTTTACACATTTTAAAATTTTTTTGAAATGTAAGATATTGTTTAAAGTGAAGTCTTGATATTTGGGAAAGCAAATTTCAATGTGAACATGTCTCTGCAGTGATTTTTCATGGTGTTAGACGTGCTTCTTAGCAAGTCTGCTTTTTGAGACTGATTCCTTGATTGTGCCTGGTTAGTAAATTCGATTTTGCGTCTACTTGTTGAGGCTTTCTTTAGTAAATGTCTTTGCCCTCTAAAAGTAGACGTTCACTATTAAAAAGTAGACGTTAGCCCACGAAAAAACGCCTAGGCAAATTAGTAAATCAGGATCATTGTGTTGCCTGTACCTATTTCTTATGTTAGTGATAAGTTCCTAGTAGTCCTTCCAATAAATTGCAGTTTATAAGGGCATGTCAACATATATGCTTTATACCTGGAATCACATGTAATGAATTTCTTGATGTCATAATTAGAGATGAGCGAATTATTCAAAAATTCGATTCGGCTGATTCGGCGAATTTCAGGAAGAAATTCGATTCGATGCGAATTTATTCGCTACGAAGTTAACTTATAAAAAGGGTTTCTAGGCTTCAGAGAGCCTTTAAATTAGTGCAGAACACTGTACCTTTAATTTAAATGCCCTTGGAGATGAGGAAGGAGAAGGAGAAGGATGAGAAGAAGGAGAAGGAGAAGGATGAGAAGAAGGAGAAGGATGAGAAGAAGGAGAAGGAGAAGGATGAGAAGAAGGAGAAGGATGAGAAGATGGAGAAGGAGAAGGATGAGAAGATGGAGAAGGATGAGAAGAAGGAGAAGGATGAGAAGAAGGAGAAGGAGAAGAAGGAGAAGGATGAGAAGAAGGAGAAGGATGAGAAGAAGGAGAAGGAGAAGGATGAGAAGAAGGAGAAGGATGAGAAGAAGGAGAAGGATGAGAAGAAGGATGAGAAGAAGGATGAGAAGAAGGAGAAGGATGAGAAGAAGGATGAGAAGAAGGAGAAGGATGAGAAGAAGGAGAAGGATGAGAAGAAGGATGAGAAGAAGGAGAAGGATGAGAAGAAGGAGAAGGATGAGAAGAAGGATGAGAAGAAGGAGAAGGATGAGAAGAAGGAGAAGGATGAGAAGGAGAAGGAGAAGGATGAGGAGAAGGAGAAGGATGAGAAGAAGGAGAAGGATGAGGAGAAGGAGAAGGATGAGGAGAAGAAGGATGAGGAGAAGGAGAAGGAGAAGGATGAGGAGAAGAAGGATGAGGAGAAGGAGAAGGATGAGAAGAAGGAGAAGGATGAAAAGAAGGAGAAGGATGAGAAGAAGGAGAAGGATGAGAAGAAGGAGAAGGATGAGAAGAAGGAGAAGGATGAGAAGGAGAAGGATGAGAAGAAGGATGAGAAGAAGGAGAAGGATGAGAAGAAGGATGAGAAGGAGAAGGATGAGAAGAAGGATGAGAAGAAGGATGAGAAGAAGGAGAAGGATGAGAAGAAGGAGAAGGATGAGAAGAAGGAGAAGGATGAGAAGAAGGACAGTTCTGTGACAGTTTCTGTCTATTTCTGACAGTTCTGTGACATTCACTCCATACAGCGGTTTCAACCGCTGTATGGAGGGAATGTCACAGAACTGTCAGAAATAGCCTATTTCTGACAGTTCTGGGACATTCACTCCATACAGCGGTTGAAACATTGTATCTATTTGTTTCCATAAATGGATCCATTTATGGAAGTAGGCAAATATTCGGATTCGCCGCGAATCAAATTTTTCCTGAAATTCGTATCGAATTCCGGTTCGCCTGGTTCGATTCGCTCATCTCTAGTCATAATTTTTACCTGTTACCCTTGATGTAAATTGTTCAGTTTTTTTTATTCTTTTCTGCAATGATTCTACGCACCTTAAATCTCTTGCATCTATAAAAGCCAGTAGAGTCTAGGAATGTGTGGGGGCCTCTTGGGTGGCTCCACCACATTTCTGGAGATGATATTTCTTAGAACAGGGGCCCCTATATAGATAAATTGTGGTTTCCTTGGGAGAATCTTTTTCAAGATTTGGTCCCTCAATAATATGGGCCAGTGTTTTTGGATACTTTTTTCCACTTCCTTATATTGTAAATTGTATCAGGTAACAAAAGCTATATCAAAATTGTTTACTTTTCTTGGTTTAGGTGCCAAAAGGGCATCCCTATTCATATTTTAACCAGATTTCTAGTTCTTTCTAACTTGTTTTTTTTTTTTCAATTTGTTTTTTGTGTTATATAATCCTCCTCTCTATCACAATTGGGCCTAATTCTCATGAACTGGCCCTTGGGAATGGCCCTCACACACTCTGGAATTTGACAACTTCTGACCGAAATGTATCCATTACGGTCAGTTTCTTTGAAGTGGGATCTAGTACCCAGACCTGTCTCTTTTTTATAAACTTCCAGGTCTAGGAATTGAATTACCTGCTCATGAGGTATATTGGTTTTGTATTTATGAAAAATACAAGTATCAACGGCCTTGAAAATTATCATCATGCATTCAGACATGTTGTGTTTTGCCAGCATTGCAGTGTGATTTGAAATTGCAGGCAGAATTGTGGTGATTCTGCCCACAATCCCAAATCACTAGATGTGAATGGGGCCTTAATATTTACCATTATAGAGTCCCATCTTGATCCAGCGATGTGTATGAGAGCCACAGTTCTCCCAGGTTTATCTCTCCTCATTGGCTCAAACAGAAGCGGGAGCCATTAGCTCCTGCTGTGGTCAATCACAGCCAGTGAGCCAATGAGAGAGTGGGGTGTGGGGCCAAGCCACGATCTGTGTGTGAATGAACAATGTCCATTCACAGGAACGTGGCTCAGGTGCGAGCCTGCTCATGTGCCCCTATACCAAGTGGCTTGCCACTGGGGGCACTCAGTAGGGGGAAGAAACCACGACTGCCAGTGGGGGACCCAAGAAAGAAGAGGTTGGGACTACTGTGTACAAGACAACACAGAGCAGGTAAGTATAGAACCAAATTAATCTACTGTTTACCCTGACAGTGGTTAAACACCAAATCAGACCCCAGTCTTACAGAACATTTATTACAATGTTACTTTAATTTTCCTGCACATCACTTCCTTACTATATAATGCTTTTACGCAAGCACAGAAGGCAGGGATTAGGGCAGGTTTACAATCAGGGATGAGCCCAAAATTTCAAATTTTGCCATGAAATTGATGATTTTACATTCACCTAAATTTGGAAGAAATTGTCCATTAGCTTAGCCTTGTAGGATTGCGAGGCAAAAATGAAAAAAAAATTGAAAAATGTAAGTTACCCACAATAAATTATCACTCTTCAACACTTTAAGGCCTCGTCACATATTGTGTAGGGGGAACAAGCATTCTCGCTACGTGCTTTCAAAGCACAAGTCACACAATTCACTCAAACGGGCTGCCCTATGCGCATTTGCTGCCTGCAAAGAAGCTGCCTCTCCTTTTTTGGTAGTAAACTTCACACAATTTTTTTTGTGCAGAATGGCGCAATTCTGGTGCGACAACCATGGCAGAATTGTATCACTTTTGGGGTGAAATTGAAAGAAAATGGCACCCAAAGGTCATCATGCAATCTTTGGCAATTTCTCTATTTGGAATCGTGGACAGCATTGCCACAATTCCAAATCGTGAAGTGTAACATGGATTTTATAGATTGTTGTAAGCACACAGTCATTGTTCCCCAAATACAAAAATGTATTCATTAAAGTACAACATTAAATAATTAAAAGTATGTACCGTATTTTTTGCTCCATAAGACGCACTTTTTTCCCCCAAAAAAATGTGTGTCTTATGGAGTGAATATGGAGAGGCCAGCCCGGCATTCCCGTCACCGTCGTGTTAGAATACCAGGCTGGCCACTCGGCTCTACTGTGAAAAAGAACCCACTCCTCCGTCCTACCTGTTCCTCGGTCCACCGGTGTCCTGCTTCCATCAGTCGTCTTCTCTCCCTCATGCCGGCATCTTCATTGTTGACACTCGGCTCTGACAGCTTGCGGCTTCACAGCTGGGTGCCCACTGCGCATGTGTGAGAAGCGCTACGCTTCATGAATGGTCCTGTAGCCTTGTTGGACCTGCCACGTGTCCCACAAGACTACGAGGAGGGAGGGGGGGGGAGGACAACTCCGCGAACGTGGGAGCATGTACCTGTCAAATTCAGGTACCCACCCCCTCCCCAAAGGTCTGCAGTCTCTGGTCATCTCCTGTACTATGTCCGCAGTCTCTTTTCATCTCTTGTGCTGTGTCCGCAGTCTCTGGTCATCTCCTGTACTGTGTCCACAGTCTCTGGTCATCTCCTGTACTATGTCCGCAGTCTCTGGTCATCTCCTGTACTATGTCCGCAGTCTCTGGTCATCTCCTGTACTATGTCCGTAGTCTCTGGTCATCTCCTGTACTATGTCCGCAGTCTCTGGTCATCTACTGTGCTATGTCCGCAGTCTCTGGTCATCTCCTGTACTGTGTCCGCAGTCTCTAGTCATCTCCTGTACTATGTCCACAGTCTCTGGTTATCAGGTACCTGGTGATGGAGGCCAATGGAGAGGGCTTCCCTTGTGGCTAAGTTCCGGACTCCCCTGAGAGTGGGACAGCGGGAGTCAGGCCCAAAGTTGCACAGGTCGCCTGTAGGAGTGCTGGTTGGTGGTCCACTCAGAAGCACAGCTGGTGCATGGAAATAGGTCTGCAGACAGGAGGCGCCTGTGCGTGGTATGCAAGCCCTTCTGGGATTTGGATGTTTACTGGGTAGTCGGTTCAAGCCAAGGTCAGGTACCAGGTGGGAATTAGAGCATGCGTAGTCAGATGGGAAAGCCAAGGTCATTCAAAGAGGAGCGAGAGAGTGAGAGTATCCATAAGCCAAGCCGAGGTCAGATCAGGGGTAAATCAGAGTAGACAGGTCCAGGAGCAAGCCGAGTCGGTAACAGGAAATCACAAGTCAGAATCACAGGAAACAGGAACAGGGCACGGGGAGCTAGAGATCATCCAGCAACCAGAGGAAGTGATGAGCCTCCCTATAAAGGCTGTCTGGCACCAGACTGAGGCTGATATGTACCTCTGCAGCCATGTAGAGTACTGGCAGAAATGCCAGATCTTCCAGAACTTCTGCCGTGGACAGGACCCTGACACTGGTCATCTCCTCTACTGTGTCTGCAGTCTCTGGTCATCTCCTGTACTATGTCTGCAGTCTCTGGTCATCTCTTCTACTGTGTCTGCTGCCTCTGGTCATCCCCTGTACTATGTCCGCAGTCTCTGGTCATCTCCTGTACTTTGTCTGTAGTCTCTGGTCATTTCCTGTAGTATATGTGCAGTCTCTGGTCATCTCCTGTACTATGTGTGAATGTCCACAGTCTCTGGTCATCTCCTGTAGTATGTCCGCAGTCTCTGTTCATTTTCTGTACTATGTCCGCAGTCTCTGGTCATTTCCTGTACTATGTCTGCAGTCCATTGGTTCAGAATTTTTTTTTCTTGTTTTCCTCCTTTAAAATGTAGGTGCGTCTTATGGTCAGGTGCGTCTTATGGAGCGAAAAATATGGTATTTCTCTTTTTTGTCTTGTTGCTTTGTTTTGTATAGGAAAAAAATACTGCAAATGGGAGTTTTAAAAATTAGACAGTACCATAAGCATGTGTAAGACATGCCTTTGAAACGATCAATTCTTGAGCATCTACACTGATGTAAAGAATAACTTCTACAGTTTGCTGTAGTGGGGAACAGATTTGGCTATTAATGCAAACCTATAGACAGCAAAGGTTAAAGTAATGTATATGTGAACCCTCACCTTGTAAAACAACCCATTAAGTTTAAAATAGAAATGAAAAGCAAAACATTTATGTACTGTATACATACAAAAAAAATATAAATACCTTTTTTCCTCCTTTTTATAAGTGATTACATACCCTCTGGTATCAGCTGCATAAGGAGTTAAGAGAACTGGGGGAGGAAAAACTGCAGCATGGGTCTTCCCAGTGAATGGCTGTGCAGGGGTGCCATGTCAGCAGAAGCCTGATCATTGGAGAAGAGCAGGCTGAGTTCTCAGCGTAATTAGAAAAATGACCACACTATGCTCTCATGCCTACTGTGGTCAGTACTTAATAGGAAAACATAGGGACTGGCAGGAACACCAGGGATTTCACACAAAGTAAACAATGCAAAGAGAACAAAATACTTTTTCATACAAGTACATGATACAGGAGGCACATATCAGGAATATGAAATTTTGGATTTACATATTCTTTAAATACAGCTTGTATAAGTGTTTACATAATAGTATAATTATTTGGACTGTTGTATTGTTCTTCAAAAACTAAATGTGAGCTTTTTCTTTTATATAGCCAAAAAATGTTCTCGACCTATTCCACAAAATGCACGTATCGACGATTTGTCATGGTACACTTTCCCGATGACTCCGGGTTTTAATAGCTGGTTTTATTATTACTGTGCTTCTGGGTTTCTATCTACAATCAAAAATTACTATGGAACAACACAATGTACAAAAACTGGATGGGTTCCTGAGCCCAAGTGTTATAGTAAGTAAACTCTAATACTAAAACCTAATGCAGATGTTGTATGTTTCTCATTAGTACAAAAAATGGCCACTGCCCCAGTCTATAACTGGCTTTTTCTCATTAGTACAGTTAAACATTGTATTAATAACAGCCTTCACGTTTTGAAAATTAAATTAATACAACGTAATTTGGTACGACTATTTTGTCTGTATTTCTTTAGAGACGATTTATTTACTTACTTATTTATTAGTCTATACTCCCTTACCCTGTTTTGAGTGGTGCTGTAGTTAGGTGCTCCATTAAGGTTGTGTTAAAGCTGATTCACACATGTGCGGTGCAGATTGAAGCTCAGGTTTCACATTTTAATTGATACAGTAGTTGTTCAGTGGTTCATGTCAGGTTTACATCAGGTTCAGGACAGGATTAGCTCAGGATTTTATCCTGTTCACACATATGCGGATAAGCAACAGTTCCCGTAGAAGTCAATAGCCTGTAATCTGAACCTGAAGGCACTGTTTAGAAATCGTACATGACTCTTTTTCAAACCATACTGAATCCGCACCACCAGTACACCAGACCTATGCGAATAGGCACCATAGGAAGCGTTTTTTTTTTTTTCACATGTCATGCGAATTGGATGCGTTCAAAACTGCATTCAATCTACATATACAGAACCAGCACTTACAGGGAGAAGTAATGTTATGGGCCGTTCTGAAATCATTTTGAGGATCATCCCTGTGTATGCCAATATTATTATGAGTTTGTAACTCTTTCTAAAGAAACCATACTCATGCATGACCAACAGAATGATGGCAGTGGCTGTCAAAGAGACCCTGAACCATGAAAGGTGTGTTTAGAAAGGTAAGCAAAGGACTATTAACTAGTACTGCCTGTGGACGCCTTGATCTATACTGCAAGTGTACAATCCAAATGCACATGTTCCTGAATTAAAAAAGGCTCTGTCTATAAGTGGTTTCTGCAGCAACCGTTGGTTGGAACTGAACAGAATCAACAAGGGAGAATGTCTTCAGCACACTGAGGATCACCAATATGGATCCAAAAGTAATAACAATAATAATAATAATAATAATATGTCCCTGACAAAAGCTAAAAGCTGTTGCCTAGAGATGTGGGTGTGTCTCCGATTGTCACGTGAGCTGCAATGAGGACAAACCTAAAGTGGTCCTATTGGTGCAGCAGCTGACAGTACCATGGCATGCAAGTTTACTACTCACACATGCTCTCAAAGTCATTCCAGCACCGGCCACCATTATCATGGAAACCATTAATGTCAGCGCCAGGCAGGACGAGGCAGAGGCAGGTCACTGTTATCATGGAAACCCATAACGTCAGCGCCGGGCAGGATGAGGCAGAGAACAAATATAAATAAAAAACCTATGCCCAAAAAATATATAATTTATACCCTTATTCAATGCTGCTGCTCTTTGCTAATAAACAATAATTGTGAAATATAAAACACAGCGCAAAAACAATATAAACAATATACCAAAATATAATAAATATAAATAAATATCCAAATAAATATATGTGCCAAAATGAAAAGTAAAAAGTCCCAATCCAAAAACTGAAAAGACGTTCAGATCCAATGTGCTCCAATTTTGACACAACGGTGCTATTCCTCACAATAGTTCCTTTACCACACAAACACTTTTCCTCTTGTCAAAAGATGTTGATCTCTAGTTATGGAGATCAAAAAGGGCTCATTGTGTGTATGCCTTTAAGAGCCTCTCCTGCCAACCAATGTGGTTCTCTGCTGTTCCAACCCAACACTCAGGAGCTAATGGATTACAGAACATGCATTATCCTTAAAGGAAGCCAAAGGAGCCATCATAGTGTAAAACCTTCACACGGGTTTATTTCAGTACAGGCAAACATGATGATGAGTACAGAGCAGCAGAAGCAAAAACACAGCCACACTATCCAAGCATAGCCAACATGATAATATCACTGGTTAGGCCCCACCCAACATGTTTTGCTGTTAACAGGCATTCCCCAAGGGGAATGGAGCATGTGTATGTAGCCAGGTGCTGGCTATATCATTATGCCATTCAGAGACATTTACAGATGAGACTATGATTATTCCTTTTCCCACCTAGTGCCCAGTACTGGGACTGCTACATCACTTCCTGTTACCAGAGTGGATTTGTTTTTTCTGACAGCAGAGGATCTTGGGACCTGTAGTCCTGTAGTCAATGCATCATATATTCCTGAGTGATTGAACTACAGCTGCCAGAGAGTTGGGGAACAAGATGCTGGAAAAGCAGATATATTCTACAGCAAGGGACTGGCTCACTCTCTTGGTGTGGGATTCAGAGCTGAACACAGGGGGACTGCTGTTCTCCTCCAGAGACAGATTGCTGGCCTACTGCATTGGGACTCTGCACATTAGTTCAGCACAGCTTTTATGCATTAACTGTGGTTGTATATCCTAAACCCATTATTCCTGTAGCCTACTCTTTTGAGCGAGTCTAATATAGAGGTGTTACTAAAGAATTGCGTCTCTTGCATTATTATTTTTTACTGTTGAAATGTGTCTGAACCCAGAGTGTCAGAGGTGTTGGGAGGCTTGCAAGTTCAGGGCAACCACTGGGGACAAATATTATCAAGGGGCCCCTGTAGGGATAGCTCTACATGTGTATACTGTATATAGGTATTACTTTACGGTTGTGTATTCCAACTGTCAGTGTGCAGCATCCAGGAGTTCACTCAGCGCAAAAATACTTATATAGTTAATTACTGAGAAATTACCAACATAGAACACATTGAGGATGCTCTCCCCTATTTCTGTAAGCTTTAATAAAGCCAAGAAAAGTAAAATGTTTGTATTTTTATTTTAGTAGTAGACATTTTCAACACGTTTTAGGTCTCTTTACCTCACATTATTGTCTGGGTAATTGCCTCTGCCCTCTTGTCTCAGCCCTCCTTATTTGTCTGTGGTGACAATCAGAGTGTGCAATCACAACACAATCATCCAATAGTTTTATGCTTGGACACAAAGTCAAGCGGAGACCCATCCCAAAGTCATTCAAGACCTAAAATCAGGTCCCAATCCAAAATTTAAAACTGACCTAAGGCAATTAGAAATTCCCTGTATCAATAATCTATGGTGTTATTAATTATGAATATGAATAGTGGGGGATATTTTGTTCAGAAATACATCCAGTTTTATTCAAAACAATCTATGAAGTTGGCTTCCTCCTAAGGAAGTCAATTCAACATTAATGTAAAGAAGCATTTTTTTATGTGGAGGTAAACCTCCTTTCCATCACATGCAAAAAGCACCCATGTGGCTATAATATAAGTTTGGTTATGATGGCTTTATTATATAAAAAATAAGTTTTAATTTTCAAATATACAATATAGTAAAATTTGTAAATATACAATATAGTAATAAAAAGAACAATTTTAAAAACACAAAAAACAACTAATTGTCAGTTCTTACTAAAATATAAGCAAAACAATTTTGAGCTGCAGTAAAATCTCCCACACCCAGCAACATTCACATTGAAACCACAGGAAAGCAGAATAAGCTGGACAGGTAACCCAATTGCAGGAGATGTAGAGCTGAGGTAGTTAATATAGACATTGGCAGTAGTTGGAGCGATGAAACAAAAAGGCAACAGTTAAAGGAACACTGGCAGTAGCGCAATTGGGAGAAGAAAATAGATGTGTGAGAGGTCAGAAAGACAATAGCAGGAATAAATGGTGAAAGTCTTGTGACAGAGAAGGGGAGCTCAAGTGGAGAGGCTTGAAAGAGCCATCATAAGATTTAATTATCAGAAGGCAGTAGCTGGAGGCCTAAGATGGAGAAGGGAGATGAGGAAGAGAACTAGAAAAGCTACAATTTCTGGGGAAATTGTGTGAAGTGTTCTTGCCTCCACCAGTAGTCTACAACTGGAGTGGGCAGAGTAACTGGGTGGAGTGGCTTGAGTAACTGTTGTGTGGTTGGAGTGGCTGGAGTAACTGTGAAAAGGTTGGACTGGGCAGAATAACGGTGTGGAGTGTTTGGAGTGAGTAAAGATAGTAAACATTACACTAACCAATTGATTGATCAAATTTAAAAAGTGCACATGGCAAGCTTGATAGAGTGAGAAATGCATTTCAACTTTTATTTTTCAGCTCACACTCTAGCTTTTGTCACTCTGCTGCCTGCTCACACACCTGGGTTCCTATGGCAACTCACTCTACAGCAAGGGCGGAGAAGAGCGGTTAAAAACAAACTGCTCCAACTTGCTCACTTCCCTGGCGGTTGACATCTTCAAACGGTTGTAGTTTAAAAATTATAAATCCTACACCAAAGAGCTTTATATTGTGAGAATCACAAGACCCAGACCTACATTTTGATGCATAGTATGTCTGTGAAATATTAAAAATGAAGGCAGTCGCAGTTTAGAAATTTCCCTTCAAATTTGAGGTGGCTAGAGAGGAGTTTCAATGAATGTCAATGGGCGGCGTGAGTTGCAAACAAATGGTCATATTGTGAAAACTATCAGGACTATGGCTTAGCCGTGGACATTTTTAGTGGCAGCAGGGATAGCTGAATGTTTTGATATAAGATTTCTGTAGGTGGACTTGAAAATGAGCGAGTAATGGCAGTTTAGAAATCATGTCCTGATTTTTCAGCTCACACTCTAGCTTTTGTCAGCTACCACTCTAGTTTTGAACATTCTGCCATTCATTCCTATGGGACCAATTTCACCACAAAAAGGCCGATATTTCGTGAACCATTCGGCAAAACGTTCCACAAAGTAATAGCACACCAACCGGGAACAATCCGCACGTTTCGGTATATTACTGTCTATGTAGTGTAAAAACTGTGGGAGGAGTTAGGGTGGTAAATTTGGCTATAATAATAAGAATATATATGTGAAACTAGAAAATCTACAATTTCTGAGGAAATTGTGTGAAGTGTTCTGGCATCCAACCCTAACCAAATGATTGATGAAATGTAAGCAGTGCACATGGCAAGCCTGATAGAGTGAGAAATGCATTTCAACTTGGTGACTCAGCTGCCTCGTGAGTCATGTTTGGTTGCTATAGCAACTCACTCAGTCACAGGAAGGTGAGAAGGGCTTTTCTAAACACACTGCTCCAACTTGCCAACTTCACTGGCGAATGCCATCTTCAAACACTTGTAGTTTTAAAAGTATAAATGCTACAGCTATGCTATGTCTCTGAAATATTAAAAATGAAGGCACAGTCGCAGTTTAAAAATGTCCCTTCAAATTTCAGGTGGCTGTGAGTGAAGTTTCAATGAAAGTCAATGGGCAGCGTGAGTTGCAAACAAATGGTCATATTGTGAAAACTATCAGGACTATGGCTTAGCCGTGAACATTTTTAGTGAAAGCAGGGATAGCTGAACGTTTTGATATAAGATATGTGTAGGTGGGCTTGAAAATGACAGAGTGATGGCAGTTTAGAAATCATGTCCTGATTTTTCCTTCCACACTGTAGCTTTTCTCTGCTGCCACTCTAGTTGCTCCATTCATTCCTATGGGAAAATTTCACCACAAAAACCGCGATATTTCTTGAACCATTTGGCGAAACGTTCCACAAAGTAATAGCAATCCGATCGGGAACAATCAGCACGTTTTGATATATTACTTGTCTTTGTAGTGTAAAAACTGTGGGAGGAGTTAGCGTGGCAAATTTGGCTATAATAAGAATAAGAAACGGAACTAGAAAATCTACAATTTCTGGGGAAATTGTGTAAAGTGTTCTTGCCGCAACCTTTACCAAATGATTGATGAAATGTAAGCAGTGCACATTGCAAGCCTGATAGTGAGAAATGCATTTCAGCTTGTATTTTGAAGCTCACAGTCCAGCCTGGTGAGTCATCTGCCTCTTGAGTGACCTTTGGTTGCTATAGCAACTCACTCAGTCAGGAATGTTAGAAGTGCTGTTCTAAACACACTTGCACTGCCAACTTCACTGGCGATTGCCATCTTCAAACACTTGTAGTTTTAAAAGTATAAATGCTACCGTGAAAAGGTTTATATTGTGACAATCACAAGAAACAGACCTAAATTTTGATATATAGTATGTCTCTGCAATATTAAAAATGAAGGCACAGTCGCAGTTTAAAAATGTCCCTTAACATTTCAGGTGGCTCTGAGTGAAGTTTCAATGAAAGTCAATGGGAGGGGTGAGTTGCAAACAAATGGTCATATTCTGAAAACTATCAGGAGTATGTCCTAGCTGTGAACATTTTTAGTGACAGCAGGGTTAGCTGAACGTTTTGATATAATATATGTGTAGGTGGGCTTGAAAATGGCAGAGTGATGGCAGTTTACAAATCATGTTCTGATTTTTTCCTTCCACCCTGTAGCTGTGCTCTGCTGCCACTCTAGATGCACCATTCATTCCTATGGGAAAATTTCACCACAAAAACCGCGATATTTCTTGAACGATTCGGCGAAATGTTCCACAAAGTAAGAGCAATCCGATCGGGAACAATCCGCACGTTTTGATATATTACTTGTCTTTGTAGTGTAAAAACTGTGGGAGGAGTTAGGGTGGCAAATATGGCTATAATAAGAAACGGAATAAGAATAAGAATATATATGTGAGATAACAATAAGTGTTCTTGCAAGAACACTTAATAACAGTAAGTAGTCTTGCCATGCAAGAACACTTAATTACATCTAACATGTTTCATAAGCAGTGTGATACATTTTCTCATACATCTTTAGTAATGTCTATGGTTTACTAAACACCTTTGTTAGGTTTTTTATAATAATTTTTTTGGAATGGATCATTTTAATGTTTTCACATATTCCTTCTGGTTTACAAACAATAATGTCATCTATACCTGGAGCAATTTGGATCACATTTAGATTATTGCAATTCTATATTAATGTATCGGTCTATAGAATTTAGACGGTTATCATAAAGTGTTTTCACACAAAATCTACACAAGTTTCACATAGGTTTCACGTATTTTCCAACAAAATCAGATTAGAAAAAGGTAAGAATTGTGACTGAAAATTGTGTGAAACTATTTAAAAGTAGACACCATGATGTCTATTTGTAAAAATGTTCTGTGCATTTGCACAGCCATCAGGACAGATACCCATAATTTGTGTAAAATGTTTATTTCCTATGATTGTCAACTCCATCTGATAACCATAATACAATATTTTCCTGAAAGACCTCAGAATCAGAAAAATACCTCATTCAAGAAAATACTGCATTCTGGCCACTAGATGGATTCCACTGTGTGATGAGACACCTAGCTAACAGGAAGGAAGCCTCACTTTCATCATTCGCTGCATGCACTGCTAGTAATATGGAGTCATGTCAGAGCTTACTGAGCCTCAAAGAGGGAAAATTTGTGGTGCATGCTTAGCTGGTGCCTCTGTGTATCAAAGGTTATGATGGCATACACAGTTTCCAGAAAAAAGTCCTCTGATAAGCATAAGTGTGGTCGACATGGTCAACTGACTGAAAGAGACAAAAGGACATGGAGCAGGACTGTGACTCAGAATAGGAAAACAACTGCTGCAAAAGTGTCTCTTACAGGACTGAGAGTGAGCCCTGCAGTCACTTTTGCAGCAATTGTTTTCTTTTTCTGGGTCATAATCCTACGCAATGTCCTTTTTGTTTCTTTCGGTCAGTTGACCATGTCAACCATGCTTCATCAGATTACGTTTTCCCAGAAACTGTATATGCCATCATAACCTTTGATACCGTACCTCACATCATGGCAAATTGGAAACTGCAGTCACAGAGGCACCAGCTAAGCGGGCACCAACAATTTAACCACCTCCCGCCCGCCATATAGTAATATGACGGGCCCAAGGTGGTTCTCATATGATGTCCTCCCATTCTCACTGCGCATGCGCGGCTCAGAGAGCGTGCAGCATGGCGATTGGCGGTGCGCTGTGTCCCTTGGACACAGTGGATCACCGATCACGGAAAGAGCCGAAGATGTCGGCTCGGTCATGTGATCAGCTGTGTCCAATCACAGCTGATCACATGTAAATAGGGAAATGCCGGTTATCTGCATTTCTCTCCTCGAGCTGTCACGCGGACAGCTCAAGAGGAGAGCCGGTAATTGGCTTTCCGCGGAGCGGACATGTACACTGATCATCAGGGCACTGATGATCAGTGAGCCCTGATGATCAGTGTAGCCCCAACAGTGAGGAACAGAAGTATTTGAACACCCTGCAATTTTGCAAGTTCTCCCACTTAGAAATCATGGAGGGGTCTGAAATTCACATTGTAGGTGCATTCCCACTCTGAGAGACCGAATTTAACAAAAAAAATTCAGGAAATCGCATTGTATGATTTTTAAAGAATTTATTTGTCTTGCACTGCTGAACATAAGTATTTGAACACCTAAGAAACAGCAAGAATTCTGGCTCTCAGTTACTCTGCCTTTAAAAAGTCCACCTCTACTCTACTCATTAATCTAATTTAGTACCACCTGTCTCAGCTCTTTAAAGACACCTGTCCACCCCACAGTCAGTCAGACGCCAACTACTACCATGGGCAAGACCAAAGAGCTGTCAAAAGACACCAGAGACAAAATTGTGGACCTCCACAAGGCTGGAAAGGGCTATGGGGCAATTGCCAAGCAGCTTGGTGAAAATAGATCAACTGTTGGAGCAATTGTTAGAAAATGGAAGAGGCTAAAGACGACTGTCAGTCTCCCTCGGAATGGGGCTCCATGCAAGATCTCACCTTGTGGGGTATCACTGATAAGAAAGGTGAGGAATCCACCCAGAACTACAAGGGAGGAGCTGGTCAATGACATGAAGAGAGCTGGAACCACAGTTTCAAAGATCACTGTCGGTAGAACACTACGTCGTTATGGTTTCAAATCATGCATTGCATGGAAGGTTCCCCTGCTCAAGTCATCACATCCAGGCCCGTCTGAAGTTTGCCAATGACCATCTGGATAATCCAAAGGAGGCATGGGAGAAAGTCATGTGGTCAGATGAGACCAAAGTAGAACTTTTTGGTCTAAACTTCACTTGTCGTGTTTGGAGGAAAAAGGATGAGTTGCATCCCAAGAACACAATCCCTACTGTGAAGCATGGGGGTGGTAACATCATGCTTTGGGGGTGCTTTTCTGCGAAGGGGACAGGACGACTGTACTGTGTTAAGGAGAGAATGAATGGGACCATTTATTGTGAGATTTTGAGCAACGACCTGCTTCCCTCAGTCAGAGCATTGAAGATGGGTCGTGGCTGGGTCTTCCAACATGACAACGATCCGAAGCACACAGCCAGGATAACCAAGGAGTGGCTCCTTAAGAAGCATATCAAGGTTCTGGAGTGGCCTAGCCAGTCTCCAGCCCTAAATCCAATAGAACATCTTTGGAGGGAGCTGAAACTCCGTGTTGCTCAGCGACAGCCCCGAAACCTGACAGATCTAGAGGAGATCTGTGTGGAGGAGTGGGCCAAAATCCCTGTTGCAGTGTGCGCAAACCTGGTCAAGAACTACAGGAAACATTTGACCTCTGTAATTGCAAACAAAGGCTTCTGTACCAAATATTAACACTGATTTTCTCAGGTGTTCAAATACTTATGTTCAGCAGTGCAAGACAAATAAATTCTTTAAAAATCATACAATGTGATTTCCTGAAATTTTTTTTTAATTCTGTCTCTCAGAGTGGGAATGCACCTACAATGTGAATTTCAGACCCCTCCATGATTTCTAAGTGGGAGAACTTGCAAAATTGCAGGGTGTTCAAATACTTCTGTTCCTCACTGTATATATACTGTGTATATATATATATATATATATATATATATATGCTTTATTTAGATGCTAGATGCTCTTGAAGTGCTGTAATATGTAAAAATATCCTATTGATGTGCTGTTTTTCTCTTTTATAGGAAAATGCGACGTTCCATCTTCAAACTCAGTAAATGCACATCTTTTTCACAGACTACGTTCACATATATATATAGAAGGAGATAAATTAAGATTTAATTGTTATGCAGGATATACAACTTTGGATGGAAGGACAACTGGAGAAATTGAATGTCTTCCAGATGGTAGATTTTCTGGAGAAAAATGTTCCAGTAAGTAATGAGTGTATGTGTGTACTGTGTAATAATTTATCATCTTATGAATTGAAAATTTGACCTTTCAAAGTTCAGGATAACTATTACTATCACATCAAATGTGATCAGTGTTTTGTCCTATAGTTTGGAATGAAGACAATTTATAGAATGCTTAATTTACAAATTCAGACATACATACTATAAAATATCTGAATATATTATACCAGGAAAAGGAATTAGTACTAATCTGAAGAGAGTGTAGAAAATATTAGAGTGTTCAGAGGTATGAACACTACATATCTTGGCTTTGGCAGCCCATAGATGAGTTGTTGTTTTTTTTCTTTTTTAATTCAACCAGCAATTGAATTCCCCTATTAACACATTTGATGTGGATGGAGGAATACTCCTGCTGAGCTATTGTATTCTGACAGTGGGGAGATTTTCCCACAATCAGAATACACCAGAATACACTAACCAGCAATGCTGATTGAGCAGTAAAAATCCAATAGGGTTGTTGTACAGAAGTTAAGTGGTAAATCAACTTCTGTACAACTGCCCTGTCCATACATGGATCGAAATTCGTTCAGCCGCTATTGAAACAGCTAAATTTTGATCCAGGTATAGCCAGCTTAAGGGGTTAGCACTTCCACCTGGCAACACCAGGGTCATCAGTTTGAATCCCAATCACGGCACTACCTGCCTGGAATTTGCATGTTTTCCTGTGCCTGTATGGGTTTTCTCCAGGTACTCGGATTTCCTTCCACATTCCAAAGACATGGTGGTAGGTTTATTGGCTCCTGTCTAAATTGGCCCTGTATTGTACCATGTTGGCTATTGATTCATGTAGAAAAAGTTATACCCTTTATTCACTAACGTATTCAAGATGCAAGCTTTCAGGATAACTTGGATACCTTTTTCAGGCTTTATAAAACCCCATGAAGGGATCCAAGTTAATTGGGAAATGTTGCATCTGTAATTACTTATAGTGTAATTGCACTTTTGTTGACAAAAATAAAAATCTGTGTGATATATGGTGGTTGCAGGGATAGGGCTTTTAACAGTTTTTATCAGAGTCCTATCTTTTTCTAATCTGAAGCAATAGCTGATTATTTCATCATGTGCTGTGCAGATTGAGTCTGAATGGGAGGGTGTAATTTCAGTATTCTTATGAGAAAATCTGCAGTGTCTGCATCCCTTTATAAGTATTTAATCTTTGGGGAGTATCTCGCCAAAACTGAAATTCCTATTGCGGAGGGTGCCTAAAATATGATTTGTATCTTAGTGCAGATTTCTTGGAAAATCTGTGAGCCAATCACACAAGCAGGAGATTACATTTCTGGAGGTACTCCGTACACCAATGGTTCTATACTTACCACTTTGAACCAGGATTCTGACCCTAGTTAGCATGCCTTGACATTTGTTCCTAGATTATTCTCTAGTCTGCTGCCTTCCCTGACCTCTATCTGTCCTTGGTTTATGCCTATTGTCTGCTGCATGGCCTGACCTCTGCCTGTCTCTGGATTACATTTATCGTTTGTTTTATGCCCTGACTACAACTTGCCTCTGGATTTCATTATTAGTTGCTCTCCTGCTGTGCAAAAGTCTAAAAAGTCCATGCCTGATACTCCTGAAGACCACAGGTACTGTTTTATTATCGGGAAAAAATCGTGTTGCGCTCCCCCACAAAATACCTATATACTAAATAAACTCAAATAACAGAATTTAACAAATAAATCTCTTACAAAATTCTGCTGTGTGAGATGTTTAAACCTATATTATGAACAATCTCATGTGATAATGTGCAAGAAAATACACACATATAAAGGAAAATTGCAAATCAAAAACTGAAGAAAATGGTGAAATTATACACATGCGTCCCAAACAAGGCCAAAAGTGACATAAATCATAAATTGACAAAGTGGTAGACATATGGCATAAGATATGCCTGCAACTGTGCAGTGAAAAATGGACAACTGGCGTGAATGATGCCTGTAAAGATGGACGGTAAGAAGGTCAGGATAAAAACCTGTCTAAAGACAAACATTTAGGACCACACAAAGTCTTTTCACATAAATGTGTCTCAAAAGCGTGATAGGTGACCATGAAAAAAATAAATGTATAAATATAAATGCCATGCTCCAATCCCTAAATTGGGACTACTTGTGCTAATACAAGAACATCAAGTGTGGCACAAAATAATAAAAAAGTGACACAATTGTACTACATGTGCCACTAAAAAAGGGCTCAGTGTGTCCCTCCTAAATTCACAAATAACCACGGTGAAGTTTAATACATCAAAAGAGTTTGCTCAAGTAAGTCATCTGTTCAGTTATCCCTATCTAATGTGCCTGGCATAGCCCAGAAGAACACACCAGGGTAGGTCTCTCATGTGACCCTTGCATGGTGCACAATCAGGAGGGAATATGGAGGACAAGATGACCATCCCATCACACTGCATCCTGCATCCTATCCTGCCCAACACCCCTGGAAGGGGAGACATGGACTGCTAGGGCAGCGGAAGAGTGCAGGTACAAGGAAGGTAGACCGGCACACTTGAACTGAAAAATACTGATGTTGGATGAGCAGAAGCATTATTTTGGTCACACAATTGGCAACAACTTGGTGGAGAGGCACCAAATCATGAACAGACTCCAGATGAGAGACAGGCAAGAGTTGGAAGCATGCTGGTGGTGAAGTACAGAATTGGAAAGAAGGAATGTAGTAAAAAGTCCAGGCCAAGTTTATTAACATGGATGAGCACATGTGCCATTGTGAATATTCTTGCATGTTTAGATCATGTGCACATCTATGCAATCTATGCACTTGTGCATGAAAATGAGAATGATATGTCTGCCAGCTGCCAAGAGATTCCTGGCAGGTGGTGTGCAATGGATGGATTACACCAGTTTTCAGGGGTCCATCATCTGTTATTGTTCATAGCTGTAACTATATTTTCAGTTGAAGCCTCACTCTTGCAGTTCTGAGACCCAGCTAGTTTGTATTATTATTGTTTCTTTAGTACATGGTGATCCAAAGTCCTGGACCTTCAGTTTGTCTGTGGATGATCAAGCTCTTTCCTCTATTGATGCAATTTTTGGCCATTGACCCCATCTTTGATGACCTTGACCACACGCATGCAGTGGAGCCCAACCTTAGATCCCCACGGCAAGGGAGATGAACATAAGAGCAACAATGCTGTGAATACCACCATTCAGTACACAACATTGTGTGGAATAACCCTGATTTGAAGAGCAAGTTTAGACTTGGGTTAGTGGATTCCATTAATTACTCCTTGGTGAACTAGCCTGAACCCAAAGAAAGACGTATAGTGGAAAGATGTTCTGAGAGGGTTGCATCTTTGTCCCCTGATGCCGTTTCAGTACCCTTAGTGCAGGATGTTCTGGGATTCTCTGTCCTGTCTCAAGAGGAACCTACGCAGATTGGTGCCACCCATTTATGTCTTAAAGGGAAAACCAGAAGAAAAATGCAGGGACTTTGCCTATGCTGTGATGGCCAAAGCCATTTTGATTCTAACTGCCCCCAGTAAGTTGTGAAATGCCAAATTTGCCTGGTCCTTGGCCCTGTACAGAGTTCAATTCACTTGTGCATAGATTTAGCCATTTTTTTATGGTTCTTGAAAAGGGTTTTTAAAAAAATAAGACAACCAATCCAAGGGTCTGAGGGGTGTGCTAAAAGGGTGCTGGAACCATTTTACTATGCTACAGCGGATACTCCCTTAATTTCAGTTACTACAAATATATCTACATTTCCATTTGATGAAGATTCTGGCAGATTTGATAGAGACAAAATATGATATTTATTTTACGTATATTCTTCTTGGGGGTTCTAATGTGTTTTATTAACTTACTGAGTCTTGTAATATAGACATGTTTGGTGTCTATTTGATTCTTGTTTTATATAAATTAGTGTAACCAAATTGTATGAATCTGACTTGGAATGGCAAGAATTATGGATTATGTATAGATTTTGGCTTTGGTAGCTACAAAAATATCCAGACTCAGAGTGTGTATTCAACAGACTGTTTTTGACATGTTTATGCTTGGATAATTAAGATATTATGACACTGCTGCATTTTTTTAAAACTGATCTGCTTTGTGTTAATGTGTCTAAATGTACAAATAAGGACTACACAATATATTTGTAAGTATAATATTGAATGCAACATATGACCATTTATCCTTCAAAATGAATATGAGCTTAAAAATCTTCCTCACCTTAATCTTAATCATTTTCATAAAAGTAGATGTCTAATCTTGCATCCAGCTCTGGCACTACCTGAATGTAAAGGGTGAATGGGCTAGGTTATACAGCACTTCCCTGACTGTACCACAAGCTCTGTAAATGCATTGGGAAACTACTTCTAGCATTCATTGTGGCAAGCGAGAGAGTCATGAGTCATAGTGCATTGGGTTACTGTGTGCGGAGCAGAATTAGGCAAGGAGCAGGTTGGGATTGGGTTCTGTGCACATTGGACATGAACTGTGACAGCTTGCAATTGGGAAGAGATGGGTAGGGGTATGGAAGCATCTTCACCCCACTGAAGCACATACAAAATCAATGCTTTGGATGAATGTTTTACAAATAAGTACTGACACTTTACGGTAGGTGTCAGATGAACAAGCTATATACATTAGCATATTTCTGGATACCATATTTTACATGTATTGCTATCCTATACTGGAGGTCTGCTTTGAGCTGGTTGTTCAGTTTTTGTCAAATTTACTACCTTTCGTGAAGGCTTAGCACAGAAAGGAGATTTAAAACTGATCATTTTTGTTATTGACTGTGATTGTTATTGATTGTATATTTTGCATAAAATAAGTTGGCACTGTGCACAGTAAGACACCTCTATTCCCTCCACACAATTTAAACCTCATTATCATCACATGCACCACTACTTAATAATGATGCTGAATTTCTCGCTGGATTGACATTTATTCATTCATAAAATGCAGACCACAGTGTGAATCCTGAGGTATTTACGAGTGTCTCTGCATAAGACTGTATGAGATGGGGAAACAGCTCTCATTGTTTGAATACTGTTTGTGTGCAGTAAATTATTGTGTGGAGTAAATTAAATGTTTGGGACTGACATTCTTCGGTTTAGCCACAAGATGCCACTGTTTACCTAACACAGCCTCAGACTGCATTGATATTTCTATATTGATGAAGAGGTGGGATTTACACACAGAGGGTTGAGAGAACAGGAGGAGAGACAACAGCCATGTTTGGTGGAGGGTGAATGCAGGAGTCGTGTGAGCAGAGAATCTGATGGCAGTGTCAGGCACCGCCCGGCGGGATCTCTAGTGACCCACAGAACGGGATTCCCCAGGGCGCGGAGTCTAAGCCCCAGTCTGCCTTTTCACCAGAGCCCCTGATGGTGGGGATGGACTTGACGCAAGACTGAGACCAGGTCGCGGCCCCTGAGT
Organism: Staurois parvus; assembly: GCA_951230385.1. Classification (NCBI taxonomy): domain Eukaryota; kingdom Metazoa; phylum Chordata; class Amphibia; order Anura; family Ranidae; genus Staurois; species Staurois parvus. The sequence continues at coordinate 287,315 of CATNWA010015227.1, read as the reverse complement.
GCACCCAACTGTGGTAGAGGGGTCCGCCAAGGGTATGTGCCAGGGGAGAGCCTGATGTGAAGGGGCTGGCAGGTCCGGACAGTAGTAACTGGATCCGTGCGGGATGGATGGATGGCAATGTGGAGTATTGCGTGGTCAGACAAGCCGGGTTGGTAACGGTGGAGGCAGATCGGTACAGAGTGACAGGCAAAGAGTAAACGGGTCACGAGCCAAGGTTCAGCAACAGGAGGTCAAACAGCATAGGAGTAGGCAGAAGAGTAGTCAGGGACGAGCCGGGGATCAGAGCAGGAGACGGTCAACAGGAATCAGGATCAGGCAGGGTCGGCAACTAAGGAACTTCTCACAGGAACAGATGCACAGGAAACTAGACCTTATGGCAAACTGATCATTGCATGGCTGGTTTAAATAGCGCGCGCCCTGCGCCGTTATTGGTTGCCGCCGTGGATGCCCAGGTCCTAGTGCCTGCACATTGGCGCGCCTAGGCTATCTGCGCATGCGCAGACCCATGCACTGCGGCGAGCCCTGCAATCCCTGACAGGCATCCAGGTGTGAGAACATCTGTCAGGGATCGCTGATGCTGATCCCGGCGCAGGCACAGTGCGCCGTCTCATGCAGGGATGCGGGCACTAGGTCCCAGCCAGCCGCGGTGACGGAGTCCGCGCATGCACACTGGCATTCGCGGGTGCACGCCGGGCACCAATGACAGCGCAGGGCACGGTATTTAAATCCCCCTTGTGCGGTCACTGGTTGCCGAATGGTCTTTTCCTGTTACCTGTGTTCCTGAATCTGTTAGTGAGTATTTCTGATCTGGATTGCCTGACTTTGCTGATTTCTCCTGTCCTGACCCCTGGCTTGCCTGACCTCACTCCTGAATGCCCCTTTATAGATCTGACCTCTTGTTACTGACCTGGTGTGTGACCAGACCATTCTCTGCCTGCTGCTTTGTACCACACCGACCCCCCGTCTACCGACTCGGCTTGTCTGACTGTGCACTTGCTCATCCATCCATCCACCCGTCCATCCCACTGGGATCTCCCGGCCTCCTCACATCAGGCTTTCCCCCTCCTCTACCACTGGTGGGTGTATCCGGTAGTCGCGACCTGGTCTCGGTACACTCCAAGTCCATACCCACCATCAGGGGCCCTGGTGAACAAGTGATCTGGGACTTAGACTCTGCACTCTGGGGAAACCTGACCAGTGGGTTGCTAGAGGTGCCGCCAGGTGATCCCTTACAGTACCATTCGGCTATGACAGAGTCTGGAAGAGGACCTTCCCCATTGGAGGACATATGCCAGCACTTAGCGGCCCTGACCCAAGCCGTTACGGCACTCCAAGATAAATATATCCATCTGGAGAGCCGCTTTCAGACATTGACAGTATCTGACAATACCTCCCAGGCCCCGGCCTCTCCTACCCTGTCTGGGGACACTCCTGGGCCAGCCGCGGGTGCTTCTGCCGCGCTCCCTACGGCCGAACCCTGTGTTCCCCTGCCGGAACGTTTCCGCGGAAACTGTGCACGGTTTAGGGCCTTCCGGAACTCCTGTCTCCTTTACTTTGACCTGCAGCCACGTACGTTCACTACCGAGTCGGTTAAAGTGGGGTTCATAATTTCCTTGCTCCAGGATGAACCCCAGGATTGGGCCCATCGATTAATGGAGAACCATGACTCACAACTAGAGTCGGTAAAAAACTTTTTTGAAGCAATGGCCATACTTTACGATGACCCGCAGCAGGCAGCTTCTGCCGAATCAGCCCTATATTCCCTTAGACAGGGCTGCCGGGTGGCGGAAGAATATGCTTGAATTTAGACGGTCGATGGGGGATATGTGGTGGAATGATACCGCCCTGTGTCACCAATTCCGCATTGGGCTTTCTGAAGATTTAAAGGACGAGCTGGCCCGAGTGGGCCTGCCTGAATCCCTGGAAGATCTTATTTCCCTGGCGATTCAAATTGACCGTAGGTTACGGGAGCATAGGTCTGAGAGGTCCAGCCAAGAGCCCCTGCAGCTGGGCCTGACTTGGGAAATACACTATCTCCCGAGGAACGCCAGCGAAGAAGATGCAAGAACCTCTGCCTTTACTGTGGAGAAGCCGGTCACATGGTGCAGTCCTGCCCTCTGAAAATAAGTAAGTCTACCTCTTCTTTTTCTTTGTTGTCTATTGGGAATGCGAAACAGCCCAGTTACTTAGCTGTACCGCTCTTCTTCCAGCTTCGAGGAAGAACCGTGGAGGTGACGGCTATAATTGACTCAGGGGCATGCAGTTGCTTTTTGGATCTAAACTTCGCACGTCAGCAAGAGATCCCCCTACAACTCAGGAAACAGGGTCTTAACTTATTTTTGGCTGATGGTTCCCGGATTAGGTCGGGGTTGGTTGATCAGGAGACCCCTCTTATTCCTACCACCATAGCAGGTCAACACTGGGAACTCCTGCGTTTAGACGCCATCGCGTCACCCCTTTTCCCAGTCATTTTGGGGCTCTCGTGGTTGCAGGCACTCAACCCCCAAATTGACTGGGAGACCGGGTCTGTTCAGTTCCACTCTTCATACTGTCAGGAACACTGTCACGCTTCGGGCCCCGCAACTCCCCAGGTTCTTCTGTGCTCTGAGGGGGACCCACAGCTTAAGACAAGTCATTCCAGCGGCCTACCATGACTATCTGGATGTCTTCAGCAAACGAGGGGCAGACACCCTGCCTCCTCACCGCCCGTATGATTGCCCAATTGATCTGTTACCCAGTTCCAAAATTCCCTTCGGTCGAATTTTTTCCTTGTCAGAGTTAGAATTGGGGGTTCTCAAGGATTACATTGATGAGAATCTCCAAAAGAGGTTCATTCGCCCCTCCACTTCACCAGCAGGGGCTGGGATTTTCTTTGTAGAAAAAAAGATAAATCCCTGAGACCCTGCATTGATTATCGCAAACTAAATAAGGTCACGATTAAGAATCGCTACCCTTTGCCCCTGGTCCCAGAACTCTTCCAGAGCCTGAAAACCGCAGCTATTTTTACTAAGTTAGATCTGAGGGGTGCATATAACTTGGTTCGTATAAGGGAGGGGGACGAATGGAAGACCGCATTTCGCACTCGTTCTGGTCATTTCGAGTACTTAGTCATGCCATTTGGACTCTGCAATGCCCCGGCCACGTTCCAGCATTTTGTTAATGACATATTCAGGGACTACCTTGATGTCTTCGTAATTGTCTACCTAGACGACATCCTGATACTTTCACCTTCACTGGAGGCGCATAGGGATCATGTGGCAAGGGTCTTAGAACGATTACGCCTACATGGGCTATACACCAAGGCTGACAAGTGCAGTTTCGAACAGCACAGCATTGCCTTTTTTGGGACTGATCATCACCACCGCAGGAGTCGCGATGGACCCCCAAAAAGTCTCGGCAATTCTGGATTGGCCAATTCCCGCAGATAAGAAGGGCGTCCAGTGTTTTGTTGGATTCGCTAACTTCTACAGGAAATTTATCAAGAATTTCTCGGGTCTGGTCTCCCCCATAATGCAATTAACCAAACAGGGAACCCGCTTTAAGTGGATGCTGAAGGCCCAGGCGGCCTTTGAGGCCCTAAAAAACCTGTTTACCACGGCACCCATTCTCGGTCACCCGGACGCCTCCTTGCCTTATGTTCTGGACGTGGACGCATCTAAAAATGCAGCGGGGTCAATCCTATCCCAGAGCAAGGGCACCAAGGAACTTCTGCACCCTGTGGCATTTTTCTCAAGGAAACTTACCCCAGCCGAAAGGACTATGACATTGGCGATCGAGAATTATTGGCCATTAAAACGGCATTGGAGGATTGGAGATATCTGTTAGAAGGAGCCACGCACCCGATCTTAATCTTCACAGATCACAGATCATAAAAATTTTGAGTATTTGAGAACGGCAAAACGCTTGCGACTGCGCCGGGCGAGATGGGCGCTCTTCTTTTCTCGATTCTCATTCCACATAACATACAGACCTGGTTCCAAGAACATGAAGCCGATGCTCTCTCGCGCATGTTTGAGGATCCTAAGGAAGAGCCAAGACCGGATACCATTCTCTCTTCAGGAAACTTCCTGGCCCTCCAAACGGAACTACGTTCTAAATTACAGGACGCATCTATGGCTATGGCCACCCCATCTGGGGTATCCCTCCAGAACAAGGATGGACTCTTATGGAAAGAGGGGTTATTCGTGGTGCCGGAAGAGGTTCAAACACTGGTCCTGGGACATTGCCACGATCATCCGATGGCAGGACACTTCAGGCTGGCAAAGACTCTTGAACTGCTCAAACGCACATTTTAGTGGCCAAATATGACCAGAGACTGCGAGCGCTATGTCAAATCCTGTGCCGTGTGTCAAAGGAACAATCCTCCTAGAAGCAAGGCCTGGGGGCTGCTACGCCCACTACCTATACCCGACCGGCCATGGCAAATGATTGCAATGGACTTCATAGTCGAACTTCCTCTGTCCCAGGGTCACACCACAATCTTCATGATCGTAGACCGCCTGTCAAAAATGGCCCACTTCTTACCCCTGAAGAGTACACCATCGGCTTTCGAGACCGCACAGATCTTCATTCGAGAAGTGCTTAGGTTGCACGGAGTCCCAGAAGATATTGTCTCGGACCGAGGAGTGCAGTTTTCCTCCAAATTCTGGAAAGCTTTATGTAAGGCACTGGGTATCAAATTATCCCTCTCCTCCGCTTTTCACCCACAGACCAATGTACAGACGGAAAGGACCAACCAGACACCGGAACAGTATGTTAGATGCTACACGTCCTTCCTGTAGGATAATTGGCTAGCGCTCTTACCTTTGGCAGAGTTCGCCTACAATAATGCAAATCATTCAACCACAGGGCAATCCCCGTTTTTTTTCGAATTACGGATTTCACCCCACTTTTTTACCCGATCTGGCCTCTGAGAGTTCAGTTCCACCTTCTCAAAGCACCCTCACCTTTTTCTCCTCCAACAATAAGTTGCTTCAGGAAGCCATTTCTAGAGTCCAGGAAGATAACAAGAGGGCCTTTGATAAGAAGCGAAGGGGGGAACTGGTGCTGCAACCCGGGGATAAAGTCTGGTTGGCAACGACAAACCTAAAGATGTTGTGCCCCTCGAAGAAACTAGGACCAAGATTTGTGGGTCCATTTCGTGTGAAGCGTATGATTAACAAAGTGGCATATAAGCTTATTCTTCCGGAAACCTTCAAAATCCATCCGGTATTTCATGTTTCTCTGCTAAAACCAGTCGTACCAGATCCATTCCCGGATCGGGAGTCCGGACCTCCAGAAGCTATAACTATTGAAGATCAAGAAGAATTCAAGGTGGAAGCAGTTCAAAAGTGCCGAAAAAGGGGGGGCCAGACCCAGTTTTTGATCAAATGGAAGGGCTATGGCCCAGAGGAGAACTCCTGGGAACCAGCTCAAAATGTTCATGCCCCTAGACTTATCTGGGAATTCTTTCGTGGCCACCCGCGGTGGAGGGATCGGTTGGGCACCCGGAGGTTGCCTGTAGGAGGGGGGCAATGTCAGGGATCGCCGCGACGCTGGTCCCGGCACAGGCGCAGTGCGGCGTCTCATGCAGGGATGCGGGCACTGTGCTGTCACTGGTTGCCGAATGGTCTTTTCCTGTTACCTGTGTTCCTGAATCTGTTAGTGAGTATTTCTGATCCGGATTGCCTGACTTTGCTGATTTCTCCTGTCCTGACCCCTGGCTTGCCTGACCTCGCTCCTGAATGCCGCTTTATAGATCTGACCTCCTGTTACTGACCTGGCGTGTGACCCGACCATTCTCTGCCTGCTGCTTTGTACCGCACCGAACCCCCGGCTACCGACTTGACTTGTCTGACTGTGCACTTGCTCATCCATCCATCCACCCACCCATCCATCCCACCGGGATCTCCCGGCCTCCTCACATCAGGCTCTCACCCTGCGGGAGCCTCTGGCAGACTCCTCTACCACTGGTGGGTGTACCTGGTAGTCACGCCCTGGTCTCGGTACACTCCAAGTCCATCCCCACCATCAGGGGCCCTGGTGAATAAATGATCCGGGACTTAGACTCCGCGCTCTGGGGAAACCTGACCAGTGGGTTGCTAGAGGTGCCGCCAGGTGGTCCCTTACAACATCCCTCAGTAACCAGAGCTGTAGCTAAGTGAAGCCGATCGTGTCCAAGACCCTGATCCTGTTCAGAGAAAGGAAGATTGCTGCCAGGAATGCTGATGAGAGCAGAGGAACAAAGCAACCTACACTGCGATACCGTATGCTTGTTGGAGAGACATTTGTTCTGTTCAGAGTCACCAGCGGATGAAAAGCAGACCCGGGTCAGTAAGATCGTGCACGCAACTCATTTCAGTGTTGGCGCCTAGAGACTGAGTTCAGGCCTATAGTTAGTTAGTTAGGATCTCTGTTTGTGTCAGGCCACAAGTGTTATTACTGATCATTGGAAGGACTCCATAACTTAAAGTGACATTTCACATTGGAGAGCTGATAACAGCCCACAACTGGTCAGACTGACATTTTGCTCAGAAGGAATACTCAGGCACGTGCTACAGGACCAGTTATGGGAGGGGGAATACTGTAGCTTTGTGTAAGATTGTAAGCTGTTGTGCTGCAACGCAGGCTAGCCCATACCATACACCGATTCCTGCTCTTTTAGGATAATAACGGGTACGGTGTGGCAGCTTAGTTGTGCCCGCCAGTAGGTAAATTACTACACCTCCTACCTTCATCCATCAGGAGGCACCGTGCTGTGCAGCACAAGGGTCTCAGCCTTTGAGCTGGGTTTATGTAAATTTATTGTATGTTCTCAGCATTTGTGGTTGTGTTTATTTGCCACATCTAAGTAAAATTCTGTTGCGGCAAAGGCTGATGTTGGGGTTGCTTTCCTCGTTCGTGACTTCACTGTATCCTGGGGAGCCCACCCCTGTACACGGCTTACAACTGAGGGGAGCACTACATGCTGGAAGGGGAAGCTGGTCACATGACCTTAACACCCCCCCCCCCCATTTTATTTTTAAATTCATTCATTTGAATAGGGCTTCACTTGATTTGGGGTCTTGAAGCAAGTGAAGTGTAATGCACATTGTAAAACACACCACTGTTTTATAAATTAGACCATTATATTTTACACTTCTGGACAGTCTCTGATGGACTCAAACCAAACAGTTCAAGAGAAACATTATTAGCAACATTTACACTTTAGTTAGCAGTTAGTAGTCTCAAGGATGACAATAACCGAAGCAAATTTTTTATTTTATGTTCCCAAACCTAGGTAGGAGCATAAGGTATTAGCATATTTCTTACAAAAGTTTACATTGGAACTGTACGTTGCTGATTTTAAATAACATTTCAAAAATGCAGAGGAAAAAAAAGAGTGACAAGTGAACTGGGCAAATTCCTGCAAAAATGTGTGGGCATATGGGGGACTTTATAATAAGGGGCCCGCAGATATCCACTTTTTCCCAGAAAATGAGTAGGTACAATAATAACCTTTATTACTATTTCCAAAAAAATTCAATGTAAATAAATACAAACAAACCCCTTAACAACATTACATGAAAAAATGCAATTTTATACATATAAATCAGTTGCTCTTCCTGCAACTGACAACTGCCTCCTGTTGCCCTTGCTAACCACTGCTTTCATCGCTCTCTGAAACTTCTTGCTCTTCCTGCAACTGACAACTGCCTCCTGTTGCCCTTGGTAACCACTGCTTCCACTGTTCTCTCAATTGCTAAGCTACTTTGTATGCCTGAAATGATCTGCTTTGTTAATTTTTTTTCTGTTTTCTTTGTAACTATTGTGTATACTTACCTGTATGAAGTGACCTTAGCCTCATAGAGATCAAACACCTTGCCTTATCTTGTGTCCATCCTGCTTGCAATTTGTTAAGGGCAGAACACATCCACCATGTGTCCTTTATTAGATCTTAATTGAACAATTGCCTAACCACCCCCCTGTCCATCCAAGTATAAATTCAGTACAGTCCATGGGACGGCTGGCATTCCTTGTGCAAAGTACGCATTACGGCGCTAAGTATATGGCACTTTCAACACGGCACTTTAAATAAGGCAAGTACAAACATTAGTGCACCACCTCAAGTAGATTGCATGTGCTCTTCCCTCTTACCGTCTGCCTTCCTTTGTTATCTCTCCTCTCTCCAGCATGCTCTTGCTAACTCTCTTTGTTGCTATAATACTCTTTCTTCTCAAACTCTCTCTTGTTTACCCCTCCTCTCCACCACACAACCTGTACATATCACCCTCACTTTTGCCCTCTCAATATCACTGCACTTATCTCCTGCTCTCTCTTGGTCCACATAATGTCACCACTACAAAAGCACTGCGGCATCTGCCCTCATATAAATCTCGCTCCCACCTCACCCCTCCCTCCTATTACTACTAACTTCTGGAGACATTGCCCCAAACCCTAGCCCTTCACTATAAAACTCCAACCTACAGCAGCAGCAGCAGCCTCCCCTCTCTGGCCGCAGCCGCAACCCTCGCTCTCTCAATTCCCCTGTTTCCACGCACCAACCCCTCCCTCCTATGTGCCCTCTGGAATGCCCGCTCAGCCTCTAACAAACTCTCTACTGTCAATGACCTCTTCCTCTCCCACTCCCTCAACCTTCATTCTATTACTGAAACCTGGCTCCAGGATTCTGACTCTGTCTCCTCAGCTGCACTCTCTCATGGCGGCCTCCTCTGGACTCACTCGCCCAGACCCAGCGAACGAAAAGGGGGACTTCTGCTTTCCCCACAAAACACGTTCCAGGTTCTTCCTGCCCCTCTATCTCTGTCCCTCCGCTCTTTTGAAGTACACTGTATTCGTCTCTTTTCTCCTGTTTGTCTGAGGATCGCAGTCATCTACTGGCCCCCGGGCCCAGTTTCACGCTTTCTCGATGACTTTTCAGAATGGCTACAGTACTTTCTCTCCTCTGAGGTGCCTGCCATCATCCTCTGTGACTTTAACATCCCAGTCAATGTTCACACCCCTGCCACCTCTCAACTACTCAACCTAACTTCCTCTTTTAACCTTACACAATGGTCACAATCCACCACCCACTCCAATAGCAACACTTTTGACCTTGTATTCACCCACCTATGCACTCCCTGTAACCTCTCTAACACCCCTTTTCCTCTCCCTGATCACAACTTTATCAGCTTCACACTCTTGCTCCTCTTTCTACACGCACAACCAGGCCTCGCCTGTCACAAAACTGGCAAACAGATGACACCAGAGCATGGCGTAAAACTAAATCCCTGAAAGACTTTACCCTCTACAAATCCGCCCTTCTCAAATACAACTCCAGCCTCCACGCTGCTAAGCAAACCTACTATACCACTCTCATCAAGACCCTCTCATCCAATCCTCGTCAAGTCTTCTCTACCCTTAATTCCTTACTCCATGTCAAGTACCAGCTGACGAGGGCTCTAGAGACCCACAGACCGGGATTCCCCAGGGCGCGGAGTCTAAGCCCCAGACTGCTTATTCACCAGAGCCCCTGATGGTGGGGATGGACTTGGAGCAGACTGAGACCAGGTCGCGTCCACCGAGTACCACCCAGCTGTGGTAGAGATAATTGCCAGTGGTATGTAGCGGGTATGAGCCTGTTGTGAAGAGGCGGAGCAGACCTAGGCAGTAGCAGATGGATCCGAGCAGGATGGATGGACCCGTGCAGGCTGGATGGATCCGAGCAGGAACAGCGAAGTCTGACAGGCTAGGTCGGTAACAGCGGAAGCAGACGGTACAGGGCAGCAGGCTAAGAGTAATCGGGTCACAGGCCAGGTTTAGCAACTGGAGGTCAGATAGTCAGGATCAGGCAGAGAATAGTCAAACGAGCCAAGGGTCAGAGCAGGGGATGGTCAACAGAATCAGGGTCAGGCTGGGTCGGAAACAAGGCAATTGCAGGAATCAACAGAAACAAGACCATACGGCAATTTGAGCATGCAAAGGGCCAGTTTAAATAGTGCACCCTGCACTGTCATTGGTGCAAGGCGCGCGTCCGCAATCGTGAGTGCGCATGCGCGGCCGCTGTTGCCTATGTCCTAGTGCCCGCCGGCTAATGCGCATCGGCGTTCTGCGCATGTGCAGACCCGTGCGCCGCCGCGAGCCCTGGGATTCCTGACATTGCCTCCCCCTACGGGCAGCCTCCGGATGCCCAACTGATTCCTCCTCTGTGGGTGGTTGCGGAAAAACTCTTGAATCAACCTGGGAGTGTGGACGTTTTGGGCTGGTTCCCACAAATTTTCCTCTGGCCCATAGCCTTTCCATTTGATGAGGTACTGCGTCTGACCTCCTCTCTTCCTGCAGTTAAAGTTGCTTCAACTTCAAATTCCTCTTCTCCATGAATGTCTAGGGCCACCGGAGGTCTTGACCTATGACCCTATGACCAGGAAGGGATCTGGAGTGGCAGGTTTTAGCAGGGATACATGGAACACAGGGTGTATCTTGAGAGGTTCGGGCAGTGCTAATTCGAAAGCAACTTCATTGATCTGCCGTCTCACCCGGATTGGGCCCACGAATTTGTGTGCCAATTTTCTTGATGGGCATGCCATCTTCAGGTTGGTCGTTGCCAACCAGACTTGATCTCCTGGGTGCACGACCAACTCCCCTCTCCTCCTTTTATCAAAGGCTCTCTTGTTATCCTCCTGGGCCTTTGTCATTGCCTTCTGTAACAACTTGTTATTGGATGCAAAGAAATTTAAGGTATCTTGAGCCGCCAGAACCGAGTTTTCTGGGATTAAATCAGGCAGAAAAGTGTGATGGAAACCGTAATTGGCGAAAAAACGGGGATTGACTCGCATTGTTATAAGCAAATTCCGCTAGGGGCAGGAGTGCCAGCCAGTCGTCCTGAAGAAACGAGGTGTAACACCTGAGGTACTGTTCCAGCGTTTGGTTGGTCCGCTCCGTCTGCCCATTCGTTTGCAGGTGGTACGCAGAGGAGAAGGATAGTTTAATTTCCAAACTTTCACATAGGGCCTTCCAAAATTTTGAGGTAAATTGGACTCTCTGATCCGAGACTATATTCTTAGGTACTCCATGGAGTCTTACCACCTCCTTAATAAAGACGTGTGCAGTCTCGGGAGCAGAAGGTGTACTCTTCAGCAGGAGGAAGTGGGCCTTCTTTGATAGGTGATCCACCACCACGAAAATCGCAGTGTGATTCTGTGAGGGTGGCAGTTCCACTATAAAATCTATGGAGATCATACTCCACGGTCTGTCGGGTACCAGTAAGGGTCGCAAAAGGGCCCCAAGCTTTATTCCTGGTGTGCTTATTCCTGTTGCAGATGGCACAGGTCTTCACGTATGCCTCACAGTCTTTGGCCATACTCGGCCACCAAAACGTGCGTAGTATCAACTCCAAGGTCTTGCATACTCCGAAGTGGCCCGCCAACGGGTGGTCGTGGCAGTAGCCCAGGACCAGGATTCAAGCTTCTTCAGGTACCACTATCTGTTCCCCCTTCCATAAGAGTCCCTCTCTGCTCTGTATCGAGACTCCAGGTGGGTTGGGGGCCCCCATAGATGCAGCCTGTAATTTAGACAGGAGTTCTGATTGTAAAAGTAAGAAGTTACCTGCCAGCAAGATGGTATCTGGTTTAAGCGTTTCTTTAGGATCCTCGAACATACGAGAAAGAGCGTCAGGTTTCGTGTTCTTAGGCCCCGGTCGGTATGTTATGTGGAAGACAAACCTCGAAAAGAACAATGCCCACCTGGCCTGACGTGGTCTAAGGCGCTTAGCCGCCCTCAGATACTCCAGGTTCTTATGGTCCGTGTAGACCAGGATTGGGTGCACGGCCCCCTCCAACAAGTATCTCCACTCTTCCAATGCTGTCTTAATTGCCAAAAGCTCCCGGTCCCCAATGTCGTAGTTCCTCTCTACCGAAGTGAGCTTCCTAGAAAAGAAGGCCACTGGGTGCATAAGCTCCTTTACACCTTTCCTTTGCGACAGTACCGCTTCCACCACGTTTTCGGACGCATCTACCTCCAGTATATAAAGTAGAGACGCATCTGGGTGACTCAAAATGGGAGCTGCCGTGGACAACTTCTTCATGGCCTCAAAAGCAGCCTGTGCTTCTGGCGTCCATAGAAAGCATACCCCCAGTTTTGTGAGTTGGGTGATGGGGGATACCAGGCCTGAGAAATTCTTGATGAACTTCTGGTAGAAGTTGGCGAAGCCAATGAACCGCTGAATACCTTTCTTATCTGCGGGTACTGGCCATTCCAAGATTGCGGAAATCTTCTGGGGGTTCATGGCAATTCCTGTGGTGGAAATAATTAGCCCCAGGAACGGGATGCTGTGTTGTTCAAAGCTGCACTTCTCTGCCTTCGCATAGAGCCCGTGCTGGCGAAGTCGCTCCAGCACGCTCCTGACATGACCTCAATGTGCCTCTAAGGATGGGGAAAAAAATCAAGATATCGTCTAGATAAACTACAACAAAGATATCCGGGTAATCTTTGAATATATCGTTTATAAAGTGCTGAAAAGTGTCCGGTGCGTTGCACAACCCGAACGGCATGACTAGGTGCTTGAAGTGACCGAACCCGGTGTGGAATGCTGTCTTCCACTCATCCCCTTCGCGTATACGGACCAAGTTATAAGCGCCCCTGACATCCAATTTGGTAAAAATAGACGCTGTTTTTAATCTCTGGAACAACTCAGGGACTAGGGAAAGGGGACAATGGTTCTTAACTGTTATTTTGTTCAGTTCCCGATAGTCAACACAGGGCCTCAGGGACTTGTCTTTCTTTTCCACGAAAAAGATTCCGGCTCCAGCCGGTGACGTGGAAGGACGGATGAACCCCTTCTGGAGGCTCTCGTCTATGTACTCCTTCAAAGCTCCCAACTCCCGCTCTGACAAGGGGAACATTCGGCCGAAGGGGATCTCAGACCCTGGGAGAAGGTCAATTGGGCAGTCATAAGCCCGGTGTGGGGGAAGGATGTCTGCTCCGGCTAAATACGTCAAGGCAGTGGTGGTAAGCCGACGGAATTGTTTGAGCTAGCTCTTCGTCCGTGTTCACACAGAATTGGGTCTGGGTGGCTAATGGTGTCCTGAGGAAACAATGCTCTTGGCAATAGGGTGAACGGAACTGAATTGACCCTGTCTTCCAGTTAATTTGGGGGTCATGTGCTCGTAACCAGGGAAGACCCAAAATAACTGGGAATAATGGGGACACGATCGCGTCCAAGCGGAGGAGTTCCTGATGATGACCGGCCACCATAGTGCAGATTGGAGGAGTCTCTCGGTCTACCAACCCAGATTTTATTCGAGACCTGTCGGCCAGGAAGATGTTCAAGCCATGCTCTTTGGTTTGTTAGGGGATCTGCTGATGGGTTGCAAAGTTAAGATCTATAAAACAGCTGCAGGCCCCCGAATCAATAATGGCCGTCACTGGTACGGTTCTTCCGGGGAGCTGGAAAGAGATAGGCACGGCTAGGTGAGTTGAGTTATTTAGGCAAGTAGGAGACATAGCAGAAGCGACAGAGGCACACTTACTCAACTTCACTGGGCAGGAGCATACAAAATGACCCGCCGCTCCACAGTAGAGGCAAAGGTTATTTAACTGACGTCTCTGGCGTTCTTCAACTGTCAGGGAGGGCCACGTCAATCCGAATTGCATAGGTTCGGCTCCGTGTGATTTCTCAGGATTCTGATTACTAGCTGGGGGATTAGGCTGGACCGGAACCAGAGGTAGCATCCATGTCGGTCTCGGCCCTTGACTGGACATTTCTAGTATTCGTTCCCGCAGCCTGCGGTCGATTTGAATGGCCAAGGTTATCAGATCTTCCAGAGAGTCGGGTATGCCCACTCTGGCTAACTCATCCTTAAGTGGGTCAGATAGGTCTAAGCGAAATTGATGACGCAAGGCTGCGTCGTTCCACTGGGTGTCCCCGCTCCAGCGCCTAAATTCAGAAGCATGATCCTCTGCTGCCCGGTGACCCTGTTGCAGGGTATGCAGAGCCGCCTCAGCAGAAGCGGCTCGTTGCGGGTCATCATATAGTTGTGCCATTGCCTTAAAAAATGCAGAGACTGAGTTCAGGCGCGAATAGCGAGCTTCCAGCAACCGGTGGGCCCAGCCTTGGGGTTCACCCTGCAATAATGATATGACAAACCCCACCTTCACGGATTCTGAAGAAAATGTCCGTGGCTGCAGGTCAAAATATAATTGGCAAGAATTCTGGAAAGCCCTGATCTTCCATCGATCCCCATTGAAACGCTCTGGCATTGGCACACGGGATTCAGGTTGAAGGAGAGTGACCATCGCCCCGGCGGAGGATTCTGTGGGACCCCCGGCAGGAGACTGGGTAACCGGATCTGACGATATGATAGCAGGTGCGGCTAGAGTCTGAACACGTCCCTCCAAATGTTTATATCCTTCCTCTAGTGTTTTAACGGCTTAAGTGAGCGCCGCCAGGTGTTGACACATCTCCTCCCAAGGAGAGGGTCCTCTTCCAGACTCATTGGCTGTATGGTTCTGTCAAGTACCAGCTGACGAGGGCTCTAGAGACCCACAGACCGGGATTCCCCAGTCTAAGCCCCAGACTGCTTATTCACCAGAGCCGCTGATGGTGGGGATGGACTTGGAGCAGACTGAGACCAGGTTGCGGCCCCCGAGTACCACCCAGCTGTGGTAGAGATAATTGCCAGTGGTACGTAGCGGGCATGAGCCTGTTGTGAAGAGGCGGAGCAGACCTAGGCAGTAGCAGATGGATCTGAGCAGGATGGATCGATCCGTGCAGGATGGATGGATCCGAGCAGGAACAGCGAAGTCAGACAGGCCAGGTCCGTAACAGCGGAGGCAGACAGACGGCACAGGGCAGCAGGCTAAGAGTAATCGGGTCACAGGCCAGGTTCAGCAAGGGGAGGTTGGATAGTCAGGATCAGGCAGAGAGAATAGTCAAATGAGCCAAGGGTCAGAGCAGGAGATGATCAACAGAATCAGGGTCAGGCTGGGTCGGCAACAAGGCAATCACAGGAACAGAACAAGCAGGAATCAACAGGAACAAGACCATACGGCAATTTGAGCATGCAAAGGGCCAGTTTAAATAGTTTAAATAATTGATCCCCGACAGTCTGGCTTCCGCCCACAACATTCCACAGAAACTGCCCTACTAAAACTCACTAACGACCTACTAACTACTAAAACCAATGGCCATTACTCCATACTCATACTCCTTGACCTTTCCGCTGCCTTTGACACAGTCGACCACCCGCTCCTCCAGTAAACTCCACTCCATCGGCCTCCATGACTCTGCTCTCTCCTGGTTCTCCTCTTACCTTTCTCAGCGCACTTTCAGTGTCACATACAACTCCTCCTCCTCCGCTCCGCTTCCTCTTTCTGTTGGGGTACCCAAGGTTCTGTTCTTGGGCCCCTCCTTTTCTCTTTCTATACCTCCTCTGTGTGCCAACTGATAACCTCCCATGGCTTCCAATACCACCTCTATGCTGATGACACCCAGAGCTATCTCTCCACTCCCCAGCACAACCCCTCAATCTCCTCACATATCATAAATCTACTAAGCGACATATCAGCATGGATGTCACATCACTACCTTAAACTCAATCTTTCAAAAACTGAGCTTTTAATATTTCCTCCTCCCCGGTCCCCCACTTATGACTTTACCATTAAGATCAACAGCACAACCATTGGTCCTTCCCCTCATGCCAGGGTGCTAGGCGTAATCCTAGACTCTGACCTCTCATTTGGGCCCCACATCCAATCACTGGCTAAATCCTGCCACTTCAACCTCCGGAACATTACCAAAAACCGCCCCTTCCTGACCAATGACACCACAAAACAACTTATCCACGTCTTGGTTATATCCCGCCTCAATTACTGCAACTCCCTCCTCACTGGTCTACCGTTACACAGGCTATCCCCCCTTTAGTCTATTATGAATGCTGCTGCTAGACTCATACACCTTACCAACTGATCAGCAACTGCTGCCCCTCTCTGCTAATTCCTCCACTGGCTTCCACTAGATCAATGTATAGCATTCAAAATACTAACCACAGCTTACAAAGCCATCCACAACACTGCCCCTAGCTGCATCACCAACCTCATCCACAGATATTGCCCAAATCGCCCACTCCGCTCCTCCCATGATATCCTCCTCTCTAACGCCCTCCTCCCACGCTCACCTCCAGGACTTCTCCAGAGCCTTTCCCATCCTCTGGAACTCCCTACCACAGCACGTCTGGTCAGTCCCCACCCTATCTGCCTTTAGGAGATCTTTGAAAACTCACTAATTCAGGGAAGCCTACCCCACCTCCACCTAAGAACTGTACTTGAATCACCTCCACCAGATCATCTCCTGCAGCTATCACCTTTTGTATCACCTCTCCCTTCCTTTAGCTTGTAAGCTCCATGAGCAGGACTCTCCTATTCCTTCTGTACTGAGAGTATTGTAATTGTACTGTCTCCCTTATATTGTAAAGTGCTGCACAAACTGTTGGTGCTATATAAATCCTGTATAATAATAATACTGTATATGTATATACTGTATATATATGCGCCCGGTGTAAACCCATCATCAGTCATGATGTCCAGCAATGCAAATCCATCATCAATCATGGCATCCTGCTATAAATCCTCATCAGTTGCAATGACCCACCAACATTTCGCCACTGCACCCCTTTCACTAAATGTCAGATCTCTGGTATTTTGGTATTGTAAAACTAGCCAACTAGGACTCATTTTTTTGATGGTTCGGCACTAACAGGCTGGGTTTGCGTTGAAACCATGTTCAACCTGAACCTGAATTTCCTCCCTATTGTCAAACAAATATTGGAAGGAAGGCATAGTTAGAGGAAGATTCTGCCAATGCAAAAATAAATAAACAAATAAATAAATGTACAGCAGGGAAGGAGCCTTTTAATACAGCTTCGAGGGAAATAACATAAATTTTTAAAATGAAAAATTTCAGGAGATGCCTTTAAGCTGTACATTTATTTATTTTGTTTTCCAGAACTCGCACAGTGTTTAGAGACAGTCTCAATTACAGCATAATTTTGCAGTATAATTTAAGCAGAGGAATTACATTACACTTTCCTTACAGAGAGCCTTATTTACTATTATTTTATTTAGGGACACAGGGCATCTTCATATACTGACAAAAATACAAGACAGAAAGTTCCCTCCTGGCTTTACCCTGTCTGCCCATTAGGCAAGGCTTAATTTTTGAAGCAAGCCGAGAACCACAATGTGATGTACTTCAAGAAAGGAACTTTCTAAATGAAAAATATCCCATTTTCTTTAATCGTACATCATGGAATCAGAGTATCTTCATACCCATTACAATCATGATGTCCAAAGCAACTGAATATGAGGGGAAGGTAATATGGTAACAAGCCATATGGCCCCATACAACTAAACCAAAAACACATTAGAACCTCACACAGCAGCCTGCAAACCTTGCCGATCAAAGGTATCATCCCCAGCAACTAAAACTACTTGATAAAACTTTGCAAAAGTATGAACCGAAAACCAGGTAGCAGCTTTACAAGCTTGAGCTGCCAAAGCCTGATGTCAAATAGCACAGGAGACACCCATACTCCTGGCAAAATGTGTGACCCTTCCTTGGGCCTTCAGGAAGCACAAAAATGTTATCTGACTCATGAATTGTAACACCAGATAGTACAAACAACATCCAATGTTTGAAGAGTCTTTTTCCCCATCATCTGCAGGACAGAAAGGTGGCAACAAAATGTCTTGGTTGAGATGAAATGAGAAAACCATGTTTGGTAAACATGACAGCTGACAGCTGAGGGTGAAAAACCACCTTGCCATAGAGGAGCATCAGAACAACTCTTCCAAGATAAAAGAATATCCCAGATGGGTTCAACTAGGGAGTTCTGCAATACAGAAAGTACTAAGCTGAGGTAAATCTTCCTTGAAGGCACTTTCTGAGCCTTCATTAGAGTAGTAATGACCAAATCAAAGACCACTGTCTCTCAAGACCCTGGCTTTAACAGCCAGCGACTGTAAAAATGGATGGAAGACTGGACATTCCAACAGAAGATTGGGTTGATACGGAAGGATCCAAGGGTCTTCCTCCCACAAATTCTCCTAGGCCATACAGAGTCAATTAAATTACTAGCAATTCTTCCACTCAAAACCTGTGAAACAGACAAATTAGAAGCTCTAATGGAGGAAAGGCATAAATTAGGGAAAACTGTTCTCACTGCCTCACCAGAACATCCACTGTAATGCTTAAAGATTCCTGGGTGCTGAAGATGACCCTGTCCAGCTTTGCATTCAACCTGGACGCCAGAAAATCCACATTCAGGGCTCCCCACCAATGGTAGTGTTTCTTGATCACGTTTGGGCTAAGAGCCTACTCCTTCAGAGCCAGTGGATATCTCTGAAAGAATCTACTTGCCAATTTTCCAGGCCATGAATATAGATGGTGGACATTTTTGTCCAACAAGAAGATTCCGTGGACATAGAGATTGTCAGGAGCATCCAGGATAGAGGGAGGAACCATTTTCCCATCTCCAGCATCTGTGCAGAGAACCCCCAGTCCAGAGACAGTCTCTTACTGAGTTTTTTTTTTAATCAGGTAAGTTTTTATTAAACAATGTACCATATAGTACAAGCAGTCAAAATACAGACCGCATAAACAGTAAACGATACATCACATTCAAAATGTACATGTTATAGACTATCAAGAGGTACATACGACTCACCAGTAACTGCCTACATAAGTAAAAAATGTAGAAAACATTAAAAAAATAAATTTCTTCTTCTCCTGACCACTTATGGTATAGGTAGTCTTAGAAAATACAGTAACACTTAAACAGCTTGGAATGAGCCTTATCTCTACCAGACCTATCAGACCCCCCCACCCCCCCCCCCCCAAAAAAAAAAGAGGAAAAAGCCCTTACACTGGTTTTCAGAAAGAGAAAAGTCAGGGATAACATAATGTACCAGCCCACTTTTTAAATTACATTTAAAGTTGTAACAATGTGTTAAGGATAAGTTGTGGGGGAGCTACTCATGGAGCATCTAACCATCAGTGACAAATATTCATACATTTTTGGGGTGCATTTTTATAATGATATGTATATTTCTGCCAAATAAGGATCACATTAACCTGCTGTATCCATTGCTGATAAGTTGGTGCCTGAGGTGACAGCCAATATCGTGCTATCAATTTTCTAGCCAAGTACAGTAGTCTAAGTAGGGCCACATACTATACGTAGGAAGAGGATACATTTCCTCCACTGTACCACCGAGCAAGCAAGTTAGCGGGTGTAAGTTCAATTGTACTTGATATACTTGGTTAACAACCTGGACCACATTATGCCAATATTAATTTGGAGCATTTCCATTGCATATGCAATAAATCACCAGGATGAGCCTGGCATTTAGCGCATATAGGAGAGTCACGTCTACCCTAAGCATGACGTTGTACCAGTATTCTATAGGAGCGATGAAGTATAAACAAATGTGATAATTTATGGGCTGCTGACACAGACACCTGGGCCGTGATTTACTATTGTGGCTGGGCGCATATCCGTGGGCAAACGTCTAATTTTTATGAGCGACTGTCTACTTTTACCCCGCTAAGAGATTTACTATTGAGCAGCGTCCATAAGTAGACGCCCAATCGAATTTACTAACGAGACACACACCAGGAATCAGACTCAAAAAGCAGACTCGGTAAGAGGTATGTCTAGCACCATGAAAAATCACTGCAGAGACATGTTCACTTTGAAATTTGCTTTGTCAAATATCAGGACTTCACTTTAAACAAAATCTGCCATTTCAAAAAAAAAATTAAAATGTGTTAAAAAGTGTTTTTATTAAGCAAAACGACACAGTGAAAAACTAGACGCTCGTGCAGCTTATTTGGCTGATACAAATGCGCATGTGCAGAACACATTTTAGACGTCCTCTGTGGGCGCTTGCTTTTCAGCCACTGCTCAATAGTAAATCTCAGTGTGGATTCCTCTGACAGCCGGCACTCGGTCGCGTCTACTGTGTTTAACAAACAGCTCTAGGCATATCTTTATGTATTCTAATTTGATTTTCTTAGTTCTAGTGATTCTATTTTTGTTTCTTATCCTTTATAATTATTTCTGTAATGATTTTACTTATTTCGAAGGTCTAGATAATATTTATTTTGACAGCTGAATGTAAAAATAAAGGTCCGTAATAAAAAAAAAAAAAAAAAAAACAGCCTGGGTCCCCCCTCTCATCCATACCAAGCCCTTCAGGTCTGGTATGGATATTAAGGGGAAACTCCTCGCCGAAATTTAAAAAAAAAAAAACAGCGTGGGGACCCCCTCAATATCCATACCAGACCCTTATCCGAGCATGCAGCCCGGCAGGTCAGGAAAGGGGGGGGGCAAGCGAGTGCCCCCCCCTCCTGAACCATACCAGGCCACATGCCCTCAACATGGGGGGGTGCTTTGCGGCTAGGGGGCTCCCCCCCAAAGCACCTTGTCCCCATGTTGCCATGTTGATGGGGACAAGGGCCTCTTCCCCACAACCCTGGCCGGGGGGGGCTTATCAGAATCTGGAAGCCCCCTTTAACAAGGGGGCCCCCAGATCCCGCCCCCCCCCCACGTCAATGAGTCTGCGGTACATGGTCCCGTTACTCATTCACAAAAAAACAAAGTGTGGTGTAAAAAAAAACACAGTACAGGGTCTTTGACAAGTCCTTTATTAAAACAATGTCCCCCGAAGAAGATCCAACGTCAATCACGGCGGCGGCGGCGGTGAACCGAAAAAAAAAAAGTTCCGGTCCCGTTGGAGGCTTCCAGCCTTCTGAAAAAAAGTCTCGCTGACAGTTCTTAAATAGGTTAGGGGCGGGGCCAGCTGGGGACATCATCCGAGTGACCCCGCCCCATGTCACATGCTTGCTGTCCCCGCCCCTACCTATATAAGAACTGTCAGACTGTCTCCTGCATACAGCTAGTTAGCCTCAGTAAAGAGACAGGGTGACAGTTCTTAAATAGGTAAGGGGCGGTGCCAGCCGGGGACATCATCCGAGAAACCCCGCCCCATGTGACATCAATGATGTTACATGGAGCGGCGTTTCTCGGATGATGTCCCCGACTGGCCCCGCCGCTTACCTATTTAAGTGCTGTCAGCGAGACTTTTTTTCAGAAGGCTGGAAGCCTCCGACGGGACCGGAACTTTTTTTTTTTCTTTTTTCGGTTCGCCGCCGCCGCCGTGATTGACATTGGATCTACTTCGGGGGACATTGTTTTAATAAAGGACTTGTCAAAGACCCTGTACTGTGTTTTTTTTACACCACAATTTGTTTTTTTGTGAATGAGTAGCGGGACCATGTACCGCAGACTCATTGACGTGGGGGGAGGCGGGATCTGGGGGCCCCCTTTTTAAAGGGGGCTTCCAGATTCTGATAAGCCCCCCGCCCGCAGACCCACACAACCACCGGCCAGGGTTGTGGGGAAGAGGCCCTTGTCCCTATCAACATGGGGACAAGGCACTTTGGGGGGGGAGCCCCCCCTGCCCCAAAGCACCCCCCCATGTTGAGGGCATGTGGCCTGGTATGGTTCAGGAGAGGGGGAGGCGCTCGCTCGTCCCCCCCCCCCCCTTTCCTGACCTGCCGGGCTGCATGCTCAGATAAGGGTCTGGTATGGATATTGGGGGGTCTCCACGCTGGTTTTTTTTTTAAAATTTTCGGCGTGGAGTTACCCCTTAACATCCATACCAGACCCGAAGGACTTGGTATGGATGGGAGGGGGGACCCCACACTGTTTTTTTTATTATTTATTTAATTCACGGAAATAATTTAAAATTCAGCTGTCAGTGGGAAACCCCGATGACAGCTGAAACATTCCTTCTGCCCCTGCAGAGAGCTCCACTATTATATTTTACATTAAAAAGTATAGGGACTGCAATATTGTATCTATTTGTATCCATTTCAGATATAGATGTTTTTATTCGGATACATATAGATACAATGTTGCAACCTTTATACTTTTTAATGACAAATATAATAGCGCAGCTCTCTGCAGGAACAGAAGTAATTACTTCGCTATTATATTTGCCGGCTGTAGACAGAGCGAAAATCGGACAATTTTTTTTTTACCATTGGTGGTAACGTCGGCCCATTGAACAACCGATTTGTCGGGTTTTTTTTTTTTTTTTTTTTTGTTTTTTTTTTAAAACGGCCAGTTTTCACCCCATCTATGGCCTGCATTTTTTCTTTTTTTTTTTTTTTTTATTCTTCTTTTTCATTTTCTTCTTCTTTTTTTCTTGCAGGTCATGGCTCATGCGAAGATTTTTTATCTGTAAAAAGATCAGCCAATTTGCCGATCATTGCCGCTAAAATCGGGCCGATCTGCAAAATCGGCCGATTTTTATCCAAATTTACCGATTGAAAAAAGTGGCAAAATCCCAAAAAATGGCTGACCAATCAACCCACTAACTGACCGAAAATCAGCCGTTTTTTTTCCGGCCGATTATAGACCCATCTAAAGCAGGCCATAGATGGGTCTAAAAATCGGCCGATTTTTCTGCTGAAAAAAAAAATCGAAAGATTTTCGGGGCGTTAGTGGGTTAATTGGTCGGCTGTTTTTTCGGGATTTTGGCACATTTTTTTTATCAGTAAATTTGGAAAAAAAAAAATTTCCAACTTTACTGATAAACAAAATGTTTATCAGTAAAGACCCCCACTGGGGAAACATTACTAATAATTGTTGTATTTTCCATTGAAAACATGTCCAATTCCTAGATCCATTGAGGTACATAGCAGAGGTTCAAGGTTCTTCCTAACTATACAGGTGGCACAGACACAAGCATACACCCAGGGCCACTGTTAGATATCATGGGGCCCCGTACAGCATACCTGACAGCCCCCCACCGCCAGAGAAAATATCCAAATTATATTTATGGTAAAAATACACTAAAACCATTCTTAATGGACATAATCCCAACCATATTCCTGTGAAATCCAAATGATAAAACTGTACTGAGTTCATAAATAAAGCTGTGTGTGTAATTGAGGTGTAATTGAGGTTTTGGGGCTCATGGATGCTGTGGCCTATAGAGTGGGAATCAGTGGTTTGTTTTTGTGGCTATCGCCGTTTGCAGGCAACTTATGTTACACTATGGAAATGCTGCAGGTCATAATTTGACAAGCATATGGGTGCAGGTATACAGCCCTGAACACAGACAGTGAGCATTCAAGGCCACTTCCCCACGCCTTCACACCTGTCAGATGTCACATGAAAACCTGTGTTCATACAGCTGCTGTGTCCCCATAGTGTAACAGGTGGCTCTAGCCACATAAACAACCCACTCATTCATGCTGTACAGGCCAGAGGACCTGTGAAATGGGGCATTTTTTACTTTTTTGTTTTCCTCAGCTTGTTAATTTCAATGGGCTGCCTAATGTGTGGGAACATGCAAAAATACTGCAGACATATCATTTTAAAAGTGTGATGCACCTAACCGCGCACATCTGCAAAGGGCATTGCATTTCTTTGCTGTGCTGGAAAATGTTTGTTCTTGCATGCGTTTCTGCACCACCAATGGTGTGAACAAGTCCTAAGGGCCAGTTCAAACTATAGAAACAGTCTAGATGCGTTTTTTTGCATGCCCTTTTGGCATGCATGTTTAGTGTGTTCCAGTACATTTTGGATGCGTTTTGGACACGTTGCATTGCATTTTTGTATCCCTTCCAGTTAGTTTTTTCTACTTTCTTTTTATTCAATTTAATTAGGGACATGTGCGTTTTAGTACATTCAAGGACGTTTCAATGTGTTCCAGTACAGTTCTGTGCAGAAACAATGCAGCGTGGTCAACTTTGTTTACAGCACCTGCAATGCACTGAAAATGCAAGCGCTGATGTGAACTATGACATTGACAACCATATAACCTTCTTTCTGTGTGTTTGTGATGCCGAAAAAAGCAACTGAAACACATGTAGTGTGAACTGGCCTAAAGATTTTTAGAGGTAAGGGAATGGGACTGAACAGGGATTGTGAATTCAATCAGACTAGTGGTGATATACAATCAGCAATCGTATAATAATGTGAGATCTGAGCTGTAGCTGATAGAAAATGAGACACATTCACTTGATCAGTAAATAGTTAAAAAGAGTGGGGGCGGTGATCCATAGATTTGCATATGGGACAGGTGATGATGGGGTGGGGGAGGGGGGGGGTCAAGTTGTATAAGGAGACAGATTTAAAAGAAGAGAAAAAAGTTACAATGAAATATACACAGCATGAAATTTGCACATTTCCTAATTGGCAGAAGAACAGGACGCAGGTAACATTCATCCACTTTCTAAACATTAGGCGAAATCGTAATTAATTGATCAATATTCCTGGCACTGACACAACCCAGAAAATTGATCTCCATTTTTTTAACATTCATAAATGTCAAGGAGTTTATAATCTAAGGGCAGAAACACAGCCATGTAACTAGGTCCAATGAACCTAACAGCATGTCTTTTGAGTGTTGGCAGAAACACATCCATACAAGGAAAGCATGCAAACTGGGATGCAGCCATGACTGGGATTAGAACCCATGACCCAAGTGCTGTAAGTTCTGAGCTCTAACCACTAAACCACTGTGGGAGACGCAGTTTGAGATACAATGTAGAATAGTTACATTGTTTAAAAATGATAAAGCGAGCGCTGGTAAAATTATATAGACTACTAAAATGGTATTACACAAGATAAATATAACCACGAACAGTTGTGCATGAACTCGTGAAAGGTCATCCACCCTTGTGACAGTGTACTACACTATTAAGCACCTTTCTGGCTCCTGTGGCTGAGCTAATTCCTCCCGAGGACCATTTTGGCACCCACCCTGATGGATGGATGGCTGGAGCTGGATGACTAACCCATAGCTGCCAGCATACCGCTGCACCCCCAGATGTGTGATGTGTATCTTTCATGAGTTCATGCACTACTGTCTGTCACGGATAAACCACACAAGCCATTCATAGGCACTCTCTGAGTTGGTACTCTCACACGAAGGACATTCCATTATTCAGGAATGATTATATGAACTTATTTTAGCACCATTTACCATTTTACATCATTATTGCAATTATTTGCACTTTTTGGTTTTTACATGCGTTCATTATTGATCACATGCATTTATAGCGCTGCACTTGACTTTAACATAGAATAGTTACGTGATTAAAGAGAATGAAGATATATAATTATATTGGGAAATTAGAACTAGACATATTTGAGATATAAGTGTGAAAATGTTTAACATTTGAAAATAGAATGTATGACATTCATTAGTAAATGCATTAGTTGTCTGATCATTTTGGAGAAACAGCAAAAAAAATAAAAAATAAAAAAAAAATAATATAGGTGTACTAATTATGTTACATTCTAAGTATTCTCTTTTGCTAACATAAAAATGCCAATGGTACCATGCCCGCGCTTGTGCGCCATCTAGCGAACATATCCGGTATTGCACCTAAAAATGTGCCAGAGGCGATTTCACATTTACTAATAGTAAATTAGACATTCGTCAATGAGATTGCTAGACGCCGCTCAGAAGACTGACAGGTCCTGATTGATTCATTGAGTCTGCCTGAATGTTCAGAGTCTGCTGGTAGACTCAAGTCTTAGTAAATCAGGGCCCCAAAAGTCCAACTGTTAGTATCTGCTCCCAGATTTCCCCATCAATTGGTCCAATGTCTGCTTCCCATTTCCCTCTGCAAAGCAAAAGATCAGGTGCTTGTATGCAAGATATTAACTGTGTATATAAACAGGAAATAATATCCTTTTTTTATCAGTTTCAGTGAAGAGGGATGTAAAGAATTCAGTCGGCCATATGCAAGACAGGGCGTCTGCTCTGGATTCGAAGAATATGGCACTATCGTAAATATTGTTAATAGCAATGACTAGGGGGAAACTCTGCTTTTAGTTGGGAGAAAGATTTTTAACTCAGCGCCTTCAAACAGCTGTGAGAGGTATTTAACCCTAGCTGTGATTTACAGGGAATAGTTAGAAAGCTTATCAACCTCACTATAAAATCTATTTCGCCAAATGGGTGTACAGGCAAAAAAGCCTATAATGCTCAACCTATTTTTGACTTCACTCCAGAGTTTCATTAGCATTCGGATCGTAGGGCAATGAGAAGGAGCAGAGGGAAGACCCATTTCCATTTGGGGTAAGGCAGAAAAAACTGCAAAGGAATGAACCAGTAGGCTCTGAGAGGAATCAGATGTGGATGGCAAATCCCAACCAGTCAGATGTCACAACTGGGCAACTAGAAAATATGCAAGGGAGTGAGGGACAGCCATACCACCTGATCTATAGGGAATTGTAGAGTTGCTCATTTAATTTGTGCTATACCATTCCTCCAAATTAGTGGACGATATTGCAAGTCTATGGGATTGAACCAGTACTGTAGTATCCACAGTGGGGAATTGTGTAAAACATATAGCAACTGGGGTGCCCACACCATGTTAATAAGAATAACTTTCCCCGTTACAGATAGAGGTAGTTTAAATTTTTGTAAGAGGGGTTTTAGGTTTAAAGAAATATAGTCATTAATATCTCCAGTCACAACTATGCCCAAGTACTTAAACTAAGTGACCACTTCCACTTGAGATACTTATGCTGGTAAAACTTGGGGCAATGGATCTACTGGTAGAAGTGTTGACTTATGCCAATTAATAGTGAAGATTTACCCAAACCTTTTAATGAGTCGAATTACTGACTCTAGGGAGCCAACTGTGTCTCCCACATGTAACAAAGTGACGTCCATGTAGTAAAATAATTTAACCTTTCTTTCTTCACAGCAGAACCCCACTATATCTGGAGACTCATGTATCATTGCTGCCAGGGGCTCTAGCACCAAAGCAAAAAGTAAGGGTGATAGAAGGGCCCTTGTTGAGTTCCACAATGTAGGGGGAAGGCCACTGAAAAAGTATCAATGATTTGAATTCTTACTGTGGGAGCAGCATAGAGCAATTGAATCCAAGAAATAAAGGCGGTTTCCAACTTAAACTTATGTAACACTACCCATAAGTATTTCCACTGCATGCTGTTGAACGCATTAGCAGCATTGAGGGAAAACACAGCATGGTTGCCCGGGTTATCCACTGGAAGTTTAATGTTCAGGAACAGCCTGCGTTTTTTAAGAGCGGTAGATCTGGCTGGGTTAAAACCAGACTGATCTGAGTGTATCAGCCCTGGAATAATCTTTGCCAGTCTTGTAGCTAGCACCCTTGGAAGTAGCTTTTTTTTATATTATATCTTTTATTAAATTTTTTGATACAAAAAGAACATCAAATAACACACAACTAAAAAACAAAGAGAAAAACTTCACCCATGTATCCCAATTGCATCATAACATATTATCCTCTATCCCCCTTTTCCCTCCCCCCCCCCTCCACTCCCCTAGTCCATACCACAATCTCTTAGTTTCTAAACTTTCTTATAATTATCTATCCAGATCTGTATTCCTTCCCTCCTATCTCCTTCTCTTTGTCTGGCATTCCATTAAAGCTCCCCCTGTTACTCATCCACCTATTTTCTAACCAATTCCAGGTATCTTTTACATGTTTTAAAGACTAACCAACCGTTCCACATTTTCCTGACTTTTTCTATTTTATCCTCCTCAATATGACACAACTCCTCCATCCTATAGATGTTTTCTACTCTATTTAACCAATCCTTAATACTTGGTGGGTCTGGGGCAAGCCAACATTTTGGAATAAAGCCTTTAGCCAAGCTAACTAAATGGTATAGTACCTTGTTCTTATGTAGTTTTTACCAAAGGTTCAAATTTATAAAATAAACAAGTCCACAGATCTCTCTGTACAGTAATCCCACATATTTCCTGGATATATTGTAATATTCCCTCCCAATAATCTTGTATTTTTCGGGCATTCCCACCATATATGTGCCATCATACCCTTTTCCCCACAGCCTCTCCAACATAAAGGTGAAATATCTACTTGTTGTTTATGTGCTTTACTCGGTGTAATATACATACCATCTAACCATGCATTTATAATTCTTTTCAACCGTGCTTATGTTTGTTGTGCTAATTTAAACATACTATTCCTCTGTTGCTCGTTTAACTTTGATCCCAGCTCCCGCTCCCATTTTTCCAAGAACTGGGGGGGAATCAGTACCCTCCATATCCATAAAAATTTTGTAAATCTTAGAAGTGCCCTGTTTGGGGGCTATGGTTACGTTCAATAGTTTTTCAATGGGTACTGATCCTCCTACATCCTCAATGGTTGTGGGAGTGTTGAAACAAAGTGGCCTAATTGACCAAACCGCCACTCATCTAATGTGAAAAATAAATATTTTTTTTTTTCTTTTAAATCGGAAAAAGGGTGCAACCCCCATTTCCTTTTGCCCTGCACAGTGTCTCGTGCCTAATTCTCAGTTTCTTATTTGCCCAGATACATTTTTTTTCCATAAAGTTTATTAGGAAAGCACATAGCATAATATACAATTGGTACAAAAAAAAAGAAGGGAAAAAAGGAATGGGGACAAAGCATTGAGAAAACAGTTAACATAAACCATACAGAGAAAGATGATCATGTAGATCGACATAGACAATGATCTCATGTCATACATAATAACAATGAAATTGGTGGTAAGTGGTTAGAAGAGGCGACAAAAATTTACAACAAGGGTGAAGGCAACTAATACGATAAACTGAAGTATCATCTTCTTTACTATCCCAAAAAAGGATCCTGGTATATGTACTGGAAGCATGTAAAACCTACAGTCAGGTCCATAAATATTGGGACATCGACACAATTCTAACATTTTTGGCTCTATACACCACCACAATGGATTTAAAATGAAACGAACAAGATGTGTTTGTGTAGGAATTACAACAGTTTGCATATGTGCCTTTTATCTGCTCATTGTAATTGGGATAATGAGGGAATAACACACACCTGGCCATGGAACAGCTGAGAAGCCATTTGTCCCATTACTTTTGGTCCCTTAACAAGTGGGAGGCACATATGCAAACTGTTGTAATTCCTACACCGTTCACCTGATTTGGATCTAAATACCCTCAAATTAAAGCTGACAGTCTGCAGTTAAAGCACATCTTGTTTGTTTCATTTCAAATCCATTGTGGTGGTGTATAGAGCCAAAAATGTTAGAATTGTGTCCATGTCCCAATATTTACGGACCTGACTGTATATAAGATTTTTGGTACTATCATCATCTTTACTAGGTTTATACGGCCTATCCAGGAAGCGACACCTTTTGGCAACCTCCTCTGTTTCTTCTTTTATTTCGTTACTAATGGGATGTAATTTGCCTGGTACAATGCTTTTATTGAAGGAGTTAATTTTATTCCTAAGTAGCCTATTTCCTTTTCCCTCCATGTAAATGGAAAATCTTTTTGTAAACTTTCCCTCTCAGCTTTTGATATATATTAATATTTAAGATCTCTGACTTTGCCAGATTCAGATTTGATAGCTCCATGTACTGTTTAAATAATTTCATGAAATTGCGTAACGTTATTCTAGGGTTTACTATACAAAACAACATATCGTCCACGTATGCTTCCACTTTATGTTCCATGTCTCCAATCTTTATTCCTGCTATATCCACACACTTCCTTACCGTCGCCAGGACAGGTTCCAAGGATATAACCAACAACAAGGGATAAAAGGGGCAACCCTGTTTAGCTCCATTATACATTTTAAAGAACTGAGAGAGGGATCCATTGACCTTAACCGTGCTGAGGGGGCACTATAAAGCCCCTTTATCCACTTCAACATTTTAGGCCCCAAACCTGATTCCTCAAGCGTATCCATTATAAAGCCCCAATTAACTCTGTCAAAAGCCTTTTCTGCATCTATTGACAGGAAATGTTGGCAATTTCTCTCTTTTAACCTTTTGTAGGAGGAGCAATGATCTCAGGCCATTGTCCCTACCTTCTCTTCCAGGGGTGAATCCTACCTGGTCCAGGTGTATCCACTCTGGCATAAAATCCTTTAATCTGGTTGCCAATACCTTAGCATATAGTTTAGTGTTGGTATTTAGTAGGGATATAGGCCTGTAACTGGCACACTGTAGGCTACCTTTCCCTCTTTTCCCTTATATGAGCCTGCAATGACTTTTCTCTCATTTTCAGCCCCTCCCCTATTGCGTTCATAAAATTGCACATTTTAGGGACTAAAAGATCTCGAAATTTTTTGTTATAACCTACAGTATATCTGTCTGGGGGGCTCCTTCCTTTAGCCATATTTTTTAAAGTCAGATTAATTTCCTCTAAGGTAATCCCTGCAAGCAACTTGGCATCGGTATTTAGCAAGGAAATAGGCCTGTAGGAGTCAGGCTGCAATAGATCCTTGCCTGGATTAGAAATTACCACTATCAGCCTTACTCATGGCGGAGGGAAATGGCCACACCGAGCAGCAGCATTTAATGTACTGTATCTAGGAGGGATGGCAAAAGGGATTCACTATGTTTCTTATATATCTCCACTGGGAGGCCATCAGTGCCTGAGGATTTGCTATTGTCCATTTTAATGGCTGCTAAAGAAAGTTCCTTCAGTGTAATGAGTGCGTTCAAAATTTTAAAAGCCCTGGGCCTCATGTTGGGAGGGAGTATTGATCCAAAAATTGGTTTAAGGCTTCCTCCAAAGGGTTCACCTCCAGGGAATATACAGATGAAATCTTATTTTGGTCATGTGTGCCAGCTCACCTGCAATGTTTTGTATGGTGTCTATATGAGACATACTTTGCTGAGAACAGGCTATTACCGCCATTAAATGACCTGTGTATTCCCCCTCACCAAAGTACCATTGCTGTTTAAAAAAGTGCTTGTTCTCAGCAGCTGTCAGGGAAACTTGCTAGTACAAAGTTTGAGCCTCTAACCATGCATGTTCAGATACAGCAGTAGGGTTTGCTACATTCCTCTGCTTTTCTAGCTGCATTAAGCACAAAGGTTTCCCATTCTTTAGAGGTAGTTTTGATATGGGAAATCTGTTTAATAATAAAACCCCAGAGATGGGCTTTTAGTGTGTCCCATACCACCCCAGGGGCCACCGTGCCTTTATCATATTGGAAGAAGACTTGGAGTGCTTGGAGAATGGGATAATAATTCGAGAAAAGGGTAAGCCAAAAAGGTTAACCTTCCATAATTTAGAATGATGAGTGCTCCGGGAAATGATAACCACTCTAAGGAGCAAATGATCAGAGATATTGCATGGAGCATAGTCAATGGTAGTCACCATGGGCAGAGCAGGAGAATTGCATAAACACAAATCTATGCCGGATAAGCCGCTATGTGTAGCTGAATAACAAGAGTAATGCTTCTTATCAGGAAACCTGTCCCTCCACACATCTCACATGCCAATCAGTCTAGCGAATGGAGTATGATCGCCAGAGGCAGCAGCACGGCTGCTGGAAGAGAAGAATTTTATTAATAGTGTGGTCTAAGAAATTATTGAAGTTTCCAAGTATCTAGATCGGGATGTTGTGATAGAGAGCTATAAATTGGGCCAAGCATTTCAGACGCTCCTCAAAGAAGGGTAGAGGGACATATATATTTGCAATAATGCAGATGAGCCCAGCTAATTTACATAATAGAAAACATCTACCCCGGCCATCTATGCAGGTTTGCAAAAGATGAAAGGGTACCACACTAGAAACCAAAACACTACCCCCCCCCCAGAGTAGTCAGTATGAGTGAAGTGAAACTATGTCTGAAAAAGATGGTGTCAGAGGGCCGACAGCGTATGGGATTGCAGATAGGTTTTTTGTAAACATACCACCACTGGGCTATACTGTTTCAGTGTAGAAAAGAGAGCCACACATTTCACTCTTGTGCTGGGGTTTAACCACTTGCCCTTCTGAGGATTTACCCCCCTTCCTGACCAGGCCTCTGTTTGCTACTCGACTCTGCACTAATTCAACTGATAATTGCGCAGTCATGCAATGCTGTATCCAAACGAAAAATTTACTTCATTTTTTTCACACAAATAGAGCTTTCTTTCGGTGGTATAAAAAAAAAAAAAGACCGAAAATTTTGAAGAAAAACTATATTTTTTTCTTTCAGCTATAAAAAAAAATATTGTAAACTCAAAGTTAGTTATAAATTTAGGCCAAAATGTATTCTGCTACATGTTTTTTGGTAAAAAAAAATCCCAATAAGTGTATATTGATTGCTTTGTTTGAAAGTTATAGCGTCTACAAACTATGGTATAGATCAGCAATGGGCAAACTATGGCCCGCGGGCCGTATACGGCCCGGCGGACCTTTTAATCCGGTCCGCGGAGCGTGATACTGTCAGGATGGCTGTCAGGATGTGTGTAGGCGGGGCAGGGTGACGAACCTGAGGGGAGCTAGGCTCCTCTCACAGTCCGCCCTGAAGACCGGAACGGCGCGGGAACACGGCGAGAGGAACGCGCGGAGCAAAGGTAAGTAAATTGAATTACTATAGGGGGGATGAATTACTATGGGGGATATTACTATATGGGGGGTGAATTACTATGGGGGATGAATTACTATATGGGGGATGAATTACTATGGGGGATGAATTACTATGGGGGATGAATTACTATATGGGGGATTAATTACTATGCTTACTATGGGGGAATATTACTATACTTACTATGGATGACACATACACATCATTCATCTACTCTTGGTCCGGCCCCCGGGTCCAATATATGAACCCATTGCGGCCCTCAAGTCAAAAAGTTTGCCCACCCCTGGTATAGATACTGCATTTTACGCCATTTTTTTTGCCATACAGCGCTGCACTAGTTTAACGGACAATTGCGCGGTCATGCAATACAAAAAATAAAATTTATGTACTTTTTTTCACACAAATAGAGATTTTTTTTGGTGGTATTTGATCACCTGTGCGCTTTTTATTTTTGGTGCTATAAACAGAACATTTTTGAATAAAAATTTTTTTTTTTAAAAAAATTATTTTCTCATTTCGGTCATAACAAATATCCAAAAAAACTAAAATTTTGTCTTATATTTAGGCCAAAATGTATTCTGCTACATGTTTTTAGTTAAAAAAATCCCAGTAAGTATATATTTATTGGTTTGTGTGAAAGTTATAGCGTCTACAAACTATGGTATAGATAAAGGAATTTACATAGCTTTTACTTTCTGACTGCCCATCACATTTCTTGAGGTGCTAAAATACCAGGATAGTACAAACACCCTCAAATTACCCCTTTTCGGAAAGTAGACACCCTAAGCTATCTGCTGAGAGGCATATTGACTCCGTGGAAGATTTTTTTTTTCCACACGTTTCTGGAAAATGACAAAAAACATTTTTTTTTTTTTACACAAAGTTGTCATTTAAATGATTTATTTCTCACACAATCCATGGGTATATGTGGAATTACATCCCAAAATACATTCTGTTACTTCTATCGAGTATGGGGATACCACATGTGTGAGACTTTTTGGGAGCCTAGCCGCATACAGGAGCCTGAAATCCAATGACCCCTTTGAAAGCCTGAAGGTGCATAACTTCCTCACTACACTTCCTCACTACCTATCACAGTTTCGAAGGCCCTGAAATAACAGGATAGCTCCAACCCCCCCCCCCCCCCCCAAAGTGACACCTTTCTGGAAAGTAGACACCCCAAGGAATTTAAAAAGAGGCATGGTGAGTATTTTGCAGATCTCATTTTTTCTCACAAGGTTTTGAAATATATAAAAAAGAATCAAAAAATATGTTTTCGTTTTTATCTTCATTTTCCAAAAACCTGTGGCAACAAATGAGATCTGCAAAATACTTACCATGCTTCTTATCAAATTCCTTGGGGTGTCTACTTTCCAAAAAGGGGTCATTTGGGGGGTTAGGCGCTATCCTGGCATTTCAGGGCCTCCGAAACTGTGATAGGTAGTCTGGAAGTGTAATGAGGAAATAAAACGCTTTAAAAGCCTGAGGTGCTTATTGGATTTTGAGGTCCTGTACTTGGCTAGACTGACAAAATGTCTCTCACATGTGGTACCCCCATATTCGGGAGAAGTAGCAGAATGTATTTTGGGGAGTAATTCCACATATACCCATGGCATGCGTGAGCAGTAAATCTTTTAAGTGACAATTTTGTGCAAAGAAAAAAAAATTTTTTTTTGTCATTTTCTAAAAACTTGTGGTAAAAAAAATTAATTCTTCTATTGATTCAACATGCCTCTCAGCAAATAGTTTTGTGGTGTCTACTTTCCAAAAAGGGGTCGTTTTGGGGGGTGGGGGCATTTTATGCCCAGCATTAGAAGTTTATGCCACACATCATTCACTCTTCTTAACCGCCTGAAGATCAAGCCTTTTCTGACACTTTGGCCCTGATTTACTAAGAACTGAGTCTACTATCAGATGCTGAACATTTAGGCAGACTCCATTCAAACACTCTAGACCTGTCAGTCTTTTGAAAGGCATCTAGCAAATTCATTGAAAAGCGTCTACTTTGTAGACTCTTTCCTGTTAGTAAATGCGGAATTGCGTCTGGCACATCTTTAGGTGCAATGCCGGATATGTTCGTTAGGTTGCGCACAACCGCAGGCTTTGTCCCTTTGGCGTTTTCTGTTTGCATATGAGAATATCTTATAATTTAAAAGTAAAAAGTACACTTTTTTTTTTTTTTTTTTGGGTTGCTGTTTCTCCAAAAATGATCGGACAACTAATACATTTCCTAATGAATGTCATACTTTCTATTTTCAAATGTCAAACATTTTCACACTTGTATCTCAAATAATTGGGAATGTCTAGTTCTAATTTCCCAATATAATTATGTATCTTCATTCTCTTTAAATCATGTAACTATTCTATGTTAAAGTAATAGTGCAGCACTATAAATGCATGTTATCAATCATAAACGCATGTAAAATAAAAAAAGTGCAAATAAGTGCGATAATGATGTCGACTGGTAAATGGTGCTAAAAAAAAGTTTATATAATCATTCCTGAATAATGGAATGTCCTTCGTGTGAGAGTACCAACTCACGTGTGTGCCTATGAATGGCACGTGTGGTTTATCCGTGACAGACAGTAGGAAGACGGCTTTTCCGTGATGGATATGTATGGCGGACGCGCCTCAATGGCGGTGGCGTGGCGTCAGCAATAGGGCTCCACTCAATGCATCTTGTGTACCAACATGCCCTCAGGGGCACACTAATAAGACGTGTTGGTACACAAAATGCATTGGGTGGAGCCCTATTGCTGATGCCGTCGCTATTGAGGAGCGTCTGCCATCTTGTTACTCACTTTGCTATTATTTTTATTACTCCACGTGGATATTTTAAATTGTTACTCGTGACCATTATAATAAAGTACTACACTATTAAGCACCTTCTGGCTCCTGTGGCTGAGCTAATTCCTCCCCAGGACCATTTTGGCACCCACCCTGATGGATGGATGGATGGAGTTGGATGACTAACCCATAGCTGCCAGCATACCGCTGCACCCCCAGATGTGTGATGTGTATAACCCATGCGCATTAATACTTTTGTTCTGGTGAGTGTACACCCGTCCCAACGGTGGATTACCTTTCATGAGTCCATGCACTACTGTCCGTAACGGATAAACCACACATGCCATTCATAGGCACTCTCTGAGTTGGTACTTTCACATGAAGGACATTCCATTATTCAGGAATGATTATCTAAACTTTTTTTTAGCACCATTTACCAGTCGACATCATTATTGCACTTATTTGCACTTTGTTGACTTTACATGCATTTATGATTGTTAACATGCATTTATAGCACTGCACTGTTACTTTAACATATTTCTATTCTGGGACTGTTGCCAATACCCTGAGTGCTAGCTGCTACCTTCATAATCTATACCTAGATTTATATTTATCTTGTGTAATACCATTTTCATAGTCTATATAATTTTACCAGCACTCGCTTTAAATCATTATTTTTAAACAATGTAACTATTCTACATTGCAGCTCAAACTCTGTCTCCTACAGTGGCTTAGTGGGTTAGAACTCAGAATTTACAGCATATGGGTCATGGGTTCTAATCCCAGTCATGGCTGCACCTGTCTGCATCTCAGGTTGCATACTTTCTCTGCATGGGTGTATTTCTGCCAACACTCCAAAGACATGTATATAGTTAATTTGGCCTAGTATATGTCAAAACCATGCAATTTAAAAAAAAAATGAAAAATTTGGCCGTTGAATCAGCTGATGTTACCAACGTGAAAAAATCGGCTAATTTTCGTCCCGTCTTACGGCCGGCATTTTTACTTCTGTCCCTTGCAGAGAGCTCCGCTATTATATTTTACATAAACAGTATTGCGGTTGCAACAATGTATCCATTTGTAGCCATTTCAGATACAGATGTTTTTATTCAGATACAAATAGATACATTGATGTTGCAACCGCAAGACTTTTTCATTAAAATATAATAGCGAACTGGAATTCTTCTTCTTCTTCTTTTTCTTCTTCTTGCAGGTCATGGCCCATGCGCAGATTTTTTATCGGTAAAATGAGATGAAACGGCCGATTTGCCCATCATTGCCGGGATAATCAGCCGATCGTTCAAAATCAGGTGTCAGCAGGTGTCAGACAGGCATTTGGGAAGCGTTTTTTTACGCTTCTCAAATGCCTATGAAAATTCTGCACATGGCAGCACACAGTCCTGTTCACACTGAAGCGTTAGCATTGCGTCATGGCAAAACTGGCGCCTCATGTTGAGTCAGGAGGAGTTGAAGCCTCCCATTCAAGTCTATGGTACTGCTCCTCAAATGCCTGGCAGATGTTTGCGGTGCGGTTGTGAGGCATTTTCGGAGCGTCAATACATTTAACTTAATTACAGGGCATTTGTGGTGCAGTTTTAATGCTTGGTAAATGCTTATCACATGCCTCAAAACCACACATAGGGCGTTTGAGGAGCGTTAAAAAACACTTCCCAAACACCTGTCAAATGCTATAGGGGCGTTTGGCAAGAGTTAGAAATAAAGTCAAGTATGAACAAGCTCTTAAAAACCTCTCTCCTTATACAACTTGACCCCTCCCCCCACCCCCCCCTGTCATCACCTGTTCCATCTGCAAATCTATGTATATCACCGCCCCACTCTTTTTATTTAACTATTTTTTTACTGATCAAGTTAATGTGTCTCATTTCCTATCACCTCCACCTCAAATCTCACATTATTATATGATTCCTGATTGTTGTATCTCACCACTAGTCTGATTGAATTTACAATTCCTGGTCAGTCCCGTTCCCATTACTTATAATAACCTTCAGGGCCAGTTTCACACAACATGGTTTTTCAGTTGCTTTTTTTTGCATCCAAAACGCACAAGAAAGAAGGTTATATGGTTGTTCAGTGTCATAGTTCACATCAGTGCTTGCAGTTCCAGTGCAATTGCAGGTGCTGCCAAAAAAGTCAAACAGGCTGCATTGTTTATGCATAGAACTGTACTGGAATGCACTAAAACGCACATGTCCCTAAATTAATCATTTAAGAAAAAGAGAGGGGAAAAAAATTAACTGGAATGCATAAAAAATGCACTGGAGCACACCAAAAACACATCCAAAATGCACTGGAACACACCCAAAAATGCATCCAAAATGCACTGGAACACACCAAAAACGCATCCAAAATGAACAGGAACACGCTAAACATACATCAAAAAAGTGCATGCAAACACGCATCTGGAACACATCTAGACTGTGTTTCTATAGTGTGAACTGCCCCTTAGGACTTGTTCACACCATTTTTCTGGTGTGTGTTCAGG
Source organism: Staurois parvus (assembly GCA_951230385.1). Taxonomy (NCBI): domain Eukaryota; kingdom Metazoa; phylum Chordata; class Amphibia; order Anura; family Ranidae; genus Staurois; species Staurois parvus. The sequence continues at coordinate 249,653 of CATNWA010015227.1, read as the reverse complement.
CTGTACACCTGCACCCATATGCTTGTCAAATTATGACCTGCAGCATTTCCATTGTGTGACATAGGTTGCCTGCAAATGGCGATAGCCACAAAAAACAAACCACTGATTCACACTCTACAGGCCACAGCACCCATGAGCCCCAAGACCTCAATTACACACACACTGCTTTAATTTATGAACCCAGTACAGTTTTATCATTTAGATATCACAGGAATTTGGTTGGGATTATGTCAATTAATAATGTTTTTAGTGTTTTTGTACCATAAATCGAATTTGGATATTTTCTCTGGCGGTGGGGGGCTGCCAGGTATGCTGTACGGGGCCCCGTGATATCTAACAGTGGCCTTGGTTGTATGCTTGTGTCTATGCCACCTATATAGTTAGGAAGAACCTTTGCTATGTACCTCAATGATCTAGGAATTGGACGTTTTCAACTGAAAAATACAACAATTATTAGTAATGTTTCCCCGCAAATGAGGATCAGCTCCTTGGTGGAGAACAGCGATCTCGCCATGTCCAGATGTGGTCTGGAATTCCACAAAGGAACAATTCACAAAACTAAAAAAATAGACTTGCAAATTACCACTAAACTCTCCTAACTACACTCCCATCCACTAACACTCCCCACTACACTTCAGGTGTGTGCAAATGTCCTTCCGCAAACGTCATGACATATTTCCGGTATGACAGCTGCTCTAGCACCTCATCTAACAGCCTTCTTGGCGTTTATTTGTTGTGCACCACAGCAATTTTACATGCAGCTCCATTGTGTATATGACATTCGCAAATATAATGTTGCAGTTCTATTGTGGATTTGGCATTGGTGAATGTATGCTTGCAGATCTACTGATGTATATGACATTGGAGATTATATATTTGCCAGTAAAGGCCCAAAGTCAACATAAATTGGGGGCCCAATTTATTACTGTTAAGAGATTGTAGAAAAAGAATAGCTAGTGCACATTGAACACGACCTATTCATTGGTACATAACATGGTCTTGTGGTGCAATAGGGGGCTTTTGGTTTGTTAGTTTGGACATACTTTCATATGTGCACATCTAACCAGGAAGATTTGGGCATATTATATAGCTAGCAACAATAAGTGTTAGGGGTGCTAGTACATTTATTTATGGTACTTGTATAGCACGTCAATTTACGCAGCGCTTTACATATAGATGTTTAAATTCACATCAGTCCCCAACCCTCAAGGGCGTTACAATCTAAGGTCCATAACTTAACATTCATACAAATACTAGGCCAGTTTTGACAGGATCCAATTAACCTACCAGCATGTCTTTAGCGTGAGTGGGAGGAAACCAGAGTACCCAGAGGAAACCCGCACAGGGAGAACATGCAAACTCCAGGCCGGAGGTGCCATGGCTGGGATTTGAACTAATGACCCTAGTACTGCCAGTGGAAAGTGCTAACCATTTAGCCACTGTGCTACATTCAACTAGAACATGAAATAATCCCCCCAAAAAAATACATATTCCAAATGTTTATTGATATATATACACATTCCACATTTATTTGGACAGCAACAAGTAAATACATTCAATTTCTTGGTGAAAAAAAAAGCAGGATTGATGTTGCCAAAATAGAACGGTCATGCTCATAAGAGCTTACAATCTAAAAGATTATACTTCTACTGATCTGTGCTTTCACAGGTTACAGCAGGAAACAAACAGTAATATGAATCACGTAGTAGGCTTATCTATCCACAAAACAAGCTGCAGATCAAAATATCAATATAAAAATACATGCCAAAATAACACACCTCCCACCTCCCCAAATCCCCCACACATACATTTCACATCAGGTTTGTCTGAAAACTGCATTTCATTCTAAATAAAGCAAACTTGGAAGAGCAGAGCAATTGACGTGTTAGGATTACAATGCCTCAAAGATAATAAACACACAATCATTGTAGACGAATGCGCAAACAAGAAGGAAGAACATGCAAAAAATTTACAGCCCGCATCAAAACACAGCGTGAATGTGGCCTTGGGGCAGTTCACCACACAATATCTCTTCCTCCCCAAACCACCACAGACAAGGACTTGTGAAAAATAATGTGCCTGTACAAGGCAAAAAAAAAAAACAGCAACTACTACATCTTTTTATATAAGGTAGGCCACACCCACCACTGTCATTCATTTTGGTCAGAGAAAGTGTTTGCACCTGATATAATTCTCTTCCCACCTGCGTTAACCCTTGGTATACAGGCCCCACAAATCAGAAAGAAAGCCACAGTGAAGTGTACCTGTGCAGCATACAACAGAACATTGAACAGGGATGTAAATGGGAACCCTATTGGCAATATTTCTTGGCCCTATGGGCACAATTCACTCCAGATTATCGCATGAGTTAAGGCAGTCACATGACCACATCATCGCATGCAATACTGAAAATGTCAATTCACTTTTGCTAGTATGCGGCATTTCCCATAAATTGGAAAAACACTCAGGAAATCAAACATAAAACAAGGCCTTACAAACCCCCGGTCACATCAAAGCCGATTTAGAAATTGTGCGACGTACAGTGAAGATGCTGATTTCCTTGCGATTTGCAAGACATCTGACACAGATATCTATGCAAATTGCCACAAAAGTAGTACATGTACTACTTTAGAAATCAGTGTCGGAAACGCACCCATGTGACTGCTCTAATAGCAGACAATAGGGCGCGACTTGACATACAATTTGCAAGTTGCATGTCATGAAAATCACATGCCAAGTCGCACTTAATGTGACCGCTATTAGAGCGTTCATATTGGTGTAGTTCAAACTTGGTTTCTAAAAAGTAATGAATACACTACTTTTCATGAGATTTGCAGAGAGATCTGTGTCAGATGTGTTGCAAATCGCACTTTAAATCAGCATGTCCCCCGACTTTGAAATCATGTGACTTCACTGTAAGTCACATGATGTGACCGTAGTGTAAGTCGCACCACTTCAAAATCCGCTTCGATGTGACCGGGGTGGCCACCAGTCACATCAGGTTAAATTTGGCATGCGATTTGCATGCTAGGCGACTTGCAAATTGTAGGCCAAGTCGCACCCTCTTGTCCACTATAGGCTCAATTCACATCCAATCTGATTTTGAAATCGCGCGACCAGGGGCGGAACTGACAACTCATGGGGCCCCCGGGCAAATAGGGGATCATGGGGCCCCTGTGTCCTCGCCCACACCCAAAAAAGCCTATGAAAAAGCCAATGAAAGGTACCAGGAGCATCTCATGGGGCCCCCTACCTTACCCCGAGCCCTCGGGCAGTGCCCGAGTGCTTGAATGGTCAGTCTGCCCCTGTGTGCGGCTTCATTGTAACTTGCCCAATTTCCAAATCGGATTAGATGTGACTGTGGTGTTAGCCCCCAGTCACATCGGGTGCAATTTGGCATGCGATTTGCAAGTCGCATGCCATGCAAATCGCATGCCAAGTCGCATCCAGGGTGCACAATTTCAGGTGCGATTTGGGAATTTAAATTGTACCTGATATCCGATCTAACGAATGTGGATGTGAGTGTCTTAACGTAAGTGATTTGCTACAGCACAATTTCAAAAGTAGTTCTTGTCTAACATTTTCAGCATTTTGTAGCGATTTCACATATAGACTACAATAGAAACCGCAATGCAAAACACAATTGAAAACGCAATAAACTCATTGGTAAATCTACAGAAAATATGGTGAAATTGCCAACAAAAAGCACAATTTTAAATCGCATCTAGTGTGAACCAAGCAGGCAATTCAACAAAGGAAATAAATCTTTGAAGGCATGCTCAGATAAGGGTCTGTTATGGATTTGGGGGGGGGGGGGGGACTCCATGCCATTATTTTATTAAAAAAAAATTTTAAATCCTTTTTTCTCTCTCTCACTCTTCTCTTGGTTTGACAAAGTGGGTGGAGTGCAAACCAGTATTATCAAATCAATCATTAGTCCAGGCCCTTATCTCATCCCATCGTTTGACACTCACATAAGGTGCAACTTTAAAGGTGTTTGAACAGACAAGGCCTCATTCCAATTCACATTCTAGGGATCATTTAGACAGAAAGCAAAGATGCTGCCACCAGCACATGTATGTTAGGTTAGTCACACGGAGATCATGCAAATTCATTGCCGTGGTTGGGATTCAAACCAACAACCCTAGCGTTGTGAGCAGTAGTGCTAACCACTAATCCACAGAGCTGTTGAACACTAATTCTGCCTGTATTTCTGTGGTGTGAATCAACCCTAAGTCCCTGGGCAAAGTCAGTGTACTAGCCAGATATCTCAAAAGTGACACAAATGTTTTGCTATGTTGCCAATTCAGATGTATGTTGGTTCTATGTATCCCAATACAAAAGATTGCAAAACTAATACAGGCGTACCTTGATTTACCAATGCCTCGGTTAACATAATTTTCGGTTTACGAATAAAATCCATTGAAAATAATGCCTCGGTTTACACAATTGTTAATCATTTTTTTTTGCAATACAAAGTGTATGTCGGCGCTGATTTTTAAATGCAAATGCCAGCCTTTTTTTTTTTTCTTTACTGTAGTTCACAAGCTTAGATGTCACTTTCGAAGTTACATAAAACTTTGTATCTTTTAATAAACTCAAAGTAAACATTGTTTCCTTTAGGGATATGAATTCCAAGAAAATTTTCTCTTTTAGCTGGGGGAAGTGACAGCTGAATTTCTGAGCTATAGTGAAGAAAAAAAAGGGAGAATTACATTTAAAAACTAGCACCATAGTAAAAAAAAAATGGCATGGGGTCCCCCCTCCCATCCACACCAAGCCTTTCGGGTCTGGTATGTATCTTAAGCGGTAACTCCACAGCAAAATGTTAAAAAAAAATGCGTGGGGTCCCCCTTCCCATCCACACCAAGCCCTTCAGGTCTGGCATGGATATTAAGGGGTAACTCCACGCCGAAATTAAAAAAAAAAAACGGCATGGGGTCCCCCCAAAATCCATACCAGATCCTTATCCGAGCATGCAGCCCGGCAGGTCAGGAAAGGAGGGGGGGACGAGCAAGCTCCCCCCTCCTGAATCATACCAGGCTACATGCCTTCAACATGGGGGGGTGCTTTGGGGCGGGGGGGCTTATCAGAATAATTTTGGCGTGGAGTTACCCCTTAATCCATACCAGATCTGAAGGGCTTGGTATGGATGGGAGGGAGGACCCCACGCCGGTTTTTTTAGTCAGTGGGGAAATCCGCTGACAGCTGAAACATTAACACATGGTTGTCGCTCCTAAAATCCCGCATGAGTTATTTTATCAACTCATGCGGTGTTTTAGTAGTGAACACCAATGCAGCATTTATGTTTCAGCTGTCGACGAAGTTCCCCACTGACACTGTATTGCAGGGAATTATAAAAAAAATTTTTAAAAAAAAGGGCGTGGGGTCCCCCCTCCCATCCATACCAAGCCCTTCGGGTCTGGTATGGATATTAAAGGGTAACTCCACGCCAAAATTAAATAAAAAACAGCGTGGGGTTCCCCCCAAAATCCATACCAGACTCCCCCCTCCTGAACCATACCAGGCCACATGCCCTCAACATGGGGGGTTGCTTTGGGGCAGGGGGGACATCAAGCATGCAGCCGGGGACATCAAGCATGTGATCCCACCTCAGGTGACATCAATGATGTCACCTGGGGCGGGGTCACTCGGGTGACGTCCCCGGCTGGCCCCGCCCCTTACCTATTTAAGAGCTGTCACCCTTGCTCACTGCATAAGGCTGGTAGCCTCCGTTGCGAGTAGAACTTTTTTTTTTTCTTTTTTCGGGTTGCCGCCGTGACACCGTGATTGATGTTGGATCTACTTCAGGGGACATTGTTTTAATAAAGGACTTGTCAAAGACCATGTACTGTATTTTTTTTACACTACACTTTTTCTTTTTTTTGTGAATGAGAAGCGGGACCATGTACCGCATACTCATTCACGTAGGGGGGGGGGGGGGGGGGCGGAATCTGGGGGCCCCCTTGTTAAAGGGGGCTTCCAGATTCTGATAAGCCCCCCACCCGCAGACTTCCACAACCACCGGCCAGGGTTGTGGGGAAGAGGCCTTTGTCCCCAATGTTGAAGGCATGTGGCCTGGTATGGTTCAGGAGGGGGTTGATGAGGATAAGGGCCTCTTCCCCACAACCCTCAGTACCGCATACTCATTCACGTGGGGGGGGGCGGGATCTGGGGGCTTCCAGATTCTGATAAGCCCCCCACCCGCAGACCCCCACAACCACCGGCCAGGGTTGTGGGGAAGAGAGAACTTGTCCGCATCAACATTGGGACAATGTGCTTTGGGGGGAGCCCCGCTGCCCCAGAGCACCCCCCCATGTTGAGGGCATGTGGCCTGTTATGGTTTAGGAGGGGGGGTGCTTGCTCATCCCCCCCCCTCTGCTGGGCTGTATGCTCGGATAAGGGTCTGGTATGGATTTTGGGGGAACCCCACGCTGTTTTTTATTTAATTTTGGCATGGAGTTACCCCTTAATATCCATTCCAGACCCGAAGGGCTTGGTATGGATGGGAGGGGGGACCCCATACAGTTTTTTTTTTTTTTTTTTTATTGCAGACCTTTATTTTTACATTCATCTGTCAAAATAAATATTAAATAGACCTTCAAAATAAGTAAAATTATTACAGAAATAATGATAAAGGATAAGAAACAAAAATAGAAAAGGAAATCAAATTAGAATACATAAAGATATGCCTGGCTACAAATAGTGCTGTTTGTTAAACACATCAGATGCGACTAGAAGACTCCACACTGAGATTTACTATTGAACAGTGGCTAAAAAGAAAGCGCCCACGGAAGACGTCTAAAATGTGTTCTGCACATGCGCATTTATATCGGCCAAAGATGCTACAAAAGCGTCTAGCTCAGCAATGGGCAAACTACGGCCCGGCGGACCTTTTATTCCGGCCCGCGGAGCTAGGCTCCCGCTAGGCTCCTCTCACAGTCCGCCGTGTAGCATGAAAATCTGTCTCCTATGAGGATCTGTCCCCCTCGACGTATCTGCGCATGTGCCGGAGATCGCCGATCGGCTGCTAATGCCTGAAACTGGCACATGCGCAGATACGTCGAGGGGGACAGATCCTCATAGGAGACAGATGTTCATGCTACACCTGAACGGCGCGGGAACACGGCTAGAGGAACGCGAGGAGCAAAGGTAAGTGAATTGACACAGGGGGGACTTGGGGACTTAATATGGGGAATGAATTACTATAGGGGGATGAATTACTATAGGGGGGATGAATTACTATATGGGGGATGAATTACTATATGGGGGATGAATTACTATAGGGGGGATGAATTACTATGGGGGATGAATTACTATAGGGGGGATGAATTACTATGGGGGATGAAATACTATAGGGGGGATGAATTACTATATGGGGGATGAATTACTATGGGGGATGAATTACTATAGGGGGGGTGAATTACTATGGGGGGATGAATTACTATATGGGGGATGAATTACTATATGGAGATGAATTACTATGGGGGATGAATTACTATATGGGGGATTAATTACTATGGGGGATGAATTACTATGGGGGATGAATTACTATATGGGGGATTAATTACTATGGGGGATGAATTACTATGGAGGATGAATTACTATATGGAGGATTAATTACTATGCTTACTATGGGGGAATATTACTATACTTACTATGGATGACACATACACATCATTCATCTTATCTTGGTCCGGCCCCCGGGTCCAATATATGAACCCATTGCGGCCCTCAAGTCAAAAAGTTTGCCCACCCCTGGTCTAGCTCTTCACTGTGTTAACTTGCTTTAAAAAAACAATTTTTTTTATACATTTTAAAAATTTTTTGAAATGGCAGATATTGTTTAAAGTGAAGTACTGATATTTGGCAAAGCAAATTTCAATGTGAACATGTCTCTGCAGTGATTTTTCATGGTTTTAGACGTGCCTCTTAGCAAGTCTGCTTTTTGAGTCTGATTCCTGGGCTGTGTCTCGTTAGTAAATTCGATTTGGCGTCTACTTGTTGATGCTTTTGTTAGTAAATCTCTTTGCAGTGTAAATGTAGACGATCGCTATTAAAAAGTAGACGTTAGTCCACGAAAATGCGCCTAGGCACAATAGTAAATCAGGGCCTTTTTGTCTGAAAGTAAAAATCAGTATTTCTGCTTGCTAGAAAGTTATTTAGAACTCCCAAACATTATATATTTTTTGAGTAAAATACACTTTAGTGGATTTGAATGCACAAAAATACAATAAAATACTCAATTTGTGGTACAATGTAAAAGACAATGTTACACAGAGTAAAGAGATACCTAACATGTCATGTTTTAAAAGTGCACATGCTTGTGGTATGGTGCCAAACTATGATACTTAAAAATCTCCACAGGCAATGCTTTAAAAGCCTTTACAGGTTACCAGTTTAGAGTTACACAGGATGTCTGGTGCTAGAAATATTGCTCTTTCTCTGATGTTCACGAGGTTCGAGATACTTTACATTTGTGGTTCGATCATTGTTTACGTATGCATGCGTGAGCTACACATGAGTTTTCCTTTTCACGCAAGCACAGTGTGCCAGGGATGCTTTCATTTTTTTATTTATTTTATTTGAATTTTTTTATTATGACAGTGTCTCTTTAAATTTTTTTTTATCACTTTTATTATACAGTTACATAGTTAGTCTGGCTGAAAAAAGACAAAAGTCCATCCAGTTCAACTATTAAAAAAAAAAAAAAAGTTATAATCCTATACCCACAGTTGATCCAGAGGAAGGCAAAAAAAAAACCCCTAGCAAAGTATGAACCAATTTGCTCCTTCAGGGAAAAAATTACTTCCTGATCCCCCGAGAGGCAATCAGATATTCCCGGGACAGGGGCGGACTGACCATTTGGAAATTCGGGCACTGCCCGAGGGCCCGGGGGTCAGTAGGGGGCCCCATGAGATGCCCCTGGTACCTTTTTCATAGGCTTTTTTGAGTTTGGGTAAGGACACAGGGGCCCCATGATCCCCTATTTCCCGGGGTCCCCATGAGTTGTCAGTCCGCCCCTGTCCCTGGATCAACTTTACCTATACATGTTAGTATCCATTTATATTCTGTGTATCCAAAAAAGAATTCAGGCCTTTTTTAAAGCAATCCACTGAGCTGGCCAGAACCAGCTCTTGAGGGAGTCTATTCCACATTTTCACAGCTCTCACTGCAAAGAAACCTTACCGTGTTTGGAGAATTAATTTCTCTTCCTCCAGACATAAAGAGTGCCCCCTTGTCCTCCGTGATGACCTCAGGGTGAATAGCTCTACACTGGGTTCACTATATGAACCACTGATGTATTTATACATGTTGATCATATCCCCCCTTAATCTCCTCTTCTCAAGAGAGAATAAATTCCTAATCTTTCCTCATAGCTGAGCTCCTCCATGCCTCTTATCAGTTTAGTTGCCCTTCTCTGTACTTTCTCCAGTTCCCCAATGTTCTTTTTTGTGAATTGGTGCCCAAAACTGAACTGCATATTCCAGATGAGGTCTTACTAATGATTTATACAGGGGTAAAATGATATCTCTCTCTCTCTCTGGAGTCTATACCTCTTTTAATACAAGAGAGGATTTTGCTCGCTTTAGAAACCACAGCTTGGCATTGCATGACATTATTAAGCTTGTGATCTACCAGAACTCCCAGATCCTTCTCCACCATTGATTCCCTCAGTTGTACTTCCCCTAGTATGTATGATGCATGCATATTCTTAGCCCCAAGTGCATAACCTTACATTTATCAACATTGAACCTCATTTGCCAGATAGTTGCCCAATTAAACAGTGCACTGAGGTCAGCTTGTAAGTTGAAGACATCCTGTAAGGAAATTATTCCACTGCACAGCTTGGCGTCATCTGCAAAGACTGAAATGGGATATTTAATCCCAGACCCTATATCATTTATAAATATGTTAAAAAAGTAATGGTCCCAACACTGAACCTTGGGGTACACCACTAACAACCCTAGACCATTCAGAGTATGAATTATTAACCACTACTCTCTGAATACGATCTTTTAGCCAGTCTTCTATCCAAGCCCACAGAGTTTTACCTTACTCATTAGCTGTTTGTGGAAGCGTGTCAAACGCTTTTGCAAATTCCAAGTATATTACGTCCACTGCCACCCCTCTGTCCAAGGTTTTGCTCACCTCCTCATAAAAAGAAATCAGATTTGTTTGACAACTTCTGTCTTTCATGAATCCATGCTGTCTGTTGCTTAAAATATTTTTTTTTCCAGCAAGAACTCTTCTATGTGGTCTTTTATTAAACTCTCTAGTATCTTCCCAACTATAGAAGTTAAACTAATAGGTCTATAATTACTTGGTAAAGATTTTGACCCCTTCTTAAATATAGGCACCACAATGGCCTTACACCAATCCAGTGGTACTATGCCAGTCATTAAAGAGTCCCTAAAATGTAAATATTCCTTGTGATAGCAATAAGGAGTGACAGGCCCTCTTTATGGAGAGATCTGGGGTATATTAAACCTCAGATCTTCTCTCTTCCCTTAAAACCATCAGATCAAACAAAGATCAGTTTGATCAGATGCTTTTTATATGCAAAAAATTGCTTGTTTACATGCTGGGGAAACCAGAAGTGTCAAAATCCTAGTCGCTTCCAGTTTGTTATACAATAGAGATGATTGGGGAAGATCTGATTATCTCTATAGTAAGCCAGCGAAACCGCCAGCTCCTGTCCTGGGCTCACCGATGATACAGGAGAGCTCGGAGAGGCACCGGAGGGCGGTGGGAGGGTGGGACCCCCTTCCACCATCTGTAAAAGCATTCCAGTGGTTAATAAGCCACTAGTATTGCTTTCACTTGAAAGAGAATCACCAGCTGAAAAAAACAATACCAGGATGATGCCTGTAGCTGCAGGCATTATCCTGGTATAACCACTTAGACCTGTTGACGCCCAATACAATACGCTACTCGGTCTTAAAGTGGTTACATCCATGCAGATTTTTTAAAATGAAATTTATGGCAGACATTTGATTTTTCTTTTTCCCTGAGAGTTTGTTACATTGCTGCACTTGCATATATGTAATGTTTAACATTGTCTATAAAAGAGTATCACCTCTCATTTGAAGAAAAGTTTTACTGTATATCACACTTCAGTCTCCTCATTCTTATTTAACACTTATTACCTTTTACAAATGTGCAGCTCTGCTTTCATTCTCTATCTCTCCATGGTCATTCTTGCTAAGAATATCTGTCTATCTTGGACTCCCTACCCGCATCTAATATCTATATCCCACCAGCTTCCATCAAATTGGCTATGAATGGAGAATACAGTCTTGCAGCCACAAAGTAATTATTAAAGAACAGAGTCAAAGAGGATCCAAGTCTGTCATCGCTCCTGAGGATGCCATATCAGTCAGACGGCAGCAGACATACAGCAGCACCATCCCCCTATGTATGGGTTTGGGTAAATGTGAGTGCAGTCTGAACTCCAGTTGTTCAGGTTCACTATATGGGTAAACTAAATGGTCAGATTTTACCGTTCACCTATCTGAACCTCTGGCTGATGCTACAGCCTGCACTTTCTTTTAGCAGCAGTGTTACAATCTCAAATAATGAATGGCTTTCCAGCTGACCTGCTGGCTTTTTACAAGTAAACAAGCCAGCAGGTATCCCAGGTGACATCATGAGCCAAATATGACCATGACTATATTTGGTTAATTACATCAGTCAGCATTACCGACCAGCTTGTTGACATTCAGTAATTGACTGTACAGCTGTCATTCATAGCAAGCGTCAGGAGGGGATCATTGCGAGCAGGTCACTGTGTTTGTATTAGCGAGTTGTTTGGGACATTGTTTACCATGATCGATGATTAATCTACATTGTTGGATCATGTGATTGACAATGAATTTAAACTGTGGGACTTGTTTTTTTGTTTATTTAATAAAGGGCTTTTCAAATTCTTACTATTGTATTTTTTGTGTGAATGAATAACCAGAGATACAGTGTACCCCTTACTCATCCACATAGGGGAGCCAGATATCTGAGGGCAAACTTATTTTAATGAAGGATCCAGATTCTGATAAGTCCCATCACCAGCAGACCCCCACATCCACCAGACCAGGGATGTGGGGGAAGAGACTCTTGTCCTTGTTGAGGGCATGTGGCTTGAGGTGTTTTGCCTTTATGCATTCTATGCATGAAGGTAAAAAAAACCTTCTGTGTGCAGCAGGCCCCCCAGCCCCCCTAATACTTACCTGAATCCCATCTCGATGCAGTAATGTGCATGAAAGCAGCAGCTCTCTTGGGTATCTTCCTCCTCATTGGCTGAGACAGCAGCAGTGGGAGCCATTGGTTACTGCTATTGTCAATGACAACCAGTGAGCCAGGAAGGAGAGAGCGGGGGTGGGGTTGAGCCATGTTCCCTGTGTGAATGGGCACATAGAGCAGCAGCGTGGGAGTGAGCCTTCTCAGTTGCCCCCCATAGTCAGCTGCTAGCTATGGGGGCATTTGACAGGACAGAGGGGCCAGGAGCGCCAGCAGGGGATCCCAAAAGAGGAGGATCAGGGCTGCAAAACCACTGCACAGAGCAGGTAAGTATGATGACATGTTTGTTATTTTAAGGGAAAAAAATCTGCCTTTAATATGACCACCTCCCACCCGCCATATAGTCCAATGACGGGCACAAGGTAGTTCTCTCGTTCTGGGAGGACGTCATATGATGTGCTCCCATTCTCACCGCGCATGCGCGGATCAGGGAGAGCACAGCGAGGCGATCACCGGTGCGCTGTGTCCGAGGGACACAGCGGATCACCGATCTATGGAAAGAGCCGAAGATGTCGGCTCGGTCATGTGTTCAGCTGTGTCCAATCACAGCTGATCACATGTAAACAGGGAAATGCCAGTTATCGGCATTTCTCTCCTCACAAGCTGTCACGCTGACAGCTCGAGAGGAGAGGAGAGCCGGTAATAGGCATTCCGCGGAGGGGACATGTACACTGATCACAAGAGCACTGATGATCAGTGTGCCCTGATGATCAGTGTGGCCCCAGAAGTGCCACCTGTCAGTGTCCATCAGTGCCAGGTGCCAGTGCCCATCAGTTCCACATCAGTGCCTACCAGTGCACATCAATGCCACATATCAGTGCCCATCTGAGCTGCCTTTCAGTGCCACCTATCAGTGCCGCCTAACAGTGCCACTTAGTGCTGCCTAACAGTGCCAGTCAGTGCCGCCTAACAGTGTCATATATCAGTGCTGCTTTTCAGTGCCCATCAGTGATGCCTGTCAATGCCCATCAGTGCCACCTACCAGTGCCTCATCATCAGTGCCCATCAGTGCCACCTATCAGTGTCCATCAGTGCAGCCTCATTAGCGCACATCAGTGAAGGAGAAAAATCACTTATTTACAAAATTGTACAACAAAAACTAAGAAAAAACGTTTTTTTTTTTTTCAAAATTTTCTGCGTTTTTTGGTTTAAGAAAAAATAAAAAAACCCAGAGGTGATTAAATACCACAAAATAAAGCTCTATCTGTCACAAAAAAATGATAAAAATGTCATATGGGTACAGTGTTGCATGACCGCGCAATTGTCATTCAAAGTGTGACAGCGCTGAGAGCTGGAAATTGGCCTGGGCAGGAAGGGGGTATGAGTGCCCTGTAGGCAAGCGGTTAAAGGGGAAGCCATTTGCTCACTGTTCCTCCCATTCCTGGCCAGAGAATATGTATGCTCAGAAAAGATTCTAGTATGAATCTTAAAGGACCCCTTTTTTTGTGCACGGTCCCCCTAAAATCATTACCAGACCTTTATTCAAAACGGCCAGGAAACTGATATCAGAAGGAATCTGAATCAAGACGGTATCTCAAATAAACATATAAATCTATCCCCTGAAAGCATATAAGTCTTACTTTCACCCTTGAAAGTGTAATAAATGATAATACCTCAATATGCTCACCCTATAGCCAAAGCAAACAAGGGCTAAACTAAATAAACTATGTATAAAGGTCCTTATACATACGAGTAAGTCTCTGAGATGAAACATGTCAAGGAAGTGATGTCAGACACAACGGAGGAACCGGAAGTGGCAAATCGGCCATTTTAGATACTGGAAAATCTGACCCAGATGCTTCTGTTAGCTGCTGAGACTCTGTAAGAGGTTTGGCATGTGGCGTTATCTTGTCCAGATGCTTTTGCTAGCTGTTAAGACTCTGCATGGGTTTTTTGGATTAAGAGATCTTATCCAGACGCTCTGGTCTACTGCTAAGGCTGGCCATACATTATACAATTTTCTTGAGATTTTTGCTTTAGATTTACCAAAAACCATATAATATGAGGTCAAACCTAAACAACACTTTCAGTTGTATTCAACCAGGCAGGCCTTGCAATTGAAAATTTGGCAGAAATTGTAAGAAAATTGTATAGTGTATGGCCAGCCTTAAACTCTGCATTAAGGTTTGGAGATAAGAAATCACATCCAGACGCTTCTGATAGCTGCTAAGACTCTGTAAGAAGTTTGGGTTATGAGAGCTGTGGTGCAATTTATCTGTTTTTAAAAGTAAGAGCATAATAAAATGTTATTCATTTATACCATACGGAATTACACTATATATCCTTTTTATATATGATGGGTACTATGAATACTATGGAGTAATCCTGCCCAAGGTCCTGATGACAGCTAGGAGCATTATCCATGAGGCTATGAGGACATCTCAATGAACCTATCCAGGCTGGATTAGCTTTCCTTGGATGGTGTATACCCCTAGTGGTATTAAAGTGCTGTTTCTTTTGCCTTCTGGTAAGGGTATTCGGTCATTACACTATAGAAGTGTTCACTACTACTAGCACTTTGATTTTTGATGTGTTGGATCACCAGAGTGTTTCACTAGCACGTTTTTCACGTCGAGCACTTGATTCACATATATGGTCACGTTTGATGTGGAGTGACACTTATGTTGCATATGATTGTACATTATTGTTTTAAGGATAATACACTATTTTGGTTTCTTTTTTTTTTTTTGAGGATCACTTTGGAGTTTGGAGTCTTTTTGGGAAAGTGTCTGCAGAAAGGACTTGGATTTGCATCTTTAGTGTGTGACTTTAAAATTTTTGGTATTTTGGACACTGCGTTTTATAATATATATATATTTTTTTCTTTTTGGATACTACATTTACCGTATTTTTCGCCGTATTAGACGCACTTTTTCTTCCCCAAAACTGGGGGGAAAAAGTTGGTGCGTCTTATACGACGAATAGAGAGAGAATCCGTGAGGTGCGGCCACGGCCGTAGGAAAGGCCGCGGCTTTGGCCTATCTCTGGAGCGGTCGGCCATCTTGGTACACCCGGCGGTGCGCACTGACGTCATCACCCCCCTCTGCTCGTGGATCAGCAATGGGCAAACTACGGGGCGGACAGGATGTAGGCGGGGCAGCGTGACAAACTCCTCTCCTCTCACAGTCCGCCCTGAAGACCGGAACGGCGAGAGGAACGCGCGGAGCAAAGGTAAGTGAATTGACACAATATGGGAAATTAATTACTATAGGGGGGATGAATTACTATATATGGGGGATGAATTACTATATGGGGATGAATTACTATATGTATTGGGTTCAGAATCTTTTTTTTCTAGATTTTCCTCCTTTAACCTCCTTGGCGGTATTCCCGAGTGTAGCTCGGGGTAACATTTCAGTACCACAAACGATAACCCCGAGCTACACTCGGGAATACCATGCGGCACTGCTCCGGCATTTGTTCTTCACCTACCTTACCCTGCACTCCCGCGATGTGTCCCCTGCAGCGTCCCCGGCCATCTCCTCCGGCCGATGCCGATCCCTGTGACGTCGGGACGTACGGGCGCCGCTGGCGGCGGGAAATTTAAAAATTTTAAAAAATGTCTTTTTTTTTTTTTTTCCTTTTTACATAGTAAAACATTGCTGTCTCA
Source organism: Staurois parvus (assembly GCA_951230385.1). Classification (NCBI taxonomy): domain Eukaryota; kingdom Metazoa; phylum Chordata; class Amphibia; order Anura; family Ranidae; genus Staurois; species Staurois parvus. The sequence goes on along the minus strand of CATNWA010015227.1, from coordinate 233,749 downwards.
ACCGATGTCACATACATCTTGTCCCTAATGCTTTGTTCTGTGCCCTGCCTGCATTTTGTCTGTTCTTTCTGCCTGGAAACTGAGAAATGTCCATGGCATCCAAAAAGTGTCCCTTTAGGTCAAAAGCGGTTTAGATCAGCTAGAGAACAGCGATAGTAAATCAGAATCACTTGCAGAATTGAGTGATAATGATTTGTGGGGAAATTCGTCATCAGACACTGAAAATGATTTTGCGACTTTGCTCAGCAATGTGCTAACTTGGCGCTATATTTCAAATTTCAGTGTTTTTGGTTTGATTATATTATTGAATTAAATGTATTATTATTATATTATTATTTTTTATGATTATTTATTAAATTATAATTTATGATTACGTGTTTCAAATTTTATCCTACCCGGGATGTTTACTAGACTCTTGTTCGGACAGATTTCAGTGAGTTATTCCTAAGAATTACAGGCCTACAATAAAAAAACTACATATTTCCATGCAAAAAAATGGTACCGCTTTCAGGACCAAAAATCGGAAAGAATCATACCGCCAAGGAGGTTAAAATTGGGTGCGTCTTATATTCCAGAGCGTCTTATATGGCGAAAAATACGGTATATTAATTTTTGAACACTGCGTTTTTATTATTATATGTACTTGATTCAATTGATTTATACCTTGGTATTTTGGACACTGGGTTTATAATATTTATGTTTGGACACTGTGTTTATATATATATATTGTGACAGTGTGGCGATCTGTCACCCTGGATTCTCAACAAGGCAGGTTGAGGGGCTCCAGGGTAAATGTTTGATACGGAGGAAAGTGGCTTTTCACTTTCCTCCTTTGTTTGTAAGGTCTGTTTTGGGATCTGGAGCCTGGAGATTTCAAAGAGATCTGGGAGGGATGAAATCTCCAATCCTGGGACCAGGTTTTGGGAATGGCCATGAGACTGATTGCACAGGTGTGTGCAGGCCTTTAGATAGAGTCAGGACCAGAGTTCTAGGCTCCACCCCGGCAGCTAGGAGTCTAGCAGCAGGGCTCCACCCCGGCAGCTAGGAGTCAGGAGGGCTCCACCCCGGCAGACGGGAGGTCTCTGCCTTGGAGTCAGGTGGAAGCCAGACTAGCTGTGTGCTAGTGGCTATAATTTGGGAAGAGTCTGCAGGAGACTGACATTGAACTGTGTGTAAGCCAGGAGGCTGAATCTTTGTTTTGTTGGTGGATACCCCTGCGTGGGAAGCATTATGTTTGAACTTTCATTTAAATAAAAGTGGGCTAAAAAGGCCCTGAAAAAGAAAGCGAGTAGCTGTTTGCGTTTCAAAGCTCTACCACGTTGAAGCGAGTTCCCACAATATATATATATATATAGGGTTTTTTTTGCACTGCGGTTATATTTATTATATGTACTTGATTGAATTGATTTATACCTTTTATACATAGTTTATTTAGTTTAGCACTTTTTTGCTTTGGCTATAGTGTGAGCATATTGAGGTATTATCATTGATATCAGAAGGAGACCAGAAGTGGAAGTCCTAATTTTTGATTGACAGATTTCTATTGATATGGGTGCTAATTCAAAAATAGAGTGATCCAGAACACACTTTCCTGCCTAATGTGAATTTGTGTATTACTAATGCAAGGCAAAGCAATGCAAATCAACTTTAATTCTGGCTCCCACAGCAGCCTGTTTACTTTTTGCTTTTATGCTACATGTTTCCTATGGGAGCTAGGTGAAAAAGTCATTTGTAAGCTCTAAACTGATAGTTTTATGTTTACAAGGGCTGAGTATTCCTTCCTTACCCCCATGCATGGCCAACGATAGGGGGGGACCACCGCTCCTCCTGTAGAGGGCCTGGACAGCAGGGGGAATCGGTGCGTTGGGGGGGGATGGGGAAATTACAGAAGGATTCCCTGTGCAGCTCTCTGTAGCAACTGAAAGACAGTTTCTACTCGCCAGCAGCTGCGGGTACAGGGGATGTGCCAGAATGGAGAGAGAACGAAGGGGCCAGTAAATATGTCATTTATAGGCCCATTACTTTTTTGAATGGACAAACTGAGTGATCAGTACTGATCACTCCTGTGTCCATTGATAACTGTGCATAGTAAACTGTGTTTACCATGCTTCAGTTTATGAATGACCAGGAGCCTGTGTCTCTTGTTCATTAATTTTCAGTGCAGCTGAGGACACAGAAAAAGGAATTGAAGAGTCTGTCCTCAATTCCTTTCTCTGTCTCAAAGGTGAGATGTCTGGGGTCTATTTAGACCCCTAATATCTCACTAAAGCCTCCCCCCAACAGTATAAAAAAAAGTAAAAAAAAAATTTAAAAAATGTGAAAAAATTATAAAAATTGTAAAAAAAAAGTTTTAAAATGGTAAAATAGTTTTTTTTAAATTGTAAAAAAAAATAGGGTTCTCCAGCCCATACAGTGTGAAAGAGCTGTTTGCGTGGTGGGAACTCTATTAGGATCCAGCAGCTGTATGAGCATAGCACAGGTCCTAATTTATGGAGGTGTGGCTGGGTGGCCCTAAATGCACACTGTCAATGTTTGGGGTCCAAACACTTGGATCCACATGCCTGTCAAAGAAGGGCCTGAGGCTGTGTTGATACAGCTGCTGCATCCCCATAGCGTAACATAGGCTGCCTGCATACAGCAATTGCCACTTTAAAAAAAACACTTATTCACACTGTACAGGCCACAGCACCTTTGTGAATGAGCCCCTAGACCTCCATTACACACAGAACATATTATTTTTATCTTTTATATTTAGCAAAAATGTTCTAAGTTATGTTATGTTTGTGTCCACTAATAATGATTTTAGTGTATTTTTAGTGAAAACATCATTTTGATATGTTTTGTGGTGGGGGGGACTCTCAGGTAGACTGTATAGGGCCCCATGATTTCTAACAGCAGCCATGCCTCCATGTAACAGTACTGGATTCTTAGGCAGCCAATTGCCAAGTACCAGTGTTGTAACACCTGTTGTTGCAGGCCTCCAAATATTTAGAAGTACAGGATACACCTTCCTGGGCACTTCTTAGGCTCTGTTTTACCATACATATTAAAAGCACAGGTTTACTTTAAATTTTACTTCTTATGTAAACGTTTAACAAACTTAAGTTGCATGAGAGAACAGTTCTAATACCCTATTCACAACTTTGCGTTTTGTAGCGCGAAGCTCAAAGCTCCAAAACAGTCAGGGGGAAAAAAAAAAAAATTTTTACTCTATGGAGCTGGTAAGCATCGCCACTTCAAGTCACCTGAAGCAGAACCCCTGAAGATCAAAAAAGTTTTGCAGCTCAAATTGGGCAGATTTGCACATTTTGGCATGTTTTCATTCCCATAGATTTTCTGCTCAAATGAAAAAAAAATAGGAATATGTGAATTAAAAAATGTAAAATAAATACATATATAAATAAAAAATCATGATTAATAAATAACCCATAACCTTAAAAAAATGTATTATTATTAATGATGATAATAATAAACCCCTGAACAAAAAACACATTATTAATAATACTAATTATAATAATAAAATAATTAACATTATTATTTTATACATTTTTGGGTTTTAGGGTGTTATGGTTATGGGTTAATTAGTATTAACGTATTATTACAAGTATTTATTTGTTTATTTTTATTTGTGTATTTATTTTACATTAATGTATTTATTCATTTATTATTATTATTATCATTGATGTTTTTATTCAGGTTTAGGTGTTTATTTTTTATACTAATTATTATTACTACTATTATTATTATTGTTAGTAATAATAATAATACTTTGGGTTAGAGGGTTAAGGTTAGGGGTTAATTATTTATTATTACATAGTATTTATGATTATTTACTTGTGTATTTATTTTACATGTATTTATTCAATTCTTCTTTTTATTATTATCACCCTAACAAAAAATACAAAAATAAATAATAAGAAACAAAATAAAAAAAATAACTATAACCAAAACCCTAACCCCTAAACCTAACCTTAACTCTAACCCCTTACCCTAACAAAAACAAAATAATGATACATTATTAATAATAATAATAAAAAAAAAAAAGAAATAAAAGCTGATGGAAAGGCTGAAGCAGAAAAACCTAGCAACAAATGATGCAACAGATGCTATTTTTCTCTACTGGCTAATAAAAAAAACGTCAATGCTCAAAAATGGCTAAAGGTGCTGTATGAAAATGAGCAAAAATATGGTAAAATATGCATGAAAAATCGCACAAAGAACGCTGAAAAAATGGTATGCTCAGATGTCAATGGAGCCTAAATACCATGGCTGTTATTACACATTTGTGAGTTTCTAATTGCTGTTACATGTGCATCTAATAACAATGCTTCTTATTTACATATGAACTTTACAGACACCTAGCCAAATATTAAAATGATGTTTTATTGTTGCAATCTACAGCATGTTAACAGTGTAATGCCTTGCCCTCACGTTATTGTGGTGACATATGAAGGTTATCATGCAAATATTTCTATATAGGTGTAATCACATATTTTGTGTTTATTTTTTTCCAATTTCAGAAATTTGCCAGACACCAGACATGGTGAATGGGGAGTATAATACAGAGAAGAAGACGTTTGATGTTGGAGCATACCTCCTATATAAATGTAATGAAGGATTTGTTAGTAGTGATAAAGTTGAAGGCATAAGTCAGTGCAGTAGTGATGGATGGCAGCCTAAACCAGAATGTAAAGGTATCTTTTATTCATTCTACTAAAAGTTTATAAAAAATGTATCGATTTATTTTTTGTGCATTACAGTGACTTGCTACTCCAGGAACTTTTTAAAGACTTTGCAGATATTGTGTAATTTAATATTTTGGTCTTTTTTTCTAACACATATTAATGAATGTAGTAATGCTTAAAAGAGGGCACACTCTCCCCATGCATTACCGTGGTAAAAAGGAAATTTATTTTATACAAACAAATAGATACTCACAAACCAATGAGTGTAAAAACAGAGAGAGCCACAATTAATGTTCCCAGGTATGCTGTGAAAGGAATGTCTCTGTGTGCTCTGGGCGGTGATAGGATATTACTGCGCATGCGTGCTGTGCGGAAACATCCTGAGCGCATGTGCCTAGACTAGCTTTAGTCACCCTCCGCTCACCGGAATAGAGTGATAGTAAGGGCGGAAGTGCCCTCATGTACACAGAGGACGCCATCTTAGCTGGTTTACTGTCCTTCCTCCCTCTCCCTGCATACCGCCTAGTGACTAGTAAGTTCCTCTTTACACTGATTGCTGGGCACATAATATGTATATCATTGTCAATGCTGGGATTGTAATATGACCACTATGAGCGTTACGACCTTCACCAAATATACACGTATATGATCTCTTTAAGACCATTCATTCGGGTTCCATTTGGCAGGCTCCACCCCTAATTTTTCCACATGGAAGGTGTGAGTTGGGGTCTTCCCTACCATTTGGTCTCTATTTATAGACCATCCACTTGTATAGCTTTTGAGCTCTGAGGAAGGGAGCTCGACTCCTGAAATGCGTTAGCATTTTCCACTACAGGATCCCCGCTACCTGGGACCGTTAATTGTGGCTCTCTCTGTTTTTACACCCATTGGTTTGTGAGTATCTATTTGTTTCAATATAATAAATTTCCTTTTTATCATGGTAATGAACGGGGAGAGTGCACCCTCTTTTATTCTTTCTTTGCTAGCACCAAGACTCCCCTATGTTTGGATGGCTGCACCTTAGCGAGTGACGCCATCTGTGATCCTGTGTTGTATGAAGATTTCAGCGCTGTTTTTTGGAATATATTAGTAATGCTTACCTGACCTACAGTAAAGCAGACCTTCACTCAATAGATACACTAGGCATCATTAAACTCCTACCTACCCCTGCAATCTACAACAACATAAAAAATGTTTGTGTATTTACCTTTTTTTTAAATTTTTTTTTAGTCTGCCCAACCCCACACCCAACTATCATTCTCGCTGAGACAAGACTTACACCTCTCTCCTTTCTAAATCCTCCTGGAATATATACAGTCATGGCCGAAATTGTTGGCACCCCATTGATATTTTTCCTGAAATGAAAGTATTTCACACAAAAAAAGGTATTGCATTAACACATGTTTTGCTATACACATGTTTATTCCCTTTGTATGTTTTGGAAACAAATATATAAAACAGAGGCAGAAAAGCAAATATGACATTAATGTCACACAAAACCCCAAAAATGGGCTGGACAAAAGTATTGGCACCCTTAACTTAATATTTGGTTGCACACCCTTGGAAAAAACCCATAACTGAAATCAGTCGCTTCCTATAACCATCAATAAGCTTCTGACACACTCTCACCCGGAAATTTGGACCACTCTTCCTTTGCAAACAGCTCCAGGTCTCTCTTATTGGAAGGACACCTTTTCCCAACAGCAATTTAACAGATCTCTCTCACAGGTGTTCAATGGGATTTAGATCTGGGCTCATTGCTGGCCACTTCAGAACTCTCCAGCGCGCTTCTTTGCCATCCATTTCTGAGTGCTAATAACAATTTTTATTTTACAGGTGAACTGTTTGGGTAGCCATTTAAAATGTCCTTGCTGTTGAATCTACAGACAGTGTAATGCTTGCCAAACTCACGTTATTGTGGTGGACATATGAAGGTTATCATGCAAATATTTCTATATAGGTGTAATCACATATTTTGTGTTTATTTTTTTCCAATTTCAGAAATTTGCCAGACACCAGACATGGTGAATGGGGGAGTATAATACAGAGAAGAAGACGTTTGATGTTGGAGCATACCTCCTATATAAATGTAATGAAGGATTTGTTAGTAGTGATAAAGTTGAAGGCATAAGTCAGTGCAGTAGTGATGGATGGCAGCCTAAACCAGAATGTAAAGGTATCTTTTATTCATTCTACTAAAAGTTTATAAAAATGTATCGATTTATTTTTTGTGCATTACAGTGACTTGCTACTCCAGGAACTTTTTTAAAGACTTTGCAGATATTGTGTAATTTAATATTTTGGTCTTTTTTTCTAACACATATTAATGAATGTAGTAATGCTTAAAAGAGGGCACACTCTCCCCATGCATTACCGTGGTAAAAAGGAAATTTATTTTATACAAACAAATAGATACTCACAAACCAATGAGTGTAAAAAACAGAGAGAGCCACAATTAATGTTCCCAGGTATGCTGTGAAAGGAATGTCTCTGTGTGCTGGGGGCAGTGATAGGATATTACTGCGCATGCGTGCTGTGCGGAAACATCCTGAGCGCATGTGCCTAGACTAGCTTTAGTCACCCTCCGCTCACCGGAATAGAGTGATAGTAAGGGCGGAAGTGCCCTCATGTACACAGAGGACGCCATCTTAGCTGGTTTACTGTCCTTCCTCCCTCTCCCTGCATACCGCCTAGTGACTAGTAAGTTCCTCTTTACACTGATTGCTGGCACATAATATGTATATCATTGTCAAATGCTGGGATTGTAATATGACCACTATGAGCGTTACGACCTTCACCAAATTGTACACGTATATGATCTCTTTAAGACCATTCATTCGGGTTCCATTTGGCAGGCTCCACCCCTAATTTTTCCACATGGAAGGTGTGAGTTGGGGTCTTCCCTACCATTTGGTCCTCTATTTATAGACATCCACTTGTATAGCTTTTGAGCTCTGAGGAAGGGAGCTCGACTCCTGAAATGCGTTCTCATTTTCCACTACAGGATCCAGCTACCTGGGACCGTTAATTGTGGCTCTCTCTGTTTTTACACCCATTGGTTTGTGAGTATCTATTTGTTTCAATATAATAAATTTCCTTTTTATCATGGTAATGCACGGGGAGAGTGCACCTCTTTTATTCTTTCTTTGCTAGCACCAAGACTCCCCTATGTTTGGATGGCTGCACCTTAGCGAGTGACGCCATCTGTGATCATGTGTTGTATGAAGATTTCAGCGCTGTTTTTTCCCATATATATTAGTAATGCTTGACCTACAGTAAAGCAGACCTTCACTCAATACACACTAGGCATCATAAACTCCTACCTACCCCTGCAATCTACAACAACATAAAAAATGTTTGTGTATTTACCTTTTTTTTAAATTTTTTTTTAGTGCCCAACCCCACACCCAACTATCATTCTCGCTGAGACAAGACTTACACCTCCTCCTTTCTAAATCCTCCTGGAATATATGTATGTCATATATCCCATGAGACTGTAGGAATAGAGACACAGCAGCCGTGGTCAGAGCTGTGATGAGGCCCATTTGCCTGAATTTGGAAGAGGCAGGTCATGAGCTTTGGCACCAAAGCAATGAATTACATCAGAACAATGCTGGATTTGCTGGGCAAGTGACTGTGCGAATTGAAGGCAACCCAGCATAACAGTTAAATGGGGTAATAAAAAAAGCAGGGAAGGAGTGAAGTTCCAATATAGTTTTAAACTAAAACTGAGTTTTATCAACCAGAAAATGAACAAAGAGATTCACAGTGCTAAAATCATCAATACCGGTAGATCAATGTCCCAAAAAAGTGACAATGCTGCTAAATAATGCAACCAACAATAAATGATGTCCCAATAAAGTGACTAATAGTGCTGATAAGCAGGGGCGGACTGACAATTCATGGGGCCCCCGGGCAATAGGGGATCATGGGGCCTCTGTGTCCTTGCCCAAACTCAAAAAAGCCTATGAAACAGGTGCCAGGGGCATCTTATGGGGCCCCTTACCCCGGGCCCTCGGGCAGTGCCCGAGTTTCTAAATGGTCAGTCCGCCCCTGCTGATAAGTAAACTGACAAAAATAAACTACTATCATTTGCACCGAAATGACAATTCAATGTCCATAAAGTGACAAAGTGGAGATCCAGGTAAGTATGATCTCAAAATCGGTGTTCCATGTGCTATGTTCAATAATTCGGTGATGTGCCAGGTAAGTAGTACGATTGCGCACTCACCAGATGCATAATAGTAAAACGCATGTACAGATATACACTGTGATCAGCTGGAGGTCCCTTTAAGGATGTATACAGCCTGGTCTGGAATCCCCTTCCTCTGGGTCATCTGCAGTACCTCAGCCATCCTCCGTGATGAGCTCCCCAGGCTGCATGTCAGCAATTGGCACACCTGCGGCACTTCTTCCTCTGAGTGCTGCTCTCCCGGGGCACAGACGTCATCTATTGATCACGGTAACCGATGTCTCTAGGATGAGAAAAACCACCAAGGTAAGTTTCTTATTGCTCTCGCTGCACCTATTAAATATTACAGTGATTTTGGAAGATTTTTTGGTTGCCTTTGTGGTGCTATAGCAGCTTTTTGTATTAGCGCTTGCTTTCTTATTTGTATCTACTGAATACTGATGTAGTTGTTGCACAAAATACATGAACACTGTATTCCAACAATAAGCAAGAAGTCAGTGTTTGGTATTTATTTGTATGGTATGCACACATTGGGTAGGGGTATTTAGATATATTACAAAGCTCTCATGTATTTTCACATACACATACATTTTTTTCACTTTAAGGGGAGCACATTTTGAGAGCAGTAGCTGGGTATTTACAGGTCCCTAGTGCTGATTTTGTGTTTGCTTTTTCTCGGCTACTGTGCTGTTTGATAGATATGGATATATAAGGTTTGTCTAAAAAGTTCAGTGAATGGTATCAGAAAAACAAACAAAACAGAAGAAACAAACAAATTACCTTTATTGGCCTTCAAAATAATCGCCATCCTTCACAACGCACTTTTGGCAAGTTTCATAAAGCTTCTAGAAACTTGCTAAAAAGACCTCTTTAAGTCTTTAACAGCTGTTACACATTGTTGGATTGCCGCCACATCCACAAAATGTGCGCATTTCATGACACTCTTCAGGTGGGGAAACAGAAAGAAGGCACCAGATCAGGGCTGTACGGTGGATTATTGAGCACAGGTACACCGCTCTGAGCCAAGAATTGGTGCACAGAGATCGCACAGTGCACAGGCATGCTGTCGTGCAGCAACATCCACTGTCCAGTCATGTGCAACTTTGACTGAACACATCGAATGCATTGTAGCAACCGCTTCAAAAATTCCTTCTAGAATGCGATGTTCACGGTTTGACCCACAGGAACAAATTTTTTATGGATGATGCCATTGTTGTTAAAGAAGGTGATCAACATTGTCTTGGCCTTGGACTTTTGCAGGTGACTCTTTGTGGGTCATGGGGAAGACGGTGGATGCCATTCCATCGATTGCCGCTTGGATTGTGGATCAAACTGGTAGCACCAAGTCTCATCCCCTGGTCCTCAGGATGAATTCTGGTCACACATGGTAATTAAGTCTTCAGAGACTTCCATCCATTTTGCTTTCTGTCTGTCTGCCAGGTTGTGCAGCAAAAACCAGGAGAAGAACTTCTACTTACCTACATCTTCGCGGACGATGGAGCACATTGTGTCCTTGCTAATGCCAAATTCCTGCACCATCATTTGTAGAGTCAGTCGCCATCTCGAGCCAGCATTTGTCATACTCACTCAATCATGTCTGAGGTTCTGCTTGAATGTGGCTCATCCTCAGTTATTTCCTTCCCATTGTGAAATTGTTTGAACCAGTTGTAAACACATTTCCTGCTCACGGCTTCCTTCCTGTACACTTGCACCAACATTTCATGCGCCTCCGTCGCCGGTTTTTCCACTTTGTAGCAGAACTTGATGTCCACTCGTTGCTCCATTGCACTGTGACCCTGCCCCTCACATTGATTATAATCGGCTGCTCGCAGAGGGTTTACCCTGATGGTCACATGTACTCTACGCTCGCTGGCGCTTCTTGATGTTTTTCTCGATGTGGATAGCCAATGTGGCCCATGTTGCTGTTGAGATATTGGACCATTCACCAAATTTTTTTAGACACACCTTGTAAGGTTGCTACTATGGATTATGCCTTTTATCAACTCCATCACAATCAGTCTAAGACTTTGGACTCTCCCTGGACAGCTTTGAAGGCACACAATACTTTACCTATCTCTGTAATATGGGTTGCCTGGATGAAAATGAAAGTGTTAAATCAGATATTTGACCAAATCAGACTGATGATCCATGGCTCTACCTTCTCAGTGGTCCCTGTTGTCTTAGGCATGAATGTTCTGTGAGAACTGAAGAAAACTGAAGTGTCATGGCTCTTAGAACTATCTTTCCTTGTAAAATAATTAGATGCTAAAAAACTAAAGCAGCTTCTGCAACATCTGGGACATACAGTATACCTATGTTTTTCAGAGGGCCTGAGGACTACAGCTCTTGACCATCCCTTACACACTAGTGAAGCAACTCATGTGAGAGAAAAAGCATCAAAACATTTCCCCTGTCTTTTCACAGCAGTTTAAGATAATTAATGTGAGGAAAAAATGTGGGGGGAGATGTGATCAGAGAAACCTGTAGCTCTTGGACTGCTCCAGTAGTTTTAGTCGGAAAGGATGGAGTCTGTGTGAACAAAGGGAAGTTTATTGCCTGCATGCATTGATATGCCTATTACAGCGGGTGGATACCTATTACATGGGGTGGAAGTATCTTTGATGACCTTAAGGCAGGCCTGTTTCTTTTGTACTTTGCATTTAGTTAGTGGATACTGGAGAGTTAAAGTTAAGGAAGAAGATTGTAAGACTGCCTTTATTATTCCCGATGTCTTGTTGAGTTTATTTGCATGTCTATTGGTTTAACCAATGCTCCAATACTTTCCAAAGAATGTGAACACTTCTTGGGAGATCTTACCTTTTCCTCAATTCCCTTAAGTCTTTTGAAGAACACATTCTACATCCGTATCAGATTTTCTTCCAACTGAGTCAACTTGGACTCAAACTCAGCAAATGTCATCTGGCATGGACCCAAATCACATACTAATTGGGACATATCATTGAAGGCAAAGGCATGTTCCTAGATCCCAAAGCAATTCAGGCTGTCCAACATTGGCTGGACACAAAACTGTAACTGAATTAAGCATTTGCCTGTGTGTGGTTGGCTAATACTGATGGTATAGTTACAAATTTTCTAGGATTGCCACCTCACTCACTTTGTGCCCATACAACACATTAATAAGCAAGAGCATCACCTTCCATCATTCCCAAATGGAAAGCTACCAACAGGAAGCATTTGACATGTTCAAGGAGAATTTTATCTTGCCTCCAATTCTATCATATGTGGATGACCAGAAACATTTTTGATTATATTCTGATGGCAGTTTACAAGGTTTAGGAGGTGCACTTGCTCAAAAGCAAGATGGAACCAAAAGAATATTTACCTATGCCAGCAGAAGCTTATGACCCACAGGATGCAATCCAGCCAATTACAGCTCATCCAAGCTTGAATCTGTTATATGGGCTATGGCCAAGAAATTTGATGAATACTTGTTTCAGGGAGCAAATTGGGATTTTCACAGACCATGACCCCTGATATACTTAGAAACTGCTAAGTTAGGGCCAAGTGACCAATGCTGGACAGCTTGGCTAGCTCAGTTTATTGACATAATTTATTACAAATTTATATGCATTCACTACAATGTTAAGGTCCTTTCTCATTATCTGAACAACCCCAAGGGTATGTTGATCACATCCAGGAAGAGGATGAAATAGTCCCCTTCAAAGTGAGGCCACAAACAAAGCACAACTTCAGCTTTAAAAAATAGACAACTGCAGCTAGTCACCCTGAAACATATAAGTGGGCTGGTCTGCAGAGACAAGATACTCATCCCTGAGCCTGTGAGATTCAGTTCCAAAAATAGGAAATCAAGCTTTCAAGAATAATTTCAGTATACATCAACTGCGTGTATACTTCTGCAACTGTGGGACAAGCTGGAGATCCATGATGGATTTCTGCATTGGTGGTTACAACTTCCTTAATGAGCAGCAGCAAGACATTTGTTATTTAGAATTCCACAGGCAACAGATTTGGGAATCTGCCTGGTGTTACATTGGGTAGGCAGACATTTTAATATTAAATGCATCAACACATTTATTCTGAGGTACTTTTTTGCTTAGGACTCCCCTATTGGACACACATGACCTGTAAGGCAAATTTGTGCTATCCATAAAGGGAAGATGGAACTTACTACTCCTCTAATCACCACTGAAAAACCTTTTCAGTTATTAACTATAGGTTTTATTAATACAAGAAGTTGCTTATGGAAATTTGCCAGAGTTGAACCCACGAGATATGACAGCTGTCACTATGGCCAAGCTCTGATGGACTCAATTTTGAACTTCAGGTAATATGTTGCCTCAGTGGTATCCGGAAGTTTCACACCACCTCTTATCATCCAAAGGTATATAGAGTTTGGGAACAGTTCAAATAATCTTTAATGAGCATGGGCTACTCCCTAGAGCAAGAACATTGGCCACTGTATGTAGGCAATTTTGTCTAGGTCTATAATCATAGGGTCAATGGGGCCATGGTACATACATGTTTCTTCTTGATATTAGGGCATCATTTCATATCTGCTCACTTTTGGAAACACCAAAAACATTGACAGTGTGAACCCCAGATCAGTAGATCCAAGAACATTGTTGTTTTACTAAAGCCAAACAACTGGTATTAGAGTGACATCAAAACTTGGCAAAAGAGTCAAGCTTTGCCATTAAAACCTGGAGTTCTTTTTCAAAATCCCAAGCACACTTTTGGCAGTAAACTAGAAGGAAAGTGGGACTGGCTACTAATGTCTTGGACTGGACTCTGCAAGCATTTCCACCGGAATCATCTGCACTCTTATGTGTTCTCTGCAGCAACCTCACCATTTCCACAAGAAGCAGAAGACCCTTATGGAGAGGCAACCCTGGTAGAAGCCCCAAACTCCAGTTATGCAAACATCAAGTTAGCCAATCTTCCTCCGTTGCGAATGATCAGATGGTGAAAGAAGATAATTGCTTTTGTAAGCAAACTACTGTACCTCAGGAACATATGCTTGCAAAGTGTTCTGATTATATTCTATAAATATGTTCTGTTTATGTAATGTACTTGGTAAGACTATATTTCTTAAGCCTGCTACTATACTGTTCATGTAATATGAATGCCAAGTACTGCATTCTTTAGGCTGGGGGTGAAATGTAGGCAGGTAGGTGCCCTTTCCTTTGATAACGTGCCATCGCACGAAACATGTCAGGAAGTTGCTCTCAGTGACTCAGCCACGTGGATCTCTCATCTGGACGGATGCCAACAGAAATTTAAAGTGTAAGTGTCACTATTATCTTTTTATACAAATTCTGAATAAAAACGGTGTTGCACTATGGAACTATTTGTGCTTGGGCTCTTTTTTCTTTGAGCCCACCTCTTAAAGGATCCCCTGGGATGACAGGTTAATTACTGGCACCCTCTGAGAGAGATGCACCCATCTGATATTCATCTGTGTTTCTGAGCCTTGGATCCTGGATGACATCTAGACTGCTGGCTCCCCCTGGTGGATCTGGATTGCATAACCTGGATATATAGGCTGAAATACTACTATTCCTGGTGGAGTTCTTCAACAGATTTGTGTCCTGGATGCCCAACCCCAGATGACCTAATAACATCTATTACATGCGCAATACTAAGCGCTATCTGGTTAGTGCATTCTACAGCTATATTTATCACCAAAGTCACCATACTATGATTTAAATATCTAAGAGACTGTCAAGACTCATCACCTACCTACATTATTGTTGAATATTCATTTATTATTTGAATCGTTTTGGCTAAATAGAGACGATATTTAAGCATATTTTGAGGATATTATTGAATAGTTTTAGCGCTGCATGGTATATGAGATTTGAGGTAGGTGCCCTCTGCTTTAACCTAAGATTGATGGTATTCTATTAGGTCATTTGTGCCAGCAAGTGATACAGCAATATGATCTCCTAATCGCTTTCCCTTCTCTGTTCAGAGTAAACTGAATGGTCATATGATCACTGCTTACTCTGGCCCTAGGGGTAGTATAGCATAAGACTAGGCTGTCCTCTGTTGTGGAATTTAGGTTCCATCTTGGAGAAGCCTGTGTCGTAAATTGAAAAAGAACTCCTGCAAGCTGTGTTGGCCATCTTGGGATGCAGGGAGGCTCTGGCACTGCCTCACCCCCAACAGTTTAAATGGGTAGATGACCCAAATGTACAAGTAGCTCTTCAACTAATGCAGAGTGCATTTCTAGGAACAGTGCTCTGTGAATGAAAAGGTTCCTTATTGTGGGACTTGCTGGTGCCCTGAAAACCTTAAGACAACCAGTAAATAATACCTAGTGGAGCACAGTGTTTAAATGAACTGAGAGCCTAAGGGAAGCAATCTTTAATCATTTCTATTGCTCTGTAGTAACTGAAGAGCTGTGTCTACCGAAACAGTTGAACCTGTACTGGTCAAGCTATCTTGGTTCATTGGATAAAGAAGTGTTTCCAGAAAATAGATTGTATGTTCTTCTTGGGTCACTCCTACTTTGTTGTTAGCACCCACTGCAAACTGCAGCATGTAGGACCCCAATACTAAAAGCTGCATACAGATGAGGATCTATAGTTCTCTATATCACTCAGCACAACCTAGACTTCTGACTGTTCACCACACCCAGCTATAATGCTTTGGAGTGTGTGATGGTTGAAATTTCCTCTGTGAAGCCTGTTCCTTTCTTTTTCTCTAAAACACCTAAACCCTGATTCTCATCCTCTCTCTACTGTTGCCTCTACATCTATAGGGTGGAGTTAGTGGAAAGAGAGAACTTGCACTTATGTTTTTTTCCTATATATCCTGCTACTCCTCCACCTGCGTTGCCCAGTGGTGGGCATTTTGTAGATGTGGGAGACCTGCTTCAAGCCTTCCTCCTCTTGAGGTGGAAACCTCGTGGTTTAGCAGGAAAACGTAGGTGATGATGAGATGATGATTTAGCTTATCCCCACCTGCTCACAACTATTTTTGTAACTCCTTCAAGGAGGACAAAATTATTATTATTATACAGAATTTATAAAGCGCCAACAGTTCGCTCAGTGCTGTACATTACAAAGGGAGACAGAACATGCGACAATACAATAACAATACAATGTGATACACGAGGGGTTCGAGGGCCCTGCTCCTTCCAGCTTACAATCTAGGAGGGAGGGGATAGTGGTACAGGAGGAGATAGCTGTGGGGGATGGGGTGGTAGGAGGAGCGGAGGAGGTCGGCAATTAGCAGGGGGTGGGGTAGGCTTCCCTGAAGAGGTGGGTTTTCAGGGTGCACCTAAAGGAGAGGAGAGTAGGTGATAGTCTGATGGATTGGGGTAGGGAGTTCCAGAGGATGGGTGACGCCCTGGAGAAATCCTGGAGGCGTGCATGGGAGGAGGAGACCTGGGAACTATAGAGAAGGAGGTCTTGTGAGGAGCGGAGTGTGCGTGTTGGGTGGTACTTGGATATTAGGTCAGTGATGTAATTTTGGGGCAGTATGATGGACAACTTTGTACGTCAGTGTTAGGATTTTGAATTTGATCCGTTGTGCAATCAGAAGCCAGTGGAGGGATTGGCAGAGGGGGGTGGTGAAAATGGAGCGGTTGGTAAGGTGAATGAGTCTGGCTGCCGTATTCAGGATCGACTGAAGCGGGGATAGCCTGTGGCAAGGCAGGCCAGTGAGGAGGGAGTTGCAGTAGTCCAATCGTGATATGATGAGGGAGTGGATGAGCTGTTTAGTGGTTTCTGGGGGAAATATGATGGAGTAGACATCCTGGATCAGGTGTATGTATTGGGGGGAGGGGATATCAAGCTGCCAAGAGACAGTCCCCAGCTTTTAGACAACACACCAATCTATTGGCAGGCAGCTGGTTTTGTTGCCATGGCCAGGTAGGAGAGATGTCCACAACCTCACATGCCCTGGGGTGCAGTGCCCATGGTGTTTAAAACATGGGACAGTTGAGCATAATATTGCAGCATAATTATCTCAACCATTCAATAAAGTTATCATGATGATGGTTTTATTTTGCACTCACGATGAAAAATCTAGATTGCCTTTGAAAGATGGTTGTATTCAAACCTCACAACCAAATTAACTTTTAGTCAATTATGGATATCGAATCTCTGTACAGTAATATCCCTCACAAGAATAGGATTGCTGCATGTCACAGATTTTTATCATCCTCACGAAAACACAAATACAGCACTGATGATGTTACATAGCTAATTAACCACTTCCAGTCCAGACACTTTTACCCCCTTCCTGTCCAGGCAATTTTCAGCTTTCAGTGCTATCACACTTTGAATGACAATTGCGCAGTCATGCAACACTGTACCCATATGAATTTTTTTAGCATTTTTTTTAGACAGATAAAGCTTTATTTTGGTGGTATTTATTCACCACTGGGATTTTTATTTTTTTTTGCTATGTAAATTAAAATGTCCAAAAATTTTGAAAAAAAGTGTTTTTCTTATAAAATTTTGCAAATAAATAGTATTTCATCATAAATCTTGGCCAAAATTTATTCTGTGATATATTTTTAGTAAAAAAAAAAAAACCCAAATTAGTATATAACCAATAATTGTGATTTTTAAACATTTTTTTTTTTACATTTTTTTAAAATATTTTTTTATTTTATTTTTTTTTTACATACTGTCACCCTAGCAGTACAGTGTCACCATGGTGACACTGTACTACTTGTGGGGGTGATGAAGATTTTATTTCTTTTTTTTACATTGATTGCTTTTACACTCATAAAGGCTGTAAAAGCAATCATTTCTCCTTCTCTCTAGCTGCAATCTTGCAGCTATTGAGAACTTCTGAGTGAGCTGTGATTGGTCACAGCTTGTCACATGGTACAAGGCTGTTGTGAATAGCCTTGTACCAAATGCGATTTCTCCTGCGCTCCGGGACCCAGGCCGGTGGTGAGTAGATGAAATCAAACTCCCGAAAAGCAACCACCGGAATAAACAAGGTCGTGCAGCTCCACACCAAGGCTGGGGAAGCCCGAACAGAACTGTGAAGTAAAACAAAAAGAAGCGCACCAACCTTGCGCATTACCTCAGTAACCAAAATTTTTTTTAGTAAAAGAATGGTACTCACAAACAGCGAATAAAAACAGGCATGTAAGTCCTCCAAGAGACTTTAAAGGCAAGGGGCCAGTGTGAATCCCATCATGGGGGTAGCCACTCAGTACAGCTGACGCGTTTGGAAGGTCATGCCTTCTTCCTCAGAGCTGACTGGACTGAGAGTGTATGTTCCCTTTTATGCCTCCAGACTGAGATAAGGCCCTCCCCGATGGGTTGGGCTGTCCTGGGCAGGGAGGAGGGGCCCGGGTGTCAACAAAATGCAATAACTAATCATCAAGGTATACATAGGACCATATAAATAGTAAAAATAAATAAAATAAAAATACAATGTATATACATGTGTAGAATCAAATAATACTAAATAATTAATTAATAGATGCAGCTTATAAATGCAGGAATGGAAATTAGAAAGTTTAAAAATTAAAAAATTATTATTGTTATTGTTATTGCACTGATGGTCAGATGCATAAAATATAGAAATAGAGGAACTCACACAGTTGCATGAACCATAAATGGCCAGTGATATGAAAATTGTTCATAAAAGGTGGGCAATTCAGCCAAAGTGTTTGCTTAAAATGGTAAAATTAATAGTGATAGTTTAAAGATAATGCAATGTTCCTATATAGAAGTATATATACACAACTAAAAGAGTATGGACGTACATTCATGTCACCAAGCACGGGGATGACTCATATGGATGGAGATGGTATATTCCGAGTCAATCAGTATTATCTGTGTTATTATCTGTTCGGCAGCAGAGGGAGATCTTGTGTACATAATATGGCTGCAGATAGGATCTGCCTGTGGAACGCATGCCGCTGTGGCGTGGTAGTAAGTGCGCATGCACGAACCAGCACGCGCCTGCGCACTAGGAACGGCATCGGCGCGATCTCAATGGCACATATCCAATGGTCATTGCGCGCGCAAACAGGCAGCGCTGCTCTATCCCCACAGGGTCCTAGTGTCTCTATCACCCCACTTATCGACGCCTGATCAAATACATGCCAATAGGTTGTATATGTATGTCCAAAAATTCTTGTTCACAATATATCGTTGGTGCAATTGCCAATAAGAAAGCCAAACCCTATAGCTGCAATCCCACCATCAGAACTCTTCATAGAAGACATTTTTCTAAGAAATATGGAGGACTTACATGCCCTTGGAGGACTTACATGCCTGTTTTTATTCGCTGTTTGTGAGTACCATTCTTTTACTAAATAAATTTTGGTTACTGAGGTAATGCGCAAGGTTGGTGCGCTTCTTGTTGTTTTACTTCACAGTGAATAGCCTTGTACCATGTGACCTCTGTGATCATTCACAGATTTCACACGCAGTAAGCAATGATGTCACAAGTGACATCTTGCTTACTACTTTGCATGTGATCACTGATTGGCCAATCAGTGATCACATGATCGGAACCTCGTACAGAGGTCTGACGATCGGTGTTCCATTGTGTCCGGAGGACGCAGCGGGAATCGGATCCTGGTGCTGCACGCTCCCAGGGAGCGCGCAGAAGCAGGGTGCGGGGAGGCCGTTTATAAATGGCCACCCGACCCTGCACTGCCACCGTCCGGCAGTTTATATACAACGGCCGGATGGTAGGTGGTTAAAGCAGGATTTCATCCATAAGTGGAAGTTCCATTTGTTAGCATCCTTCCCCCTCCCAACCCCCTCCACTGCTACATTTGGCAATTTTTGGAGGGGAGTGGGGAGTGGGTACCTGGTTTTGACAGGTACCTGCTTCCACTTCCAGCTGAGTTTGCGATCTCTGGCCCCTCCTTCTTCCCCCGCAGGATTCTGGGACACATCACAGGTCGCAGAAGACTGTGACGCCAATCACAAAGCACAGCGCAGCTCGTGCATGTGCAGTAAGAAACTAGTTGTGAAGCATGAAGGCTTCAATGCCGGTTTCCTTAACCTCTTCACCCCGGTGCCTCCCGGGCCTTTAAGGGGGATTCAGACACCGGGAGGCGGGGCAGGGTGTTAGGGTCATGTGACCGCCATGATTCACTGTCACAGCAGTCACATGATCAGAAAAGGTCCTGATCGGGACCCTTTCCATGAGACTCTGACATATGTGCTGGGAGCAGGCAGGGCATGCGCTCCCAGCACATATGTGTTTTCAAATGCTACGCAAATATGAGGCCACTCAGCGTCAAGGCCCAGCTGCTGGGCCGCATATTTGCATACAGTCGGCGTCAAGGGGTTAAGTTAAGATGCCAAAGCCGATTAAGGAAATTGGCTCAGGTGTGGATATTGCTGGACACCTGGACATGTAAGTGTCCTTATATTAAAAGGCAGCAGCTACAGTATTTGCATGTTTTTGTTCTGAGAACTCCACTTAAAATTCATTTTTATACACAACTGCAAATTCAATAATAACATCTATCTTTAGTGTATGAGTACTGCTGTAGGAAGTAAAATGGCACCCCAATATGCAAACATATTTATGGCTGACCTGGAGGACAAATTCCTGAACAGCATACAAAAGTCATGTAAGATACTATCACTATATTAATTACATTTTCATAATATGGATAGGTGAACAAAATCTAAAACAACTTTACTCAATGATTAACACCATTCACCCATCAAGCAAACTAAAAATGGACTATTCAAACACACATTTCAACTACCTAGACACCACAGAATACATAAGGGATTACAAGCTGCACACTTTAATATACAGGAAACCCACTGACAGAGGCAACTGTTGCCACAGTTCCAGTGTCCACCCCCACACCAAATGGGTCATCACACACAGCCAGGCCATCCAATACCACTGAATATGCTGAGACCCAGAAGACAGAAATAAACATCCTTCCATAAGAAGGGGTACAAAGACAAAATCATCAATACAAGCATAAATACGGCCTTGAAAACCCCCAATACAAAGAGAAAAAAAACAAAAAACTGTGTACCTCTACTATCCAGCACTGAAAGGGATAAGAAAAATAATCAAAGATTTACAACCTATCATAATAGAAGATGAAGCTCTGAAATAAATATTCCAACAACCCTCAATACTGGCTTTTGGACAACCACTCAACCACAGACATAAAATAAACTTTATTCTGAATATGAAGTCACAAATAAAAGAATCAATCTATTAAAAACTGTAACACACAAATGGGACCTTCAATATCACATACAGCTGCATCTCTAGTAATGTTCTGTACCTCATCCAATGCAATAAATGTAGCAAAGGATGTTACATTGGTAAAACAGGATAGAAGTTGCAAACAAGGATGAATTTGCACAGACACCCCATTAAGGAACATAAGGAAGATGATTTCTGCAGACCTGACATCATTTCTCATAACACAGGTCTGCGACTAAAAAGCTGTTTGATTATTTTCATCTAATTTCCATGTATTTTGGTGTGTGCTGAAAACAAATAAAATATTGAAAAAAACTCCTAGACGTCATGATTTGCCGCAAAATTGTCTTCAAATTTATCAAAAATTTTTAAAATTTTTGGTAATTTTTTTTATATTATGGGTTTTTAACCAAATTTACAGTCCAAATTACTATTAATTAATTCACATAAGTGCATTTAAGATATAAAATGCCAAAAAAAACCTTAAAGGGGTTGTCGGAGTTATGTAGAAAAAACTATAGCACTGTAAATCTGATGGTCAGCAATATATACATAAGCTAAGCAAGTTTTAGGGAAAAAAAAATCTATTTCCTTATTTCCCTAGTTCTCTTCTGGCCCTTTGTTGTTATTTGCAGGTAAACAATCTCTGCCCCTCCCCCCCTGCAATGGGGGTGAATACAAGTGCTGCCCTGAGTGACATGTCTGACTACTGGGATACTCAGCAGCATGCTGTATGTGTAAGCCTCAGCCCTGAGTCTGTGCTTCTAATGGTAGAAGGGGTTAATCTTTCCTGAAGAATCCAGTGGGTGGTGGGATACCAAATACCCTTGTTTTCTGTGTCTATGGGACAGCCGAGACCGACAAAATCACTGGACCAAGAAGAGTTGGCAGCCGAGGGTGCTAACAGTCAGTGAAAAAAATGTCCTCCGAGAAACTTTGGTACCTTCCCATAAAGTTCTTCTACCACCTCTCCACATAAAATTGGGATTGATGAAGTAATTCATAAAATCACTTCCAAGAGATGGAGAATGCTTCAAATACTTGATCAACAAGTTTCCAGGCCTGTCAGAGGCAAAATTGAAGGAAGGTGTGTTCGTCGGACCAGACATTAGAAGGCTTATAGTTGATCAAGAGTTTGTCAATACCATGATGGATCCTCAAAAAAAAGGGTGGAATGCATTTAAAGAAGTCGTACAGAAATTTTTAGGCAATAACCAAGATCCTCACTACAAAAAGATCGTTGGACAAATGCTGAAAGCATTTCAAACTTTAGGTTGCCTGATGAGTTTGAAAGTGCATTTCCTCCAGTCCAGTCCCACCTTGACTACTTTCCTGAAAATTTGGGAGCTGTGAGTGAGGAACAAGGTGAACGATTCCACCAAGACATTAAAGGGATGGAAAGGAGATACCAGGGAAAATGGAGCATTACAATGATGGCAGACTACTGTTGGATGCTTCAGAGAGACATTCCAGATGCTACTCACAAGCGTAAATGCACCAAGAGGAGCCTCACATGGAAGAAGAATCGAGTTTAGTGTGTGTAGGTGAGCTCATTTCAGTTCAAAAAAGGATTTTCATGAAAAAATTGTAATAAAACTTTAATTTTATAAGTCTATTTCCATTTATTTTGAAGTATTGCCTTATTTAACATAGTTACCTAAATTGTCAGGAAACGTGATGTCCTATGACAAAATGGAGGTCATTTTCGGATTCAGTGCACCAAAAAACAAAGATTACGTGGAATAACCAAAACAGCTCTTGAAAAAAAATTTTTTGCAGACCTATGTAATCGGACCACACTATGGAAGACGTAAATGTTTTAGATCTTAAAAGGGAATGCAGAGCTACTCAGGAAAGGAACACTTTTGAGTTATGAATAATTCTATTTGACACAAAAGATAAAGTAGACCTTGGTTTTCTAAATCATGATCCAACAGTTTCATGCATGTGACTGTGATTCTATACTGTTACTCTATACTTCCAGTATATAGCTCTTTCTCTCTCTGTCTTATCTCACTAAATATCCCAGTTTAATTACCATTGCTGTGTATGGTTATGTGTGTGTTTTCTTTTCACTCAGAAATTGTCAAATTGTTTAGCAGAACATTCTGCTAAAATTGTGTGTATTAGTACTGCTTGGTGTCACAAGTTAGACTGCAGATTCTTGCCTGTGTATCTTCCTGCTGCAATGCTTTTCCTTTCTTGAGTCCATTCATATGTGTGGTTTGGCTGTGCTCACCTGGGCCTGACCTGCTATTCTGTGGGTTTTTTCCTTCCTCTCCATCACTTTCTGGCCTGCCTCCTAGTTTGTATGCCTATATAAAACATGCTTAGTCTAGTCCACATTGCCTGAGCACCTTCACAGTTCTCTGAGCTCCTGGTCGTTTGTGACTTGTGTATCTTTAGCCTGACTACCTGTGTACCGATCTCAGCTTCGTCCACCATCTGTGCCGGTTTTCTGCCCATCCTGGCCTTGGCTTGTCTACTGGATTTCCTGTTGTCCCCTGTTGTTTTACTCTGCTCATGTGAGTGGTCTCAACATCCTCAGCTAAGGCGTACGTGGGGGCCGCAACCTGGTTCCAGCTTTCTGCAAGTCCATCCCTACCATCAGGGACCATGGTGAAGAAGCAGGCTAGGGCTTAGACTTTGCCTTGTGGAACCCTGAGTTGGTGATCTACAAGGGCTCACTGCCTCAGACGTTTGGCACTTGCACCTTGAAGACAGGGACACACCCCAACAGCTTGTTCTGAAAATTTGGATGTTAGTGCCAATAGAAAAAAGATCATGAACAGTATTCAACTGTTCTTGTTGCAAGTGCAGTAACAAGGCTACAATTACCTCAAGCTTTTCTGAAGGACTAAGTGCACTTTTTTTTCAAAATTCCAGCTCCCCTATGTACCAATATAGCATTACTGTACTTTTACAGATATAAAAAATGATTTCTATTAATCCTAAACAGTCCTTACCTGTTGTATAAAAAAAAGTCAACATTACTTCCTGGATGGTCTTTAGGACCTGAAAATTGTTAAGAGGCAGGAAGGAGTTCACCAGCTGTCATTAACACACACCCTACATCTCTATTAATTTATTCTGTGTTTATATACACTGTTAATAGCTCTGGCCAGGGGCGGACTGACCATTTGGAAACTCGGGCACTGCCCGAGGGCCCGGGGTCAGTAGGGGGCCCCATGAGATGCCCCTGGTACCTTTTTCATAGGCTTTTTTGAGTTTTGGCAAGGACACAGGGGCCCTATGATCCCCTATTGCCCGGGGGCCCCATGAGATTCCCCTGGTACCTTTTCCATAGGCTTTTTTGAGTTTGGGCAAGGACACAGGGGCCCCATGATCTCCTATTGCCCGGGGGCCCCATGAGTTGTCAGTCCGCCCCTGGCTCTGGCCTTGCTACAATGTATCTTTTGTAAGTTCTCCCATGGGAAGCTTTCACCTTTCTACATTTTTGGCTTTGATTATGTTATAACATGTTCTTCTTGAATGTTGCTTTTTCTTTCTTTGTTTTCTAAAACTTGAATAAACTTCTTGAAACACACACCCTGCATCTGCCCTCCCCTTCCAGCAAATCACTCCCACCTATACAGGTTCACACTTTTCCAATGCAATCAGTGATCACCATTCTCACTATACACCAGGGATGTAGATCCGGGGGGGGGGTTAGAGGGTCTGGAGAGAACTTCTTCCTTCATGTCTACCCAGCCAGGTAGTGACAACACTGCAGGCAGGAAACTGGGATACAGGGCGGGCTCTACACAGATGTTCCAGGCTGACCACTGCGGTGAGCTAAATATCCTGCTATTGGTACCTGTAATAATGTCTTCCCACCTCACCTACCCCCCATACTGCCCCACCTACCTCATACTGCCTTATCCGCCCACAATACCACCCATTTCCTTCCCCCCTTATCGCCTCATCCAACCCTCATACCGTCTCTCCCACCCCTCATACTGCCTCACCTACCCCTCATACCACTTCACCCACCCCCGTACTGTCTCACCCACCACCCCATACCGCTTTACTACCCCTCATACTACCTCACCTACCCCTCATATTGCCTTACCTGACTCCCATACTGCCTCAGCTACCCTTCATACCACCTCACATTCTCTCTTCCAGGTATAGCACTTCTCTCCATCTCATTCTAAACACTGTGCCTCCCTGTCATACACCTAACCCAGGGGCGTATTTGCCGCAAGGCAAACTAGGTATTTGCCTAGGACGGCACTTTTCAGGGGTGCGGCACGGCGGCAGTGCACCCCCCCCCCTTTCCCACGGACGGGACATTTCCGTGGGAAAGGGACAGGGCCTCCATGGCTGAGGGACCGGCTGCAGAGGAGAGCTGAGTGGTGGGCAGATCCCAGGTGTGCGCTCAGAGCATGTGAGGGACGGGGCCCGCTGTCAGTGTGCTGGGATTTGCAGGAAGACCAGAAGGTGCCAGCGAAGGAGGAAGCAGAAGAGGAAGAGGTCAGGGGGGCGGAGCCTGCCCGCTCTTTTGCAGCCGCCGCCGGAGACCCTGGGGTAGAAGGGACACAGGCACCCGTCCTGGAATAATCCTGACACCATTTGGAGGAGCTGCTGCTGGACAGGTAAGTGCTTGGAGGACTGGTGCTCTCTCGGTCCTGTCTCACTGTCCCCTGATACACTGCCCCCCACCCGTTCTACTTCCCTCCCCCGTCCCATTGCCCCCCATCCATCACACTGCCCCCACATGTCACCCTGCCCCACACCTGTTCCACTTCCCCCTCCTGTCCCCCACATTGTCCCACTACCACCCATCTGTCCCCACTGCCCCCCACCTGTTCTACTTCCCTCCCCCATCCCATTGCCCCCCATCCATCACAGTGCCCCCTGCCCCCACATGTCACCCTGAACCACACCTGTTCTACTTCCCCCTCCTGTCCCTCACATTGTCCCACTACCACCCATCTGTCCCCACTGCCCCCCACCTGTCCCTCTGTGCTCTTCCTGTCCATCTGCCCGTCACCTGTCCCACTGCATTCCTCCTGTCCAGCTGCCCCGATCCTGTTCCATGCCCCCTGTCACGCTGCCAACCACCTATCCCTCTGTGCTCCTCCTGTCCCACTGCCCCTCACCTATCCTTCTGCACTACTCCTGTCCATCTGCCCCTCACCTGTAACTCTGCGCTCCTCCTGTCCAGCTGCCCCGATCCTGTCCCATGCCCCTTGTCACGCTGCCCCCCACCTATCCCTCTGCACTCCTCCTGTCCCGCTGCCCCTCACCTATACTTCTGCGCTCCTCCTGTCCCTCTGTGCTCCTTCTCCTGTCCCTCTGTGCTCCTTCCCTCTGTGCTCCTTCTCCTGTCCCTACTGAGCTCCTTCTCCTCCTGTCCCACTGCGCTCCTCCTGTCCCACTGCGCTCCTCCTGTCCCACTGCCCCTCACCTGTCCCTCACCTGCCCACTGCACCTGTCCCACTGCGCTCCTCCTGTCCCACTGCCCCTCCCACTGTCCCACTGCCCCTCACCTGTCCCACTGCCCCTCACCTGTCCCACTGCCCCTCACCTGTCCCACTGTCCCACTGCTCCTCCTGTCCCCTCTGCCCCTCACCCTGTCCCACTGCCCCTCACCTGTCCCACTGCCCCTCACCTGTCCCACTGCCCCTCACCTGCCCCTGCGCCTGTCCCACTGCCCTCCTCCTGTCCTCCTCCTGTCACCTCATCTATCCCTCTGCGCTCCTCCTGTGCCTCTGTGCTCCTTCTCCTTTCCCACTGCCCCTCACCTGTCCCACTGCCCCTCACCTGTCCCTCTGCGCTCCTCCTTTCCAGCTGCCCCGATCCTGTCCCATGCCCCCTGTCACGCTGCCCCCCACCTATCCCTCTGTGCTCCTTCTCCTGTCCCACTGCCCTCCTTCTGTCCCACTGCCCCTCACCTGTATCACTGCGCTCCTCCTGTCCCACTGCACCTCACCTATCCCTCTGCGCTCCTCCTGTGCCTCTGTGATCCTTCTCCTGTCCCATTGCCCTTCACCTGTCCCACTGTGCTCCTCCTGTCCCACTGCCCTGATCCCATCCCATTCCCCCCCCCCCGTCACACTGCCCCCACCTGTCCCTCTGCACTCCTCCTGTCCAGCTGCCCCGATCCTGTCCCATGCCCCCTGTCACGCTGCCCCCCCACCTCTCCCCACTGTGCTCCTTCTCCTGTCCCACTGCCCCTCCCACCTGTCCCCCCACTGTGCTCCTCCTGTCCAGTCCCACCTGCCCATGCCCTCCCCCTGTCCCACTGCGCTCCTCCTGTCCCACTACCCCTAACCTGTCCCACTGATCTCCTCCTGTCCCACTGCCCCTCACCTGTCCCATTGCGCTCCTCCTGTCCCGCTGCCCTGATCCCTATCCCATTCTCCCCCATCATCATGCTGCCCCCACCTGTCCATCTGCGCTCCTCCTGTCCCACTTCCCCTCACCTATCCTTCTGCGCTTCTCCTGTCCCGCTGCCCCAATCCTGTCCCATGCCCCCCCGTCACGCTGCCCCCTACTTATCCCTCTGAGCTCCCCCTGTCCCACTGCCCCTCACCTGTCCCTCTGCGCTCCTCCTGTCCTACTGCCCCTCACTTGTCCCACTGCGCTCCTCCTGTCTGTCAGAAATGGACTCGGCACTGGTGGTGGGACTCACCTGCCGTGTGGGCTGCAGTACCAGGGCTGACCAGCGGGTGCTCTCAGCAGCCAGAAGCTTACTCCTGTAGTCAGCCACCACCTGGGCTGATTGCAGGAGGTGTATTTAAGGAATGACCAGGCCTGTGATCTGGGCCTTGGTGTATGTTTCCCATGAGCCCCTGTACCTGGTATCCTGTGTTCCTGCCTCGTTGCTGACCCTGCTTGATCCTGACCTCTGCTGACCATCTCCTGTTGAACCCCTGGCTTGCCTGACCATCCTTCTGCCTGATCCTCGGTACCGCGCTGCCTGCTACCTGCTGAACCTGGCTTGTGACCCCGACCATTCTCTGCTTGCTCCTCCTGTACCACGCTGCCCGCACGATACCGACCCAGCCTGTCTGACTACGCTTACTTCACCCGACGATCCATCCATCCATCCCGCACGGATCACCTCTAGTAAGTCTGCCTGCCTCTTCCCATCAGACTCCGTTCCTGCACTCCCCTGCCAGTACTCTCTACCACAGCCGGATGCACTCAGGGGTCGTGACCTGGTTCCAGTCTGCACCAAGTCCATCCCCACCATCAGGGGCCCTGGTGAATAGCAGGCTGGGACTTAGACCCTGCGCCCTGAGGAAATCCGTGCTGTGGGCTCGGCCTGCCTGACCGCTCCACCTCTCCAGCCCTGACTGCACTGGTACCTATTAGTTTAAGGTTTATTGCACCTGGTTGTACATATTTATGTAAGTGTTGAGTTTGATTGTTTGCACTGCGTTTATGTTTGTGTCATCTTTAATAAATTATGTTGTGTTACACGCTATACCTGAAGTCTGTGTTTCCCTGTGTCGGTCCACACACCTCTGGTCATACCTGGAGCCCTGACACTGTCCCACTGCCCCTCACTTGTCCCACTGCGCTCCTCCTGTCCCACTGCCCCTCATTTGTCCCAGGGGCGTATTTGCCATGAGGCAAACAAGGCATTTGACTAGGGTGGCACTTTTCAGGGGGGCGGCATGGCGGCAGTGCTGCCCCCCCTTTCCTACGGAAGGGACGCTTCCGTGGGAAAGGGACAGGGGCTGCTGTGTCTTACCTGACTTCGTGCCCCACGTCGATCCGGTCCACAAGGAGCTGCTGGAGGAGGGGTGCAGAGGGTGTCCGTCCGGTGTTGTCATCTTCCTGGATCTTGATCGCGATGTGGGCAGGATGACAAGCAACCCCTTTAATCTGGCCACACCCCTGGGATCACTGGGCAGCCTATGGCAGCCTGCCCCTCCCTCTGCAAGCTCCGCATCCTCGCCGGTGATTGGCCGCCAGATCGGTAGCTCAGAAAAGGCACACAGGTGGCCAATCACAGGCGAGGAGGCAGAGTTTGGAGAGGAGGAGCTGAGCGGCAGCGCGAAGATTGAAGATCGAGTGAGGGAGCAGCTGGAGCCGGTGAAGAGGAGGAGAGCGGCTGGAGAAGGAAGACAGCTAATGGGTAAGTGTCTGTGCCTGAAGGAGGGAGCCCGGGCTGGAGCAGGGGTCAGCACAGCGATGTAAGTATAATTGGTGTCAGTGGGAGTAATAGTGCCTCTTCATTGGTGTCGCTGACATCAATGAGGGGGCACTTTTCCTCCCACTGACACCAATGAGGGGGCACTTTTCCTCCCACTGACACCAATGAGGGGGCACTATTCCACTGACACCAATGATGGGGCACTATGCCTCCGGGCCTCCCACTGACATCAATTATGGGACACTACTTCTCCCACTGATACCAATGATGGAGCACTTCCTCCCACTGATACCAAAGATGGGGCACTATTCCTCCCACTGACACCAATGATGGGGCACTATTCCTCCCACTGACACCAATGATGGGGCATGATTCCTCCCACTGACACCAATGATGGGGCACGATTCCTCCCACTGACACTAATGATGGGGCACTTCCTCCCCCTGACACCAATGTCATTCCTCCCACTGAGGCCTGTTAAGTGGCAGAAGAGGAATCTATCGCCTGAGGAGGAAGAATATTTAATGAGAAGTGTGAGGGAGGAAAGGCAGGACAGAACACACAGAGTGGATGGCAGACGCACAAAGCTTTATTGAGACAAACAGACGGCAGTCCTTCAATACGGGGGGTGGCAGAGAGGGTGGAAAGGGTAACAAGGGGGCCCCACCCACTTATAGTCCACTCGAGAGCCAAGGGGGTGTCCCTGTAACGGGTAGTCCGACACAGGAGGGGGGTGCGAGGAGTCACCACCACAACAGTTCAGGTAACATGGGGGAAGCAGGTACTCACGGATCCAACAGGGTGCCTGGTCTCCCAGGGGTAGAAGCAGAACGCAGGTACCTGTGGAGTCCGGATCAGGCGGGTGGCCTCTGGCAGGCAGGCTGTTGTAGTCTCTCCCCCTTCTGTGGGGTTTCTGGCAATAAGCAGGCAGGCTGGGACAGTCTATCTCCCTTCTGTGGGGTTTCTCGCAATCGCAGGCAGGCTTTCTCTGGTTGTCTCTTCCCTCCTGCAGGATCTCTGTGAGGCTGGGAGTTCAGTCACAAAGGTCTCGCTGGAGCTTGAGATCCTTTGATGACTGGACACTGGAATGAAAACGGAGCGCCCAGCATCAGCCTCTTAAACTGCTGCAGGATGCTCCCCGGTCGCCTTGGCAACCGGGAGGGGAGAAGGGAATACTAGACCCCAGGGAGAATCAGGCTGGTGACAGGGACATCCTGGGAGGCAGAGAAGATGTCTGCATAGATGAAAGGCAAGTTGGGAGGTGTGTGGAGAGCTCCCAGCCAGCTGGCCGGGAGGGAGGGGGGCCCAGAGTAATTTGATTAGGCCATTGAATTAGGCCATTTGGCCTAGTGGCACAGGGGACAATTGGAACAATACAGAGCAGGACGCTGAGGGCATGTGATACAAGGCATTAATAAGGGGATTAATAGTTGGCAGGCTCCCATACCGTGACAAGACGATATCAACATTTTTGGGTGTTTATGACACTGGGACGCTGATTAAGAGTTGGACAGTGTATAATTCCTCCCACTGATACAAACACTGAGGTATTATTTCTTCCACAGAAACCAAGGTTAAGGCACTACTACACCCAATCCAGGGAACCTTGCCTACTCCACCACCATGCAATAGTCCCACATCATTTCTCTGCCACTGAAGCATGCACACCTCCAGCCTTAACAGAGAATCCTGGGAACCTCAGCATCTTCACCATCATACATGCTGCACGCTTCAGTGGAGGAGGAATGAAGTGGGATTATTGCATGGTGGTGGAGACACTAAGATCCCTGGATTTTCAGTTAAGGGTGCATGTGTCCATGCGCACCTCCACCCTTAACTGAAATCCAGGCACCTTAACATCTCCATATGGTCACACTTTGCTGTTCACCAGATCTCATGATGTAAGAAGGACAAAGGTCACCCTGGTTGATGGGGGGGTGACAGAGAGAGGGGTGTCAGAGAGGAAGGGGATGAGAGAGAGAGGGGGTGAGAAAGAGAGAGGGAGGGGGGTCAGATAGAGAGGGGGTGAGGGAGAAAGACAACCTAGCCCTGTACCTGTCTGTAGTCCCTCCTGTGCTCCCTTGTCCCAGTACCTGTCTGCAGTGTGTGGGATAAGGTGTGTGTGATGCTTGATACAGTTCATGAAGGCCAGCAGCAGGCAGGGTCCGGTCTCGCTCTGGGTGAGGAAAGAAGGTGCTCTGTTCCTTACAGTGGATCTATGTTATGTGAGATGGAGCAGTCCCTGTCTGCCTGCACCTCCCACCTGTCCTAGTTCTCCAGGCCCCTGGTAAGCCTGTCCTCTGGGAGCAGAGAGGAGGTTAAAGAAGTAGTCCAGGGGTTCCAGGGAGTGTCCGCTCGTCCCTTGGAGATGGTATCTGCAGCTGGCTGCTGTCATCCTGCCTGCACCCCGAGGCTTTTGCTCTCCCACTCCTTGTACCTGCTGCCATCAGACTGGGACTCCCAATGACAAGGCCCTATTGACCCTGGGTCCTCATGCAGTACCCGACTGGTCAGTCCATGCAGTATCCAACTGGCCAGTCTGTCTACAGAACAAACAGTGCACAGTCCACATGTGTGAACCTGCTGCTTCTCTGCTAACCGGAAACGGATTTTTTTTATTCAAGAAGACACAGAGTGCAATCAAAGAGGCAGCTGCAAATGTATAAAAACTGCCATCTAGTGGTTAAAGAATATATCTCTACTGAATACTGATACTGATGTACAATAGATGTTGCACAAAAATACAAGAGCAATGTATTCCAACAAGAACACTAAAAAAGGAAAGCAATAAAAAGTGTAAGAACGCAATCAGGGCAGCTAAAATCGACCTTGAGAGACACATAGCGGAGGAGAAATAAATCACACAAAATGTTTTAAATATATTAACCCCTTCCTGCCGGCGCCTCCTGGCCCTTTAACAGTTTCAGATGCCGGGAGGCGGGACGGTTGGGGCGTAGTTTAGGGATCATGTGACCGCCGTGATGTGTCATCGCGGCGGTCACATGATCGGGAAAGGTCCCGATCAAAAGAGCGGACCGGGACCTTTCCGTAAGTACCACACGTGTGCTGGGAGCGCGCAGAGCGCACGCTCTCAGCACATATGTTTTTAGTTACATGAATGCAAATGTGCGGCCGCTCGGCGTCTAGGCCCAGACGCCGGGAGGCTGCACATTTGTGTGCGGCCGGCGCAAAGGGGTTAACCTTAAACTGTGAGAGCGGTAAGGATGTGGAACTGAGGTGACTTCTACAATACTTCTACAATCGGTGGTTTCAGCTAAGTATTGATAGTTTAAAAAAAACTGTTTGATGTGCA
This sequence comes from Staurois parvus, assembly GCA_951230385.1. Taxonomy (NCBI): domain Eukaryota; kingdom Metazoa; phylum Chordata; class Amphibia; order Anura; family Ranidae; genus Staurois; species Staurois parvus. The sequence continues at coordinate 201,287 of CATNWA010015227.1, read as the reverse complement.
TCTTAGCGAACACCGTATACAGGGATATGAGATATGATTTCTACATGAACACACACACACATGTTGAACTGGAGGGACTGGTGTCTTTATTCAAGCTTACCAACTATGTAACTTTAAACCATAGATGTGTCTGAAAAAAGATATTACAATGTACTGTATTAGTGGATTGGAGTGGACTGAAGTGTTGATAGTTTCAATAAACTGTTTGATGTGCATCTTAGCGAAGACAGTATACAGGGATGTGGGATATTACTTTTACATGAACACACACACCTACACAGGTTGGACTGGATGGACTGGTGTCTTTATTCAACCTTACCAACTCCAACTATTTAACCTTAAACCATAGATGTGTCTGATTAAAGGATATTACAAATATATTACTGGAGTGTAATAACATGACAAAAGTAAGATTATTTCAAACACTAGTGGCTATATCTTTTTTTATATTTTTGTGTACATATGCATAATGACTCTAGTTTATATGTAAATAATTTAATATATATATATAATTCCCCTCCACAGAAATTTCCTGTAAACTCCTAAAAAATGTGCACTTGGAAAGTGAAGAATTAACATCATCATATGGTGCAGTTGTATATTTCCAATGCCCAGAAAACTGGACCCTAGTAGGCTCAAGCTTTATCCAGTGCTTTCACTATGGCTGGAGTTCAACCACTCCAATCTGTAGAGGTATGTACATCCAAATAATGCATAATGTACTGGAAATTCTTAGATTGTAAGCTCCAAGGAGCAGGGCCTCCTCCTCCTCCACCTAGACTGTATGATCTATGCATGTTTTAACTCCCAAGTTCACAACTTTACATTTATTAAAATTAAACCTAATTTTCCAAGTAGATGCCCAGTTTGAAGGTGCACCCACAACTTGTAGGTTCGAGACATCTTGTAGGGATTGTATACCACAACTGTACATAAATTGTATCATTTGCACAAAAATGGTGCTGTTAATGCCAAACTGTATGTACATAATGTATAAACAGGTTAAAAAGTAATGGTCCCAACACTAAACCTTAAGGTACATTTCTGATAACTTTAGATCATTCAGAGTTTGAACCATAACCTCTGCTTATAAGCCTATTGGCTATCCATTTACAAATTAAATTTTCTAAGGCTATAGACCTTAGTAGTAAAGTCACACAGTGTATACTAGCACATTTTGACAGACTTACCTGTAAAGTGGATCCCTTCAGCTGTGTGCAGTCACCTTTAACAGGGCTTCCATCTTCACCCGATCTTGCTGCAGGGTTCATGTGGTCTGGCCGTTTAAATGGTTGGGCCACAATGATGTCACTCCGGTGCGTGTGCATGGGAGTTATGATCATGGCACAGCACTCAGAATGGTTGAAACACTTAAGTACACCATCCATTCAGAGTGTAGTGTGCATGCAGCGGTGATGTCACCGGCCTCTACAATTATGAATTTCTCCTAAATGGTGCATGTTTAGAAGATAGTCACTGTACCTACAGGTAGGCCTTATTATAGGCTTACCTGTAGGCAGGGGTGGACTGACAACTCATGGGGCGCTGGGCAATAGGGGATCATAGGGCCCCTGTGTCTTTGCCCACACTCAAAAAAGCCTATGAAAAAGGTACCAGGGGCATCTCATGGAGCCCCCTTCTGACCCCGGGCCCTCGAGCAGTGCCTGAGTTTCCAAATGGTCAGTCCGCCCCTTCCTGTAGGTACAAGTGGAAAAGCAGGCTTTACTACCACTTTAACGGCTCATTCACACTAGCAGCAATGGCTGTGTTGCCCAACACATTCCCAAAGCAAGAACATGGTAATTTGGCTTGTGACCTATGGGTTAAGTTCAGTACCTTTGTGTGCACTGAAAATAAATAGGACATATTGCATTTTCCTGCAGTGTATTGCATTTCAATGTTCTATGATGCATTGCAATGTACTGCTGTTCATGTTCTGTGCATTGCAGGGCAGTGCAAGTTAATCACATCCACGTTATACATGCACTTATGTGTGGTATGGAGTGAATGAGCCCTAACTGCAGTGAACTGTGTCAAATACTCTAACAAAGTCCAGGTACACTATATCCACAGTCACCCCTATGCCTTAATTTTTGCTTAATCCCTAAAAAGAAAGATTTGTTTGACAACTTTGGGCATTTATGTATCCATGCTGGCTATTGCTTATGATATTGTTTTCTAGCAGAAACTCTTGTATGTGGTCTTTTATCAAGTCCTAAAATAAAGAAGGTAAACTTACAGACCTGTTGTTGCTAAAAAAAAAGCCCCTGATCCTTTTTTTAAAATATAGGTACCGCATTAGTCATCTGTTGCCTATATTTAAAATGGATTTTCAAATCTACTGGTACCAAGCCAGTCATTAAAGAGTCTTTAAAAGTTTGAAACAATGGAGTTCACCCACTAAATGCAAATAGACTGTGTGCTTTGCAAGTGTATCTGCACTCTGCAAGGGCATTTGCTCCAGAGCTTAGTAAATGAGGTGAAGCTTCACTTTGCAAAGTGTACCCAATCATATGCAAGGAAAAATAAACAGAATGTTTGCTTGCATATGATTGGATGATGGATGTCAGCATAGCTTCCCCTCATTTACTAAGCCCTGGAGCATATGTCCTGTACAACTGCACTTGCAAAGTGCACAGTCTATTTTCCTTTAGTAAATCATCCCCAAGGGCTTTGAGTTAATTTTATTAGGAAACATATGGATGTAAGTCATCTGGTCCAGGTGCTTTATTCACCTTTATTTTGCCTAACAGTTTCTGGACCATGACAATTTCAAACCATTTCACTTAAGGTTTGGTCCCAACACAACCCCGGCTGTTTGTTGGGCAGGAACTGATCTTCATGTATAGTAGCTGTATTACTACCACTATTCTACATGACAGCTTCCTAAATGTCAGTGGATGGAATGGACGTTGGTGAGTGCAGGAACTGCCGAATTCTTAAAATGACCAGTGACATCACCAGCCACATTTACTTACATGACTGGAAATCTCCAGCCAGGTATACCACTGAGTGGCGATAGTTTACAAACAAATGACATGGGAGTTTCCCCCATAATTCATCCCAGGCCCTTCAGGAAATTTAAAAGGACCCCCATGAAAAAAAAAGAAAAAAAAATGGTGTGAGGCAGGGTCTTCTAAAAAAAATCCACCTAGACACTTATCTGAGTGTGCAGCCTGGCAGACCAAGAAAGGGAGGACATGAATGTGCACCTCCCTCCTGAACCATACCAGGCCACAGGCCCTCAGGATGGGGGTAGACCTTGACAGGGGAGACCCCCCCCTGGCAAAGCACCTTGTCCCTATGTTGAATAGGGCAAGGGCCTCTTTCCCATGCCCCAATGTTGAGGGCATGTGGCCTAGTATGGTTCAGGAGTGGGGCACATACTTGTCATCCTCCTTTTCAGGCCTGCCAGACTTTATGCTCACATATAGGGTCTGGTGTGGATTCTCCTGCGGTGCCACCTTTTGTGAGTAGGATTCCCCCTGTAAAATGAATAGCAGACCTGAAGGGTATAGTTTATATTTTCCCAGGGGGAAGAGACAGAATAGCAGCCTATGAGACACTGAACAGCACAATTAACCCCTCTGCTTCTCTGCCTACAGGGAGTCAACTAAATTTACCTACCAGCCTACCAGCTACATGCTACATTTACTTAAACAATCTAAGTTGATACCTTTTTGAAACTCAGTAAAACTTGAAAGAAAACAAAAAAAAAAACCAATCTCAGGTGTAAAAATCCTTTCCTCTCCATTCCCATCCTATAGTGTATTTCTACAAGCCATATGCACATTATTGCTAAATATTATGTTTCTGTACATAAACTGTAAAGCAGATATCTGTGTAAAGTTTGTCTCCACTTTGGAATAAAAAAATATATTTTTTTAAATAATAATTTACACACAGTTTCACTGCATGTATAGTTATGTAATTGTGAAAGTGAAAATCTTGCAAAGTAAAAGTATGCTTACCATCCACTGTTTATAGGCTCTGGGCATATGGGAAGTGATTAAGGTTGCAGCAGCGATGATGCAGGTTAACTTAACGCTGTTTCCGGGTGATCACATGGTGTTTTACCATGTGATTGCTGTGTCCAATCACAGCAATCACATAGTAAACATACCAAACCGAAAGTAAACATAGGTTCTTTCTGCTCTCACATTGATCAACTGTGAGAGCCAGGGGCGGACTGACAACTCATGGGGCCCCCAGGCAATAGGGGATCATGGGGGCCCCTGTGTCCTTGCCCAAACTCAAAAAAGCCTATGAAAAAGGTACCAGGGGCATCTCATGGGGCCCCTTACTGACCCTGGGCCCTCAGGCAGTGCCCGAGTTTCCAAATGGTCAGTCTGCCCCTGGTGAGAGCAGAGAGAACTGTTGCTACAGCCTGTGAGTGCACACTGCCTGTTACACTGCATGTACACTCACAGACTGCAGTGCAAGCCAGCCAGAGAGTCCCTGATCACTGCCCCCAGTGTAGTAATAAATAAACAACACAACCAGCACCTGTCACTTGTCCCAATGTCACCAGTGCTCACAATAGCACAGCCATACACTATACCAACAACCTGATCATCACCATACCAGTACTCTGATCACCGCCATACCCCCATACCAGCACCTTCATCACCACCTAAAGCCATACCAGTACCCTTATCACAGCCATATGCCGTACCAGCATCCTTATCACAGCCATATGCCGTACCAGCATCCTTATCACAGCCATATGCCATACTAGCACCCTGATCACAGCCATACACCATACCAGCACCCTGAACAATGCCATACCAGCACCCTGATCACAGCCATACTCCATACCAGCACCCTGAACAATGCCATACCAGCGCCCTGATCACCGCAATATACCGTACAAGTGCCCTGATCACCGCCAAATCCCATACTAGCGTTCTGATCACCCCATATTCCATACCAGCGTCTTGATCACCACCATACCCCATAATAACATCCTGATTACCACAATACTTGCCAGCTGTCACAGTTTGCCAAGGACAATTAACATTTTTTGGACTGTCCTGCCATTGCTCAGTCTTGGCCTGTGTCCTGGAATCTGGGACAGGGGCTGGGGGAGAGGACAGCTGCAGATAGGACTCCCTATATCTCAGGCATTCCCATTGTCATTCCCTATGCCTGTTATCTGATATTACTCCCCTCCAGCAAAGCTAAAACTTTTCACATATAATTTGCTACTGAAATAACCAGGAGGATGTGAGCAGGAGGATCAGGGAGAAGCAAAATACAAAATTGAGACTTATGAGCTGCTAAATAAATTTTAAGAGATGCAATATGCTAATTGCTCCTATTGACAATTAGTGCCATAAATAATACATAACTACAAGGGCGAATGCTCGGAGGCTAGAGATGGCGGACGTGCTTTAGCTCCACTCCGCTTCACCGTTCTCTCTTCCAGCTCCTCCAAACCTCAAGACAGCCTACATTCGCAGGGGAGCATCAGTACCAGACTCAGCGATTCTTGCAGATCCTAATGGCCAAAATCAGGCATCAGAAGAACCCTCCATCACCTGCCAGGCAACTGCGACCTACACATATGGATCAGTATGTGTCGTGTGCCACATCCCACATTCTGGATGATAAGTTAGACAGCCTTTTGCAAAGTCTGACCCATACTATCTCAGTGGCAGTGGGGAAAATAGCCCAGGAGCTTAGAGGGGAGATATCATTGGTGGAAGGACTTACAGACCACCTAGAAACCAAGTTTGATGATCTGGTGCAGTATGTACATGTATTAGAGGAAGATAACCACATTTTAAAACAACAGATGTCCCAGTTGCAATCCCTACAGGAAGATTTGGAGAATAGGGAGTGGAGACAGAATCTCTGAATACGCGGTGTCCCAGAGTTTGTAGGGGAAGCCGACCTACAAGATTATTTGCGACGTCTGTTCACTGCATTGGCCCCAGTGGTTCTGGACATAGATTGGCAAATGGACAGGGCCCATCGCTCTCTTGTTCCGAAGCCACCACTGGGCGCGACACCCAGAGACATTATTGTCTGGTTTCATTACTACGATAGCAAGGAGTCTTTGCTGAATTCCACACGTAACACTTCCTCAGTTGATTTTACAGGGGAAAAAATTCAAATCTATTGTGATCTGTCCCTTGTCACATTGTCTAAAAGACGTACACTTCATCCACTTCCTCTCCACCTACAGAAGCATCGTATTATATACAGATGAGGCTTTCCATTCAGATTAATAGTAACCAAAGATGGTACTCAACGCACAATCAGAGATCTTCAAGAAGAAGAGGCGTTCCTGCGTAATCTAGGTCTACCTCCTCTCCCGGATGAAGCCTTAGCACTACCTCTACCCAAACCAAGAGCAGCCAATACTCCTAACAAGATGTGGACACCGGAAAGATCCAAAAACAAGACACGCCTACCGATTCCTTAAAGGTCTCCTGCACCTAGGTTATCTTCTGTCACCTGATGACGTCATGCAAAATGTAGCTGAAGTCACTTAAGACTTAATGTTTATTGATCTTTTTTTCCTGACAATTCGGATATCCCTTTATGGATAAACCTGACACCCCATCAGGATCTTTTCAGATAATGTCCTGTTAATTGCTGTTTATTTTGGAAGAGAGAAGTCTCCGCCTGACCTTCACCCTCCCTCTTTAATTTCAAAATTTTGTTTCAGTTTGTGAACTATTTGGTCATAGTCCCCTTCTTGTTCAAAACACGTCAAGATGTCATCTATATTAGGATGTACAGTCATGGCCGAAATTGTTGGCACTTGATATTTTTCCTGAAAATCAAGTCACACAAAAAAGGTATTGCATTAACACCTATACACATGTTTATTCCCTTTGTATGTATTGGACAAATATAAAAACAGAGGCAGAAAAGCAAATATGACATAATGTCACACAAAACCCCAAAAATGGGCTGGACAAAAGTATTGGCACCCTTAACTTATTTGGTTGCACACCCTTTGGAAAACATAACTGAAATCAGAGTCGCTTCCTATAACCATCAATAAGCTTCTGACACCTCTCACCCGGAATTTTGGACCACTCTTCCTTTGCAAACAGCTCCAGGTCTCTCTTATTGGAAGGACACCTTTTCCCAACAGCAATTTTAAGATCTCTCCACAGGTGTTCAATGGGATTTAGATCTGGGCTCATTGCTGGCCACCTTCAGAACTCTCCAGCGCTTCTTTGCCATCCATTTCTGAGTGCTTTTTGACGTATGTTTGGGGTCATTGTCCTGCTGCAAGACCCAGGATCTTGGACGCAAACCCCAGCTTTCTGACACTGGGCCCTACAGTGCGACCCAAAATCCTTTGGTAATCCTCAGATTTCATGATGCCTTGCACACAGTCAAGGCACCCAGTAAGCTCCCCAAGCCAGAGGCAGCAAAACAACCCCAAAACATCAAGATTGAACCTCCCCATATTTTACCGTAGGTACTGTGTTTTGTTCTTTGTAGGCCTCATTCCGTTTTCGGTAAACAGTAGAATGATGTGCTTTACCGAAAAGCTCTATCTTGGTCTCATCTGTCAAAGACGTTTTCCCAGAAGGCTTTTGGCTTACTCAAGTACATTTTGGCAAAACTGTAGTCTTGCTTTTTTATGTCTCTGTGTCAGAGTGGGGTCCTCCTGGGTCTCATGCCATAGCGTTTCATTTCATTTAAATGTCGACGGATAGTTCGCGCTGACACTGCTCCCTGAGCCTGCAGGACAGCTTGAATGTCTTTGGAACATGTTTTTTATCCACCATCCGGACTATTCTGCGTTGCAATCTTTCATCAATTTTCCTCATCCGTCCACGACCAGGGAGATTAGCTACAGTGCCATGGGTTGCAAACTTCTTGATAATGTTGCGCACTGTGGACAAAGGCAAATCTAGTTCTCTGGAGATGGACTTGTAACCTTGAGATTGTTGATTTTTGCCACAATTTTGGTTCTCAGGTCCTCAGACAGTTCTCGTCTCCTCTTTCTGTTGTCCATGCTTAGTTTGGCACAGACAGACACACAATGCAAAGTTCCGTCTCTCCTTTTTATCTGCTTTCAGGTGTGATTTCTATATTGCCCACACCTTTACTTGCCCCAGGTGAGTTTACAGGAATCAATGCTTGTAACATTCTTATTTTTCCGCAGTTTGTGAAAGGGTGCTACTTTTGTCCAGCCCATTTTTGGAGGTTTGTGTGACATTATGTCGAATTTGCTTTCTGTCCTCCCTTTTTTTGTTTTGTCCCAATACACACAAAGGGAATAAACATGTGTATAAGCAAAACATGTTTTAATGCAATACGTTTCGTGAGAAATACATGATTTCCTGGAGAAATATCAAGGGTGCCAACAATTTCGGGATGTATGTCCATTTGTTCTCTTAATTCTTTGAATACAGACATGGATCTGCTTTACTTTTTGAGAACCCTTCTTTTCTGAGTATTTCGTTCACTTTTTCATTCCATGCTCTCGCCGCTTGCTTGAGCCCATAGATGCTCTTTTGCAGTTTGCATACAAGGTTCTTTTCTTTCTCAAATCCTGGTGGCTGTTCCATGTACAGATCCTCATTATTGCTTCTCCCCAGTATTTGTTAGGTAAGGCAGCGTCCGTAATCATACATCTGGTCATTTCTACAAGAGTATGATTCTTTCTTTCCGCTACACCGTTTTGCTCAGGAGTGTATGGTACAGTTGTTTGGTGTATAATACCTTGTTTCTTTAGGTATGATTCCATGTCTTTATTCATATATTCCCCTCCATTGTCAGTGCGTATTATTCCAGGTTTCCTTTGAAACTTGTTGCTTGTCATAGCTACAAACTCTTGAAGTTTTTCTAATGTCTCACTTTTGTGCTTCATTAGATATGTTATTGTGTACCTGGAATAATCAATTAATTATAAAATGACCACCTCCAAATATTATAACTTCCCCACAACACAATCAACACCCTCCCCTCAAGGTGTACAAAATTATATAAGTGAAAATGTTTTTAAAAAATTTTTATTATTGGATATTTTTAAAAAAACATTTTTACCTGGAATAATCGTCAATGAAAGTCAGTAAATATCTGTTCCCGCCAGTTGTGGTGGTTTTCATTGGTCCACACACATCACTGTGTATCAGTTCCATGGGTTTAATGGTTTTAAACCCATGAGGTTCGGGTGGCCTTTGCTTTGATGCAACACGTGCACTTGCTGAGTGTGTGGCAAGACAATACTTTCATGTCTTCTGATAGACCTCTCTTTGCAAAGTCCTTTATAGCTTCAGGGTTTCGATGCCCCAATCTTCTATGCCACAGATGGATGCACTTGTCATGTGGGTTATGAGTTGCCGCATTAGCCTTCTCACTTTCAGTGACGAGTTTGTACAGATTTTCATTTAATCTTCCTCTTGCTAGAATTTGCTTTCCATTTTGAATTGTGCATTCATTACCTCTGAACTGGACAGTGAGTCCATTGCTTGCAAGGGTTTTAACTGGTAGGAGGCTTCCTTCTAGGCTTGGAACATATAGAACATTCTTTAGAAGGATGCTCTGCTTGCCCCCTGATGGCGTTTTGCAGTTCAGAAATCCCTGACCATTACCTTCCGCTGTAATACTTTTCCCATTTGCTAGGAAGACTTTATCTTTTACACTAAAATCAATTTCTGTGAAGAATGTCTCGTCGCTTGTCATGTGACTTGTTGCCCCTGAATCAATGTACCATTCGTGTGAGGTACTATTTTGAGTCACTTTAAAAGTACCACTCCATGATGCACTTTCATTTTCTTTCATGACCGCTTTAGCTCTTTCTCTTATGGGTAGCTCCCGCTTTCGCTGCTCAGCTGTCAGAATCGAACAGTTCTTTTTCAGGTGACCGGCCTTTTTGCAGCGAAAACATACCCTGGTTTCTTTGCTTTGTCTTATGCCTTCATGCACCGTCAGAGCTGCCTCTGGTCTCTCGTTCTCTTGACTATGCAAATTTTCCTTTCTTCTGCTGTATTCATCAATTAATTTTCCCTTAACATATTCTAGGGTCAATTCAGTTTCCGGTCTAGTTTCTAGAGCATTTATAAGGGCACTGTATGATTCTGGAAGACTGCATAGCAGTAGTGCCACAACGTGATTGTCTTTTATTTCTTCACCTATTGCACCCAGCTGGTCCACAATTTCTAGCATAGCATTTACATGTTCACCCATTTCCTGCCCTTTTCCAGCCTCATCTTATACAGTTTGCATAGCAGATATAGTTTACTGTTTAGGTTTGCACGTTCATGCAGTTTTTGTAATGCAGTCCACATACCTTTTAGCTGTGCTTTCTTTCCTTATATGAATGAGTTGATCATTCTCCACTAACAGGCTTATGACTGCTTTTGCTTGCCTATTTTTTCTGTCCCATTCTTCCAGGTTGTCATTGGGTCTGTGTGTATCTAGTACCTGCCACAAGTCATCTTTGGATAACAGCATTTCAAGCTTAAACTTCCATAGCTGGTAGTTGGTATTGTTGAGCTTTGCTATTGTAAACTTCATATCTGAAGCACTTGCCATATTTCAGAGAATTGGATACAGCTCTTGTTTCCTCACACAGGATTTGGTAGGATTGTAAATGCAGCACTTACTTGCTTGTAGTTCTCCTTCCAGTGTCTGGAGCTGGGCCCATAACCTGTTGGTTATGTGTTAGAGAAGACACTGGTAGCTTGTGATGAGGCAGAGGCAGAATTCTGTTTTACTTGTGTGGCTTAAGTTACAAACATACAGAGCACATTTCAGCAGACAGTGATAGCAGACATCTTGCTTTGAGAGAGAGAGAGGAAGAGAGAGAACCAACAAGTTTTACACATATGCACAACTGGTAACCTTAGTGTACAGTGCCATCTACTGGTCAAGTGATATTAACATACAATACTATATATAGTACATTATAGTAAGTGCTGTTGCATTCCCAACAGAAGGCACTACATATGCCTGCAACAAATACATTTATATTTTAATGATATGCTTCTTGTAGGACCATGCCCATTTTAAATGAATGACTATTTAAAAACTAAACAAAAAAAAATTATTTTTTTCAAAATGTTCTGTATTTTTTCATTTTTAAAGCAAGAATAAAAATCCCAGTGGTGATTAAATACCACCAAAAGAAAGCTCTATCTGTCTCAAAAAAATGATAAAAAATTTCATAAGGGTGTTGCATGAACGAGTAATTGTCACTCAGTGTTACAACACTGAAAGTTGAAAATTGGCCTTGACTTGCAGTGGTTAAAGCGGTAGTAAACTCATGAATTGAAACAGTACACAGGACAGTAGGTTCAGTGATAACAATGCACATTGCTAGATTATCTGCAGAAAAAAAAACTTTTATTATAAGTGTGTTTTCCTTTACTGTCATCTTGGCATTTCTCAGCCGAATGCTGCGCCATCTTGGGACCCCTGTTCCGCATCCAGTTTCTGCCCCCTCTCTATGAGGACAGCCTTAATCTCGCGCATGCGCAGTATGCTCTCTCACAGCAAGTGATGCTTTCTCTCTCTCCTCTCGGCTTGTTTTGTGGTCAGAGCCGATGTTTACACCCCCTTGTGATGTCGCAAGTCACATGGGGTGTTGATGTGCTCTCACAGGATTGTGATAGAATGCCACTGACAGCAGATGACATAGGCAAGGCATTGTCTGGAAAGGACAGATAGCACAGAGATTATGCCGTGAATCGCAACTATATTGCACATGTGCCGGTGATGTCATTAGATTGAAGATCGCACAATTTCTGAAGAATGGCACAGGTAAGACAGATAGCAAAGACAACACCTATTAAATTATTTATTAACTATTTCAATGGATGAAAGTAGAAATCTTGAGTTTACTACCACTTTAAATATACAGTATCAACTAGAGGGTTCCACCACCACTAAGATACTGCAAATTAAATGCACAGTTCATAAACTTCAAACGGTGTCCTAATAATTAATACAGGATGTTCCATGTTCACCAATGTGATCCCTCTTCAGTGTGAATCACCATTAGTCACTCTCCGTACTCACCTTAACTCTTGGACCTTATAAAAGTCACCATGCACTTTCCCCTGTAAGGGGTCACTAATGGTCACTCCAAATCTCAAAATCCTTCCTCCGGATTTTTCTGCTAGGATCCCAATATATATCAAATAAGCCAAGCAAACTCTCCACCAACAAATGTCACTCAAATGGAATAGAAACCACACATAGTGTTTTACAATTTAAAAACCATTAAACATTTATTAAACCTCTTAAAATACACTCACCATGTTAGTGCACTAATTAACAGTAGTACACCACCTAAAAAAATTAATAATTACTGTATATATGCAGGTACATGTCCCATACAGGGATGATCTCCACAAAATACAAAGTGCAGTAGTGCTTTTTTGTGCAAATAGTCCGCAAACATATAAAACAATGTTACACAATCAATGTGCTTATTACCACTTTCTCTATTGAACTTTATATATTAGGCAAGGTCAAATAACACTTGACCCCTTCAGGGGATAATTCACCATTAGAATTTCTTAGGGGGTTGATTGTCCAGGTATCATACTCAGAACAAAAGCATACAAATCCCATAGCGCTTTCCATATTATAGTAAAATGCCAGTTAAAACCTTACATTTATCAGTGCACTAGGACTCATGCACTGAGATACTGTACATCGCTGCAAATGTCAGTGTCAATGCCACTCTGTGTGGGTGCTGCTGCTGCCAAGAATCTCAAGTGTGCATTCTTTCTTCTTTATGTGATGTGTATGAGGATAAACTTTTGTAGTGTATCAGAAAAAATCTGTCTAAGACAGAATATTAAAATGTCCATTTATTTGAATAATTAATTGAGTACAAGAGCCCCCCTTCATTATTTCAAGGACTGGTATTTGACCCCAAATTCGTCAAGCTCTGAATTGTTCTACTTGAGGACGTTTTTTTAGATGCGTATGGGTGCCATTAAGAATGAATGATAGCCTCGTGTGTTGTTAAACAGCAGCATGTTTTGACTGCGGGTGGTTGTGGCATTGAGAATCACTGCGATTCCAGCACCCACCACTACCCACAATGCTGTGAATTAGACCTGTCGCTTCTTTCACACAGCTGTTTACATGCAGCCACCAGATTCCCGCAGCAAGAATCAGCAGATTCTTGCCACTGTAATGATGAAGGCATGCAATTAGCAATGGCTACTCAGCCAATTTAAATTAATGACAGGCTGACAGCGGATGCCACTGTTTACACACAGAGCAATTACCTGTGGCTTGGGACAGATGTCTGAGCCTGGATTTTGGTGACTGCATCCAAGCTCGGACATCTTTCCCTAACTGCAGGTATCTGCTCTGTGTGCGGCTACATGCAAACAGCAGTGGTTGCTGTCGACCTGTCAATAGTTTAATTAGGCTGAGTTGCCGCTGCCATTCACATGCCCTGGTCATTCCAGCTGCAAGAATCTGCTGATTCTTGCTGCTAGGATCTAGTGGCTGCATGTAAATGACCATGTAAAAGAGGTCTAACTTTACATGAAAAATATGGGGCAGCACGGTGGCTAAATGGTTAGCACTTCCGCCTGGCAGTACTAGCGTCGTTGGTTCAAATCTCAACCACAGCATTTCCTACCTGTAGTTTGCATGTTCTCCCTGTGCCTGAATGGGGTTCCTCCCACCCTCCAAAGACATGCTGGTAGGTTAATTGGATCCTATCTAAATTGTCCCTAGTATGTGTATGTATGCATGTGAGTTAGGGACCTTAGACTATAAACTCATTGAGGGTTAGGACTGATGTGAATGTACAATATATATGTAAAGCATTGCATAAATTAGGATAGAAAAATACAAGAAAAACTCTTGAATAAAGAATCATGATTTCATGACATATAAGTGATGTATAACATATGATAATGCATGCATTTTATTTGCATGTACAATGCTAAATATTGTTTCCCACTTGTTTGTGGTCCTTTTTGTATCTCTCCTTTTAGCTGTTGAGTTCAGCTGATAATCTCATTTGTTTTGTAGATCGAACAAATGCAGAATCTTTACCTTCCCTAGATTGGACCAGGTCAAAAGGTATATTTTCAGTTATCTAAACAGCATGTAAATGTCTTAAAATGTGCCCAGTTTACCTGACAATGAATGTACTGAAGTCAGTGTTTGTATGTGGGATTTTTTTATTTAATACTGAAACACATTTGACTTGCATGTAAATTTACTGTACATTACATTATCCACCTGAATATGACCATTTTCTACTACATGCATTAACATATTTCACTATATTATTTTTATTATTATTATACAGTATTTATAAAGCGCCAATAGTTCACTCAGCGCTGTACATTACAAAGGGGGACAGAACATGTGACAGAACAATACAATACAATGCAAAATCATGAGGGGGATTGAGGGCCCTGCTCTTTCGAGCTTACAATCTAGAAGGGATGGGATAGTGGTACAGGAGGAGATAGCTGTGGGGGATGGAGTGGTAGGAAGAGTGGAGGAGGTCAGCAAGTTAGCAGGGGATGAGGTAGGCTTCCCTGAAGAGATGGGTTTTCAGGGTGCGCCTAAAGGAGAGGAGAGTAGGTGATAATCTGATGGGTTGGGGCAGGGAGTTCCAGAGGATGGGTGACACCCTGGAGAAGTCCTGGAGGCGGGCATGGGAGGAGGAGACCAGGGAACTAGAGAGAAGGGAGGTCTTGTGAGGAGCGGAGTGTGTGCGTGGTGCGTGCTGGGCGGTACTTGGATATTAGGTCAGTGATGTAGTTCGGGGCAGTATGGTGGACGGCTTTGTACGTCGTCAGTGTTAGGATTTTAAATTTGATCCGTTGCGCAATCGGAAGCCAGTGGAGGGATTGGCAGAGGGGGTTGGCGGAAATGGAGCGGTTGGAAAGGTGAATGAGTCTGGCAGCCGTATTCAGGATTGACTGAAGCGGGGATAGCCAGCGGCGAGGCAGGCCAGTGAGGAGGGAGTTGCAGTAGTCGAGTCGTGATATGATGAGGGAAGTGGATGAGCTGTTTAGTGGTTTCTGGGGTTAGGAACGTTGCGGATTTTGGCGATGTTGCGGAGGTGGAGTCTGCACGAGTTTGTTAAAGATTGGACTTGGGGCTGGAAGGATAGGTTGGAGTCCAGAATGACACCAAGTACTCTGGCCTGCAGAGCGGGTTTGATATTGGCGTTGTTGGATGTGATGTAGAAGTCAATGGGGGGTGGGGTTCGGGCTGGGGGGAAGACAAGGAGCTCGGTTTTGGAGAGATTCAGTTTAAGGAAGTGGAGCGACATCCAATCTGATATGTCGCTCAGTAGGTGTGTGATTTGGGCAGAGACCGAGGGGGTGAGGTGGGGGGTTGAGAGATAGATTTGTGTGTCGTCGGCATAGAGGTGGTAGTTGAAGCCGTGAGAGTGTATGAGTTGGCCAAGGGAGGAGGTGTAGATGGAGAAGAGAAGGGGCCCAAGGACAGAGCCTTGAGGGACCCCAACAGAGAGGGGGAGTGAGGGGGAGAGTGGTAGCATTATAGGTAACGCTGAAAGAGCGTTGTGACAGGTAGGATGAGAGCCAGGAGAGAGCAGAATCTCTGAGGCCGAGGGATGTATAGTATTTTGAGGAGGAGGGGGTGGTCAACTGTGTCGAAAGGCCGCAGAGAGGTCAAGGAGTAGGAGCACTGAATAGTGGCCATTAGCTTTGGCGGTTAGAAGGTCGTTGGAGAGTTTGAGTAAGGCGGTTTTTCGGTGGAGTGTAGGGGGACGGAAAGCCGACTGTAGGGGATCGAGGAGGTTGTTGTCGTTGAGGTGAGAGCATAGGCGGGTGTAGACGAGGCGCTCGAGGAGTTTTGATGTAAGTGGGAGCAGGGAGATGGGTCTGAGGTTGTTCGGGTCATTGGGTCCAGGGAGGAGGCTTTTTAAGTATGGGGGTGATGTGTGCATGCTTCAGTGGGGAGGGGAAAGTGCCGGAGGAGAGGGAGAGATTAAAGATGTGTGGTGAGGGGAGCGTAGGATGGAGGGGGAGGGGAGGTCGTAGGAATTGTGAGGGGATAGGGTCGAGGGGGCAGGTGGTGAGGCGGGGGCATCAGAGAGGATCTTGGAGACTTCCTCGATGGTAGTAAGGTCAAAGGTGGGGAGTGTTGGGGGAGCTTCAGTATGAGGAATGTAGGGGGTGGTGGGGTGGGAGTGGAGGTCAGAGCAGTGGTGGGGCCGTGGGAGAGGGGTGATGAGGGGGGTAGCTGAGTGAGGGGGAACGGGGGTTGTGGAGGGTTAGTTTTGAGCAGTGACGAAGTCCCTGCGGGTAATGTCGAGGGGAGGGGGAGGGAGGAATGATATGGGGGTAGCTATGTGAGAGGGGATGGGTTTGAGAGGGCATGTGAGTTGCGGCAATGTCCTTGCGAATTGTGTCAATCTTGTTTTTGAAGTGATTGGCAATCTCAAGGGCGGTGAGTGAGGTGCTGGGTGGAGGTGGGGGTGGAGGGGAGAGAGTAGAGAGTTGAAGGTGGAGAAGAGTCGGCGAGGATTGGAGGAGAGGGCCTTGATGAGGGTCAGGAAGTAGGCTTGTTTGGCTGTGTGGAGGGAGGAGGTGTAGCGGTGCGGGAAGGCAGATTTGTAGCAGGTGAAAGCTTGTTGGGATTTTGTTTTGCGCCATAGTCGCTCCAGGGCACGACTGCGTTGTTTGAGGGTTTTGGTGTGATCAGTCTGCCAGGGCTGGAGCGGACGGAGTCTGATGTTGCGTGTGTGTTAAAGGCGCTAGTGAGTCAAGGGCTGCTGACAGTGCGTTGTTGTAGGCAGTCATAGCCAAGTCAGTCGGGGCAGGACAGGGGGTGAGGATGCGGTCGTGGAGTTGATCAGCTGCAGAGTGGAGGGGGGCTAGGGTTAAGGTTGCGGAGGTTTCGGGCTGGTGGTAGTAGTGTGACATTTGGAGGGGTAGGCGTTGGAGGACGAGGAGATAGAGAAGGTGATCAGGTTGTGGTCAGAGAGAGGGGAAGGGGGGGTGTTAGTGAGGTTGTGGGGAGCACAGCGGTTGGAGAAGACAAGATCAAGGATATTACCGTCGGATGTGGGTGGTGGATTGTATGCACTGTGCAAGTGCAAAGGAGGAGGTTAAGTGGAGGGAGACGGGCTGTGTCCGGGTTGTCAAGGTTGACAGGGATGTTGAAATCCCCAAGAATGATGGTGGGTATGAGCTCAGAGGGAGAGGAAGAAGGGGAGCCAGGGAGGAGAAGTCTTCCAGGAAGCGGGGAATGGATCCAGGAGGCCGGGTATATCACACAGCAATCTTCAGGGGGGTTGGGGAGAATAGTCGGACGCAGTGGGCCTCGAAGGAGGAGAAGGATAGGGAGCGGGGGTTTGGGAGGACTCGGAAGGTGCTCTGCGGTGACAGGAGCAGGGGACCAACCCCACCACCTTTATGACCGTTAGGTCTGGGTGAGTGGGTCCAGGTGAGACCTCCATAGGGAGAGTGCAGCAGGGGAGGTAGAGTCAGTGGGCTGGATCCAGGTTTCCGTGATCGCCAGGAGGTTGAGGGAGCGGGAAAATTCAAAGAGGTCGTGGATGGCGGTAAGCTTGTTGCACACCGATTGGGCGTTCAGGAGTGCACATGAAAACGGGGGGGGGAGATTTTAGGGGAGCAGGGGGACAGATACTAGGTTGCGGGATAGGACATGGGGGCGGGGAGGGTGTTGTGCGGTGAGGGAGGTGGTGGTGGAGGGCCAGGATTCGGGGAAATGTCTCCCCGCGGCTAGGAGGAGTAGAAGGGTGAGAAAGGTGGCATGGGAGCGGGATGTGCAGGAGCGTGAGAAACTCCTAGTGGAGGGGTGTGGTTGGGTCAGTGGGAGAGTGGAATAATAGGAGGAGGTGGTGGGTGCCATAGAGGGGCGAAGGAAAGCAGTGAGGACACATGGTATACAAATGTTTAGGAGGAGCAGAGGGATATAGTGAATGGATTTTGGGAATGAAGGAGAGGAAAATGAGGAGTAGAAGAGGCATTTTGGGGGGTGAGGAGAGCAGTAGTAGGGAGATGATAGCAATGAGGGGGAGATGTGCAAGTTTTTGGGGTGGAGCAGAGGGGTAAAGAAATGAGATTTGGGGAACAGAGGATAGTAGTATGAAGAGGAGTGTATTATATAAAGGTACACAGAGTGGGACTCAGGCATGTAAGTAAGAGATGTTTCCCAGGGTGTTTGCTTGCAGTCTGTCCAGCATGCAGTAGAGTTTCTTGCTGTTGTTGTGTCTTTCTCCTGCTTTAGTTCAACTGCTGTGTTTAACTGCTTCGCACTCTTTCGAAGCCGCACTCCGTCAGAAGCAAGCACCCCCATCAGAGACTGTGCCCCCCATCAGAGATCTCCCCCATGAGCTGATCTGAATTTATAGGGAGATGCTCAAATGAGCATTCAACTCCACCCCAATTAGAAGCTGATAAGGCTCACATGAATAGTGGGGGATGTCTCATAGGAACCAGGCTACAGTCGTAAACTGGTGCGACTGGAGGGAAGAGGACTGCTCAACATACACACAAATATAAATACACCATTTGTTTCTGAATAAACAGGAGTGAAAGCGAGTTTGAGTTAGGAGTGGAGGTAGGAGAGGTGCATTTACCCAGGAGGAAAACAGCAGGAGTCAATGCGTTTGAGTTAGGAGTGGAGTAGGAGAGGTGCATTTACCCAGGAGGAAAACAGCAGGAGTCAATGCGTTTGAGTTAGGAGTGGAGGTAGATATTATGAAGATAGTATTTGTCTGAGTTACTCAACAAGAACATTAAACACTGTATTCCAAAAGAGAATTCATCCCATGATTTTCAGAGAAAATTCTATTTACATTTCACCCTCACAGTCAACATTGGGACTATTTTAATCCTCATGCTGCTAGCATTGGCAAATAGATAGGAACAGGGGAAGACTGACAAATCATGGGGCCCCTGGGCACTGAGAGATAATGGGGTCTGTGTCCCCGCCTACACTCAAGCTACACCCACACAATCTCCCACCTACATATTGCAGCTCAGCTGCATAGAATTGGAATTTTAATATTTACTGAAGCAAAAGCCTGCATGAATGTTCTCGGCTTCTTTCTGTAGAAGCCACTGGCATTTCCAGGTTTAAAGATGGCTGCCATGTGGGGGGAGTGAGAGAGAGGAGTGAGAAAGAGGGGGTGAGAGAGATGAGTGTTGAGAGAGAGATAGGAGGAGTGAGGGAGAGAGGAAGAGGTGAGCGAGGAGTGGGTAAAAGGGGAGTGAGAGAGAGAGGGGGGTGTGATTTATATTGTGCTAAAAATTGGGCATGGCTTAAAATGGGTGTGGTTAAATAGTGTCCTTTTAAATAGATTACCTGCATAGTGCTGAATATGGTAATGTTAAATAGGGAATGTACAGAGTGGAGTGTATGACAGTGGGTAGTGTGTACAGGGGAGGAGTGCAGAGTGTATGGCAATGGATAGTATGTGCAGGATGGTGTCAGTAGTGCAGTGGATGGTGTCAGGGGTTCTTTATTTTTAATATTATCGCTATTATTTATTTAAGTGAGGATAATTTTTATGATTTTTTTTACAATATATTGTTTCATTATTTTTATATTTTTTTCAAAATTATTTTTTAAAATTTATTTTTGTATTATTTATTTTCATGATTTTGTTTTTGAAGGAAGGAAGGAAGGAAGGGAATGGAGGAAGAAAGGGAGGGAGGAAAGAAGGAAGAGATGAAGGAAGGGAGGGAAGGGAGGAAAGAAGGGAGGGGATGGAGGAAAGTAAGGGGAAGGATGGAAGGATGGATAGGAGGGAGGGAGGAAAAAAAGGAAAAGAGGAAGGAAGGGGAGGGATGGAAGGATGGATAGGAGGGGAGGGAGGAGAAAAAAAGGAAGAGAGGAAGGAAGGGGATAAGGAAGGAAGGAAGGAAAGGCGGGGAGGGAGGGAAAGATGGAAGGGGAATGGGATGGAAGAATGGAGGAAGGAAAGGGAGGATGGAGGAAGGAAGGAAAGGAGGTGAGAGAGGAAAGAAGGAAGGGGTATGGAGGAAGGAAGGGGAGGGAAGGAAAGGAAAGGAGGGGAGGTAGGAAGGAAGGGAATGGAGGAAGGAAGGAAGGAACAGAGAGGAGGGAGGAAAAGAAGGAAGTGAGGTGATGGAGGAAGGAAAGTAGGGAACAGAGAGGAGGAAGGAAGGGGATGGAGGAAGGGAAAGGGAGGGAGGAAGGAAGGGAAGGGAGGAAGGAAGGAAATGAGGGGAGGGAAGAAGGGAAGGAGGAAGGGAGACAGGAAAGAAGGAAGGAAGGGGATAGAGGAAAGAAGGAAGGAAAGATGGGGGGAAAGAAGATGAAAGAATGGGAAGGAGGAGGGGGAAGGAAGAGAAGGGAATAAAGGAAGGAAAGAGGAGGGAGAGAAAAGAAGGAAGAGAAGAAGGAAGGGGAAGAAGGAAGGGGATCGAGAAAAGGAAGGGAGGGGAAGAGGAAGGGAAAGGAGGGGGAGGAAGGAGGAAGGGAATGGAGGAAGGAAGGAAGGATGGAGGAAGGGAGGGGGGAGGAAGGAGAAGAAAGAAGGAGAAAGGATGAGGGAGGAAGGAAGGTGATGAAGGAAGGAAAGTAGGGGACAGAGGAAGAAGAAGGAAGGGGAGTGTAGGAAGGGAAAGGAAGGGGGAGGAGGAAGGAAGGGAATGGGAGAAAAGAGGAAGGGGAAAAGTAGGGAACAGAGGAAGGAAGAGGAAGGAAGGGGATGGAGGAAGGGAAAAGAGGGAGGCAGGAAGGGAAGGAGAGGGAAGGACGAGGAAGGGAAGGAGGAAGGAAGGAAAGAAGGGAGGGAAGAAGGAAGGAAGGAGGAGAAAGGAAGGAGGGGGAAAAGAGAAAGGTAAGACAGGAAAGAAGAGAGAGGGAGAGGTGAAGGAAGAAGGATGAGAGAGGAAGGAAGGAAAGGGGGAGGGAGGAAAGATGGAAAAGGGAGGGAAAAGAAAGGAAGGAATGGGGGAAGGAAGAAGGAGGAAGAAGGGCGAAAGAAAAGGAGATAGGGGAAGGAGAAAAGGAAGGGAAATTCAGGAAGGTAGAGGGGAGGAAGGATAGAAAAGAAGAAGGTGATGAAGGAAGGAAGGAAAGGGAAGGAAAGCAGGGGAAGAGGAAAGGAGGAGATGGGGGGGAAAGAGGAGAGGAGGAAAGGGAATGGAGAAAAGGAAAGGAAAGGAAAAAGAGGGGAAAGAAAAGGAAGAAGGAAAAAGGAGGGAAACAGGAGGAAGAAGAAGGGGAAGAGTGAGGGGAAGGAAGAGAAAAAAAGAAGGAAGATGAAAGGGGAGAAGGAGGGAAGAAGGAGAGAAAAGGAGGAAGGGAGGAAAGAAAGGAGAGGGGAAGAGGAAGGAAATAGGAAAGAAGAAGAAAGAAGAAGGGAGGGGGAAAGGAAGGATTCAAGGGGGAAGAAAGAAAGGAAGGAAAAGAAGAGGAGGGGAGGAAGGGAAGGAAGGAGGGAAGGAACAAAAGAGAGGAGGGAAAAAGTAAGGAGAAAGAAGGGAAGAAGAAGAAAGAGAAGGAAAGAGAGGAGGGGGGGGAAGAGGAAGGGGAGATGGAAAGGGGAGGAAAGATAAGGAAGAAGGAAGGGGAATGAATGAGGGAGGGAAAAAGGAGAAAGAGAGGAAAGAAGAAAGGAGAGAAGAAAGAAGAGGAGCGGAAGGAAGAAAAAAAGGGGGGGAGGGAGGTAAGGATAGGGAATGAAAAACGGGAAAAGGAAAGGGGGGAAGGGGAGAAGGAAAAGGAAGGAGAGAGGAAAGAGAAGGAAAGGAGGGGAAGACAAGAAAGAAGAAAGGGAAAGGAAGAGAGGAGGAAAGGGGAAAAGGGGAAGGGAAGGAAGAAAGGCGAGGAAGGAGAGGAAAGAGAGGGGAGAATGGGAGAGGAAGAAGAAGAAGGGAAAGGGAGGAAAAAGAAAGGAAGGAAAGGATGGAAGAAGAGGAAGAAGGGAAGAAAGGGAGGGAAAGAAGGAAAGGAAGGAGGGAGGGGAGGAAGGGAATGGAAGGAAGGAAGGAACGAGAGGGAAAAGGAGGAAAGAAGAGAAGGGAAGTGAAGAAGGAAGGGGAAAAGAGGAAGAGGAGGAAGGAAAAAGAAAGGAGGGGAGGGAGGAAAGGGAAAAGGGGAGGAAAAGAGGGGGGGGAAGGAGGGGAAAGAGAGAAAAAGGAAAAGAGAGAAGGGAAGATGGGGAGGGAAGGTAGGGAGAGGGAGGGAAAGGAAGGGAGGAGGGAAGGAAGGGAAAGAAGGAAGGGAAAGGAGGAAGGAAAGAAAAGAAGGGAGGGGGGAAAGAGGAAAAGGGAAAGGGTGGGAGGTGAATTTAGGAAGGAGGGGAGGGGATGAGGAGAAAAGGATAAGGAAGGAGGAAGTGATAATGGAGGAAGGAAAGGGATGGGGAAGAAGGAAAGAAGGAAGGGAGGAGAGAAGGAGGAGGAAAGAGGGGAAAAAAGAGGAAGAGAAGGAAAAGGAAAGGAAACAGAGGAAAGGGAAAAAAAAAGGAAAAAAGGAGGTATGAAGGGGAATGAGGAGAAGAAAGAAGAGAGGGGAAAGAAAAGAAAAAGAAGGAAAGGAAAGAAGGGGAGAGAAGAAAAAAGGAAAGAGAAGGGGAAAAGGTAGGAGAGGGAAGAGGAAGAAAGGGAAAGAAGAAAGGAAGGAAGAAGGAAGAAGAGGAAAGAGAGGGGGGGAGAAGGAGGAAAGAAGGAAAGGAAGAAATACGGAAAAAAATGGAGAATAAAGGGCGAAGGGAGGGGGGGGGGAGAAGAAAGTAAAGAAGGGGAAAGGAGAAGGGGGGGAATGAGGAAAGGGAAGGATAGGGGGAGAGGAGGAAAGAAGGAAGAAGAAGAAGGAAGGAGGGGGAAAGGGAGAAGGAAAGAGGTGGAAGGGAAGGAAGAGGATGGGAGAGGGAAAGAAATAGAAGGAAGGAAAGGGAAAAAGGAGAAGAAGGAGGGGGGAAGGGAAAAAGAGGGGGCTGGGGCAGGGGGGTAAGGGAAAGGGAGTAGGAAGGGAGGAAAGGAAGGAAAGGAGGGGATGGGGGAAAGGGGAAAGTGGAAGGAAGAAGAAAAAGGAGGGGAAGGGGGAAAGAAGGGGGAGGAAAGGGAAAAAAGGAAGAGAAAGGGAAGGAGAAAAGGAAAAAAATAGAAAGGGAAAAGGAAGGAGAGAAGGGGGGAAAGAAGGAAAGGGGGGGGGAGAAAGGAAAGAAGGGAGGAGGAGGGTAGGGAAGGAAGGGGAGAAGAAGAGAGAAGAGGGGGAGCAGGGGAAGAGGAGAAAGGGCGGGGAAAAAATGGGAGAAGGAGCGAAAAGGAAGCTCTCCGAGGGGAAAAGACCCTCCCCCAGGAGCCCGTTCGGAAAGAGGATAGAGGATTCCGAAAAGAGAAGTAACTAGACTGGAGAGGGGGGGCAAGAGAGTTGTGGGGAGAAGAAGGGATGCGGAGGGGAGGGGAAAACAAAGCGGGGAAGGAGGAAATGGTGGAAACAGGCGAAAGGAAATGAGTTAGAAAGAGAGGGGGGGAGGAGCCGAGAGTGACAAAAGAGAGGGGAGCAAAACGGCAAAGGTATGAAAAAAGGAGGTGAGTTGGGAAAGGAGAAAAGGGGGTTAAAGAAAAAAAGAAGGGGGGGGAGGAAGGGAAAGAAAAAGGGGATTCTCCGAGGAAAAAGAAAGAGTGCCAAAGGTAGGGAAGGGAAAAAGGAAAAAAATAAGAGAAAAGAGGAGGAGGGGAAAAAATGGGGGGGAGGGGGGAGGAAAGGGGGGCGGAAGAGGGGGGGGGGGGAGGAAGGAAAAGGGTGAAAAGGGAATCCCCAAGAAAATAAGGAAGGGGAAAAAAAGGGGCAAGAAAAAGGGGAAAGAAAAAGAAGGGAGGGGGAGAAATGGGGAGTGGGGGGCTGGGGGGAAGAAAGGGGGGGAGGGAATTGAAAAAGGGAAAAATTGAAAAATGTGACATAAAAAAAAATGAAAAAAAAGAGAAGGGAAAGGAGACAAGGAGGTTATAAGGGTAAGGGAAAAGAGACACAAACTTAGTAAAGAAAAGAAGGGAAAACTAGGGGACAAAATAACAGGAAAGAAAAGGGGAAAAAATTAATAGAAGGAGGAGGGGGGGTAGTAAACGGAATAAAAGGAATATAGAAGGACAGAAAAAAGCAGGAAAGGAAAAGGGAGGGTAAAGGATCCCAAGAAAAGGAACAGGGAAAAAAATATACAGGCAGGGAAATATAACTTGACAGAAAGACCAAAAAGTAAAAACGGGAAAAGGAAGGGAAACTGTCTGGAAGAAAAGGGCTAGATTAAAATTGGGTTGGAGGTCAGGACCAGGCAGATAAGAAATAGTGGAGGGGGGAGAAGATGAAGAAAAGTGAACAAGCACCTAAATAAAAAAGAGATGGCAGGGCAAAAAAAAAGGGCCTTAGAAAAGATAATAAAGAATAGAAAAGGAGAAAACGGAAGGATCTGGGGCAGGTGCTGGAGAAGAGTGGAGGGGGAGAGGAGGTAAAACATCAGGTCCAGAATATATCTCAAAAGAAGGAGGAAAAATTAAAAAGAAAGGAGAAAAGGGGAAATAAAGGGGCTGTATAAATTGGAAGTACAGAGGCAAGCGGGAAAAAGAAAAAAGAACAATCTAAGGATGAGGAAGGGGAGACTAATAGAAGGGGGAAAGGCTAAAAAAAAGGATGGGGGGTTCCAGAATAAGCTGGTCTGAGGTGATTAAAACAGGGGTGTTTGGAGAAAAGGAAAGTTTCAAAGTGGGGGAAGGAAAATCCAAGAGATGCAAAAAAGGAAACAAAATGGGAGGGAGGAGAGCTGGGGGGAGGAAGGATTAAAGGAAAAAAAAAATTAAAAGGGAGAAAAATTTCAGGGTGGTTTGCAGGAAAGGGGGCAGAAAAAAAGGGAGAAAAAGAACTTTGAAAAAGAGGACAGAGCAATGAGAAAAAGAAGGGTCCTCTAAGGATGGGGAAAAAATCCAAAAATTTGTCTGGGGGGGTGAAAAAAGGGGATAACAGAAAAGATTCCCAGAAGATATGAGAGACTTTTGTGAAAAAAGAGTTGACCGAAGGATGGAGATCCTTGGAAAAAAGAAGAAAATAAAGGAGGGTGGGGTGAAGGGGAGGCAAAAAAGAAAGGAAAGTCAGAAAATAGAGGGGGAGGAAAGGGGGGGTTTTAAAAAAGATGTCCAAAGAGAGATTTTCCTGAGATTTTCCCTAAGGGACGGGGGAAACCGGGATTGTTAAAAGTAAATAGAAAGAAAGAGATGACGGACGGGAAGAGCTTTGGAGGGAGGGAGAGGAAAATTGGGTAGGAGGAGGAAGCTGTGGTGGGACAGAGTTTGAAACCCCCAAAAAAGGAATCAAAGCAGGGTTCCTAAGAACCACAAATGATTAGTAGGGAAGATGCCTAGTGGGGGGGAAAGCGGGGAGGGGGTGGTGGGAAAGGAAGAAAAGGGGGGGGGAGAGTTGGGTGGGAGGGAAAGGAGGGGAGGAGGTATTGAAGGATCAGAAAAGAGAGGAGGGACAGAAGGGATAAAAAAAGAGGCAATCTGGAAGAGAGAAGAGTTAACGTTAAAAAAGAATGAAAGGAAGGAAAACAGTTTGTAACCTATAGGATGTGAACGGGTTGAGTTGGGGAGGAAGAGATTTAGGAAAAAATAAATTAATGAGTTACATCATAGGGCTACGTCAGTGGTATTTTACAGGAGGGGGAGCGGAGAGGAGGTAAATGTGAAATTGAAAAGGTAGAAACATGGTACTATGCAAGATTCTCCAATTAAAAGAGCAAAAGGGGGGCAATAGGTTTTGCAAAGAATATGAGAAGAGCGGAGGATAGAAGAAGACCCTGAGGGGAGGTTTTTATTCTTAAAAGGTAGAAAAGGGGATTGAGTGTACTTTAGGCCAAGGATTATACTGCCCTAATTAAAACCCGGAGATGTATATGAAGGGTCTGCTGAAAAAATTAATGGAATTTAAAAACAGGGCGCCTGATAGTAGCTGGAGACCTAAATTTCTGTTACGGACCCACAAAGGATAATACCTCTTCTGTGCAGAGAGAGAGGGGAGTAGGTCTCTGAGGGCTCTGAGGGGAGTGAGCAAAAAGAGATCAACTGGTGGACACTTGGAGAAGAAAAGGAATATGAAAGACAGGACTATACCTTCTTCTCTAATGCACATGAGATATAAAACTCGAGATTAGGATTACAGAGGGTAATAGACCATCAAAATAGATCATCTGATTAAAATTGACATAGAGACAAGGAACGTTCTCGGACCATGCCCCGTCGTAAAAAATGGGTGGGGAAGAAGGTGGACGGGAGGGATTGGGGTGGAGGTTAAATGAGGGTCTTCTTCTGGATGAGGATGTAGTTCAGAAAATCGAGAAAGAGAAGAGATTAAAGGTGTATACTTTAAGGAGAACGAAAACAGAGGGAAGTATCGATAGCTACAGTCTGGGAAAGCCATAAGGTATTATCATAAGAGGAATTTTGATCGCGGCAGGAGCAAGGAAGAAAAAGGAAAAAGAAGAGAGAGGGTCAGTGGGCTCTTAAAAGAAAATATTGGACTTGGAGCAGATCCATAAAGAAGAAAATAACAAAAGATAAGAGACAGAGGTTATCGGATAAAAAAAGATGAGCTAGAGAAGGGATGGATGAGGAGAAAGGAAGAAGGGTATACAACAGGGTATTGAAAAAGATATAGATGGGGAGACAGACCAGGAAGATATTTAATGAGAGCTTTGAATAAAAAGAAAAATAGGAACTATATAGAAAAGATAAAAAGTTCAAAGGGGGAGAGTTGGTCCACTCAAATAAGGAGATTAAAGAGTTCACGGAGTATTATTACAAAAAGTTATATAATATTAGCCCCAAGGCCCCCTAAAAAGAAGCCCAAGAGGGAATTAATGAAAAAAAGACAACATACTTGCCTAAAATGCGGGATTACCAAAAACTAGTGAAGACACAGAGAACTCCCTAGATGCAGAAATCTCCCAGGAAGAAATTTAAAATAGCATTAAGAAGCACGGGGGGGGGGGGAAGCCCAGGCCCGGATGGATATACAGTTAAGTACTATAAGAAATTTAGTGAAGTACTGCTACCCAAAAAGTTGGAGAAATATATGAATGCTCTGGGAGGTGGGATGGAAAGTGAGGAGAGAATCCCTACAGGCCCATGTAGTACTTATTCACAAGGAGGGAAAGATCCATCTCAGTGCTCCAGCTATAGAAAAATTATTGAACGTAGATACTAAACTGTATGCAAGGTGTTAGCAAAAAGGTTGAGGGATCTGATGCCTGAATGGATCCATGGAGACCAGGTGGGCTTTGTAAGGGGAGAGAAGAGTAGGAGATAATGGCTTGGAGAACCCTGATGCTTATTCAGAAAAGTAGAAAAGGGAAAAAGTACGGTGGTGCTCTTGTCAATTGATGCAGAAAAGGCATTCGATAGAGTGGACTGGGGCTTCATGATGGACAACTTAAAAGTGCTGGGGATAGGTGATAGAATGCGAGAAAAGGATAAGTAAATTATATAGGAAAAGCCTACTGCAATTATCACGGTAAATGGGGAGAGATCAGAACCCATCGGAATGTCTAATGGTACAAGACAGGGCTGTCCACTGTCCCCTCTGCTATATGTATTGTCACTCGAACCTCTGTTGTCAATAATAAGAAATAGTGGAACGGTTAAGGGAATTCAGATAGAATCCATAGAAATAGGTAGCGGCCTTTGCGGACGACTTATTGTTCTATGTGGGGAATCCCCGAATAACTCTCCCAAATATAATGAAGATTCTGAAGGAGTATGGGTGAACTATCAAATTTAAAAATTAATCCAACGAAAACAGAGATCCTGAATATTAAAATACCAAAGAATGAAAAAGAAAAACTAAAAAAGAATTCCCCTTTATATGGAGAGAAAAAAAGATAAAATACCTAGGAATAAAAAACTGCCTCAGCTAAGCATTTGTATAGATTAAACTATATCTCTTTGATAAATGAGATCAGGGAAGATCTAAAAAAGACTAGAAGGAGGAAATCCATCCTGGATAGGAAAAGTATAAACCTAGTCAAAATGGTAATTATGCCTAAAATACTGTATAGATTTCAAATGGTACCAATTAAAATTCCAGAAGCCTTCTTTAAGATAATGAAAAAAAAAAAATAAGATATATTTGGAAAGAATAAAAAACCTAGAATAGCATATGAAACTTTGAGTAGGACTAAAGAGAAAGGGGGATTGGGCCTACCAGATGTCAAGAGATACTATAAAGCAGTGGTTTTAGCAAGAATATGAAAACAGACATTTAACCATAAGGGGAAAAGTTGGGTAACAAGGGAAGAAAATGATCTTAGTGGCAATAGATTGAGTCAGATGATATGGGTTCCACCACAGTTTAGGGGAATTAAAGAAAGCACAAGTATCTACACTTTAAATGTCTTTAGGGTATGGGACAATTTACACAAGAACATGAAAAGGGGGGAATTTATTCTATATTAATGCCTCTCACAAATACTGAGTACTTCCCCCCGGGAAAGAAAAAGATATCAGGGAGATGGTTTAGAAAGGAGGATACCCAATTGAGAGATGTTTTGGTGGAGGGAGAATTGAGATCACTTAAAGAGTTAATGGAGAAGAAGGGAGATATTTTTATTAGAATAGATGAGTGGAAAATATCATCAATTGAAAAGTTTTATTGGAAATCTACCGAAACCCCTGAGAATAAAACAGAGTGGAATTTGTTTGAAAGGTTGTTAGAGGCACGAAGGGATGGGAAGCACGGTATCTCAAAAGTGTATAGAATACTCACAGAATTAGACACAAACACAAAGTTAATTTTTATGACAAAATGGGAAAGGGATATGGGAGTTGGGTTTGATGAAGATAGACAGAGAAAGATGTTTAGATTGATACACGATAATGTTAGTATGAGAGAGGTTGAGGTTAATTATAAGTGTGTGACACGATGGCACATTACACCGAGTGTAGAGCACAAGATGAACGGGGGGGAAAACTCAAATATGTGTTGGAGAGGATGTGGAGAGATAGGCACGGTGTTTCACATATGGTGGGAATGTCCGAAAATCCAGGCTTTTTGGAAGATAATAGTTAAATTAATTGAAGAAATAACTGAAATTGACATAAGATTAGACCCAACGACGTGCCTCCTACACAATGTGGAGACATCTGTAAATAAATATAAAGATTCAGGTATTTGGTACTTCTTGAATGCGGCGAAAGGTTGATACCCAAGTTTTGGCGGAAAGCTGAGGTACCGAAGGAGGTAGACTGGATTAATAGAATAAACCAGATAGGTAGAATGGAAAGAGCATACCATATGCAAGAAGATAGGATGGGAGTTTATTCCAGGAGATGGGAAAAAAATGGGAAAGAGCAGGATTGAAAGAGAAATATAGGAAGATATGAACTAGGATGTTAGCAAAAAAAAAAAAAAAAAGTTTTTAATAAGCCTCAAGAAATTAGAAAGGGTTAGAGTCTGCAGAGGGGGAGGAGGGGGGAGGGGCGGGGGGGGGGGGGGGGGGGGGGGTGGGACGGGAAGGAAAAGAGTTTTTAGTAAGGGAAAGGTAGAAATGTTATATAATTGTATACTTGTATGAGAATTATTTCCCTTTTTGGGTTTTTGTATTAATATGAAAAAATTTAATAAATATTTAAATTAAAAAAAAAAAAAAAAGGAAGGGAAGGAAGAAAAGAGAGGAGGGAGGGGAATGGATGGGGGGAGGAAAGAAGAAAGGAAATGGATAGATGAAAGAAGGAATGGGATGGATGAAGGAAGTAATGAAGGAAGGAAAGGAAGGGTGGGAGGAAGGAAGGGAGGGTATGGAGGAAGGAAGGAAAGAAGGAGGGAATTTAGGGAGGGAAGGAAGGGGATGGAGGAAGAAAAATTAAGAGAGGAAGGAATGGTATGGAGGAAGGAAGGAAAGGAGGGGAGGGGGAGAGGGAGGAAAGAAGAAAGGGAGGGATGGAGGAAGGAAGGGGATGGAGGAAAGAAGGGAAAGGATGGGAGGGAGGAAGGAAGGGAATGGATGGAGAAAGGAATGAAGCAAGGGGTAGGAAAGGAGGAGAGGGAGAGAGGAAAGAAAGAAGGGAGAGGTTGGAGGAAGGAAAGGAATAAAGAAAAGAGGAGGAGGGAGGGAATGAATGGAGAGAGGAAGGAAGAAAGGGAAGGAAAGGGGGGGTGGGAGGAAGGAAGGAAGGACGGGTATGGAGGAAGGAAGGAATGGATGAAGGAAGAAAGGAAGAGAGGACGGAAGGAGATGGAGGAAGGAAGAAAGGAAAAGAAGAAGGAAGGGGAAGGAAAGATGAAAACGGAGGGAATGGATGGAGGAAAGGAAAAGAAGGAAGGAGGGGAGGGAAGGAAGGGAATGGATGGAAGGAATGGAAAGGAGGGGAGGGAGAAAGGAAAAAAGGGGATGGAGGAAGGAAGGAAATGGATGGAGAAAGGAATGAAGGAAGGGGAGGGAAGCAAGGAAAAGAGGGGAGGGAGGAAAGAAAGAAGGGAGGGGTTGGAGGAAGAAAGGGAAGGAAGAAAAACTGGAGGAGGGAGGGAATGGATGGGGGGAGGAAGGAAGGAAGGAAATGTATAGTGCTAAGAAGGAAGGGAATGAATGAAGGAAGTAATGAAGGAAAGGAGGGGTGGGAGTAAGGAAGGGAGGGTATGGAGGAAGGAAGGAAAGAAGGATGGAATTTAGGGAGGGAAGGAAGGGAATCGAGGAAGAAAAAGGAAGAGAGGAAGCAATGAGATGGAGGAAGGAAGAAAAGGAGTGGGAGGGGGGAAAGAAGAAAGGAAGGGGATGGAGGAATGAAGGGAAGGAAGGGGATGGAAGAATGATGGGAAGGAAGGGGACAGAAGGAAGAAAGGGAAAGAAGGGGAGGGAGGAAGGAAAAGAGGGGATGGAGGAAGGAAGTAAATGGATGGAGAAAGGAATGAAGGGAGGGGAGGGAGAAAAGAAAGAAGGGAGGAGGAGTTGGAGGAAGGAAGGGAAGGAAGAAAAGAGAGGAGGGAGGGAGGATGGATGGAGGGAGGAAGGAAGAAATGAAGGAAGAAAGGAAATGGATAGAGGAAAGAAAGAAATAAGGGAATGGATAGAGGAAAGGAAGGGAAGGGTGGGAGGAAGGAATGGATGAAGGAAGGGGATGGAGGAAGGAAGAGAAGAAGGAAGGCAAAATGAAAAAGGAGGGAGGGAGGGAATGGATGGAGGAAAGCAAGGAAGGAGGGGAGGAAGGAAGGAAAAGAGGGGAGGATGGAAGGAAGGAAGGAAATGGATGGAGAAAGGAATGAAGGATAGGGTGGGAAGCAAGGAAAGGAGGGGAGGGAGGAGAGAAAGAAAGAAAGAAGGGGAGGGGTTGGAGGAAGGAAGGGATGGAAGAAAAGGGGAGGAGGAAGGGAATGGATGGAGAGAGGAAGGAAGGAAATGGATAGAGGAAAGAAGGAAGGTAAAGGATGAAGGAAGGGGAGGGAAGGAAGGAAAGGAGGGGTGGGAGGGATAAAGGAAGGAAGGGAATGGAGGAAGGAAAGGAAAGGAAGGGAGGGAGGGAAGAAAGAAGGAAGGGAAGGTGTCAGGAATCTAGGAATGACCAGAAAGGTGTGGACTGACACAGGGAAACGCAGGTTTCAGGTATAGTATAATAATACAGTTTATTATTAGCCATCCAGATAGAGATATATATATATATATATATATATATATATATATATATATATATATAAACGCACAGTGAACAAACCAACCTACCACTAATCTTAGTAGGTGCAGGAACACAGGCGTAGTCAGGGCTGGAGAGGTGGAATGGTCAGGCTGGCCGTAGGGTTCTGTAACGACCGTCTTGTGGTACCTCTAGCGGTCCTCAGGACAGGATTCCCCAGGGCACGGAGTCTAAGTCCCAGTCTGCTTATTCACCAGGGCCCCTGATGGTGGGGATGGACTTGGAGCAGACAGGAACCAGGTCGCGGCCCCTGAGTACACCTGCTAGTGGTAGAGGGATCCGCCAGAGGTATGTGCAGGTAGGAAGCCTGATGTGAAGAGGCAGGTGTGAGCAGGGACGGCTGGATTCGTGCAGGATGGATGGATGGCAGAGTAGTTAGCGTGGTCAGACGGGCCAGGTCAGCAACGTGCGGGCAGCAAGGTACCGAAGGAGCAGGCAGAGAATGGTCAGGGTCACAAGCTGGATTCAGTAACTCACGGGCAGCGCGGTACAAAGGATCAGGCAGAGAATGGTCAGGGTCACAAGCCGGGTTAAATATGAGACGATCAGCAGAGGTCAGGATCAGACAGGCAGAGGAACAGGATACACGATACAGGGGCTCATGGGAAAACATACACCAAGGCCCTGATCACAGGTCTGGTCATTCCTTAAATACACCTCCCTCAATCAGCCCCAGGTGTTGGCTGACTGCAGGATTGAGCTTCTGGCTGCTGAGAGCACCCCGCTGGTCAGCCCTGGTACTGCAGCCAAATGGCAGGTGAGTCCCACCACCAGTGCTGAGTCCATTCCTGACAGAAGGGTGGAAGGAAGAAAAGGGAGGGAGTGGAGGAAGGAAGGAGGGAAGGAAGGGGATGGAGGAAGAAAGAAAGGAAGAGGAAGGAAGGATGGAGGAAGGAAGAAAAAAGAGGAGGGAATGGATAGAGGAGGAAAGGAAGGAGAGGAAGGAAGAAAGAAGGAAGGAATGAAGGGAATGGATGGAGGAAGGAAGGGAATGGATTAGGAAGGGAGGGAATGGAGGAAGGAAAGGAGGGGAGGGAAGGGAAGAAAGAAGAAAGGGGGGGTGGAGGAAGGAAGGGAAGGAAGAAAAGGAAGGAATGAAGGAGGGAATGGAGGAAGTGAAGTAAGGGCATGGAGGAAGGAAGAGAGGAAGGAAGGGAATGGATGGATGGAAGAAGGAAGGAATGAAGGAAGGAAATAAGGGACAAGAGGGAGAAATGAAGGGAAGGAATGGAGGAAGGAATAAGGAAGAGAGGAAAGAAGGTGATGGGGGAAGGAAGGGAGTGGAGGAAGAAAAGGCAGGGAGGGAATGTATGGAGGAAGGAACGAAAGGGATGGATGGAGGAAGGAAGGAAGGAATGAAGGAAGGGAAAGAAGGAAAGAGGGAATGGAGGAAGGAAGAAAGGAGGGGATGGAGGAAGAAAGGGATGGAAGGTGATGGTGGAAGGAGAAAAGAAGGAAGGAAAGGTGGGGCAGGAGAAAGAAAGAAGGGAAGGGAATGAAGGAAGGAAGGAAAGGAAGGGAGGGAAGAAGGGAAGGAAGGAAGGAAAAAAAAACGAGGGAAGGAATGGAGGAAGGAAAGAAGGAGGGAATGGAGGAAGGGAAGGAAGGGGATGGAGGAAGGAAGAAAAGGGAGGGAGGGAATAGATGGAGAAAGGGATGGAAGAAAAGAAAGAGAGAAAGAAGGGAATGGATGGAGAAAGAAAGGAATGAAGGAAAGGAAGGAAGGAAAGAGGGGAGAGGAGGAAGGAAGGAAGAAGAGAATGGATAGAGGAAGGAAGAAATGAAGGAAGGGAAGTAAGGAAAGGAGGGGCAGGAGGGAGGAAGGAAGGAAATAATGAAGGAAGGAAGGGAATGGATGGAGGAAGGAGGGAAGGACAACACGTGGATGGTTCCCAGCTTACTGGCACATTCAGAAGCATCACAGAGCTGCCAGCTGATCTGGACACAATTTTCCCACACATCTTCTCAGACGTTGCATGGACTGGAGTGTGGGTGGGGACAGGGGAGGCAGAGCAGATCTGGGCTCTCTCCTCTGCTCTGCCATTGTTGTGGAGGATGGGGGGAGGGGCTGGGCACTGTCAGAGAAGACAAGGCATCAGAGACCTGCGGGGGAACTGAGGAGCAAACAGTGCGGCCCAGAAGGGAAATCTGATGCAAAGTCAGGGATGATCAGTGCAGTGGAGGAACAGTTACAAGTAGCAATCTCCCTGTATGGCTTTCAATGAACCGGCTAGAAGCCACCTCTCCTCCTCTTCCTCCTGCGGCTTTCAGCTGCTTCATTGAAAGCCATACAGGGAGATTGGTGCATGTAACTGTCCCCTCCGCTGCACCTATCACCCTTGACTTTGCTTCTGATACATGTCATCCATGGGTGCAGGGTGTGTGCATTGAACACCTGACACTCATGGATGATATGCCACTGCCTCTCGTTTTCCCACTGACCACGGGCTCCATCACAAGCAGTGTGTAGCTAGGCACTACCACTGCCTGGGACCCCGACTCACTCTGCCACCACATGAAGTGAAAGGTGAACTACTTCTGGGATCTGGGATCTGAGACTGCCTCCTCCTTCGCTCCCCACACTCCTCTCCACCGGCAGTCCTCTCCTCTACTCCATCCTGCCAGGTCCAGCTGTTAGCCACATTCCTGTCTGAATAATGTGTCCGGATTTTGAGGCAGACATATTTTTCAGACAGACCTAAATATATTGCCACTGTATGACATCTGTGGAGCCTCTCATGAGGCCCCCTACTGACCCCGAGTCCTTGGGCAATGCCCGAATGCTCAGTCCGTCTCTGGATAGGAAAGTATATCATATTTACTTGTTTTAAACTTTTTTTTTTTTTACATTTCTTCAGTTATGTCCAGTATTCTATGCCTAGGCAAATGCTGTCATACTAAGCACACCCTCCTGCCTGCATGCCTGAGCTAAGGGCATATGGATTCCAGGAAGTAAGTGCTACATGAATCATCTGCCCTTACTGATTTCTTAGCAAATAAAGCATGGAGACATGGATTGATGGGGGAGTTTGTTTTTAATATTAAAAATGGAATCAATACTGTTTTAGGTTGTGGTGCTCAGGTACAGTGACGTTGCGCTTTAATATCACTGAAAACTATGTTCCTAGAAGTACCAACCACACCCTTACCAAAGACTGCAAAACTTACACACTAGCCATGCAGGACTCTTTAACTCCATTTCCCAAAACTCCCTGGGTTCCTGCACATGCATAGGGAAACTAAATTCCTCAGCTCCCTCCCTTCAGCAGCTCACAGAGAGCACACCTGTTCAGGCAGAAGTAGCTGGGCAAGTGACCTGCAGCCAGGTGAGTGGTCCTTCACCGTCAGAGCCGGCATGTGAGAAGAGATGGTAACATGTAAAGGCTTTTAAATTGTCGCCTATGGAGAGTTTTAGCTACCATAGTTTTTAAAGCATGACATGTTAGGTATCTATTTACTCAGTGTAACATCATGGATTATGTTTTACCAAAAAAAAGTTTATTATATTGTGTTTGTGTTCACTAAAATGCATTAAAGTATATTTGTTCCTGAAAATTTGCCTTTGATAAACTGCTGTACAAATATTATACAACATGACAAATTGCAACAGCACCCACTATATTCTTCAGTGTCTCTGCTTAAAAAAAAAAAAAAATATATATATATATATATATATATATATATATATATATATATATATATTAATAATTTAATGTTTGGCGGTTCTAAGTTATTTTCTAGGAAACAAATGCTGATTTTTACATGTATGAGTGAAAAGTAAGAATTAAACCAGGCTAGAACTAGTTAAAATTCATATTTCTTTTGGCTTCTTTTTTTTTTTTTTTAAGACACATTTTTTTTTTTAAATTACAAAAAAAATGCTGCAAATGTCAGCTCCCAACTGATTGCAAACAAAAGGGCCGGGAGCTGTTTGATGTCATTGAGCAAATATGATCATGACCATATTTGATCAATGATGTCTCCCAGGAAGCCATCTGGCTTGTTTACAAGCCAACAGGCAGTGGTTGCTAGATGAAGATGGCTGCGAGCATCTTTGCAACCAATCATGTTGTGCAACCTGCACTGCAGGAAGTATTAATTTATTTACTGTAATAATATCACCAATAAATAAATAATGTTGCTCTGCCTTTGCAGCAGAATGTTCAGGCTGGCTTATGAATGCTGAACAATCAAAATATGTGTTGAATCCTGCATTGCTCCAAATCCAAAACTCATCCCCATAACAGACACAAGCATTAGTAGCAGTAAATAAAACACACAGTCCAACACTTTTTAACTTTATAATTAATTCATGTTTCCTGTTCACTATAGTAAAATATAACAAAAATGATAACTCTAAATGGGGATAATACCATACTATGACTTTTTTTTTTATTAAAGCAGCCCTATGAGTAACTAGAGCAAATTAAACTAAAGCTACCTTTCATAAAAAAAAAAAAAAAACATGTACACTATGTTTACCTTTCAAGGGGCCTATGTCTTAAAACTCCTATGCACTGCAGATATCCAGTGCATAGTTGCCAACAGTCACGAATTGGCCAGGACAGTCACAGAAATTTGACAGCTGTCCCGGCCTGACCTTGTCCTGGGCTGAGTCCCGAAACTCTGTGCAGATCACGGAGCCTGCAGTCTCTGACCCTCTCCTGTGGTACGCATGCAATTTCTAACCCTCTCCTGTAGTACGCCTGCAGTCTCTAACCCTCTCCTGTAGTACTCCTGCAGTCGACAACCCTTTCTTGTAGTATGCCTGCAGTCTCTGACCCTTTCTTGTAGTACGCCTGCAGTCTCTGACCCTTTCTTGTACTACGCCTGCAGTCTATGACCATCTCTTGTACTACGTTTGCAGTCTCTGACCAACTCCTGTACTAGGTCTGCAGTCTCTGACCCTCTCCTGTACTACTCCTGCAGTCTCTGACCCTCTCCTGTACTATGCCTGCAGTCTCTGACCCTCTCCTATACTAACTGCAGGAACTTCTAGCAAACAATCAGTGAGTGGTAATTATGTGCAATAACGTCTCTAAACCAATCAGTGAGCAGTAATGATGTGCTGTAACCTCCAGCAACCAATCAGTGATTGTGGACCAGTTCTTTTTGTTTAGGTCTATGTGTGTGTTTATTTGTTTTTTGGGATGTTGTGGTGGAGAGCAAAATTGTATGGGAGGGAGCCCAAGAAAATCTCACTCTATTTAATCACACCTGTTTTAAGCCACAACCAATATTTAGCATTATTTAATCCATGCTCATTTTTTTCGGCACGGCCCGCTTCGCACCCCACGATCTTTCTCTTCTAGAGTAAACCACACCCATAAATTAATGTCCCAAACCTAATTAACACACTGCTCCTCCTACACTGGCTTTCTGGACTTACAGAAAAAAATGTGTCCCTAAAAATTTTTTTGAAATGTTGGCAACTATGCCAGTGTTTTACCTGCTCCCGAACCTTGCATTGTGATTTCTCCTGCTTGCTTCTTCTAATGTCTGTGTAGGTTCACACCAATGCAGTTTGCATTTTGTCCTTTTCTGCAGTGCTTTTTTGGTGCATTTTGTGTTTTTGCACACATGTTTTTAACACGTTTTTTTAATGTATTTTGTGTTTTTTACACTTTTTTGGTGGGGCCGACTTGTTGCTGGACAGATTAAAAATGCAAAATGCTTCAAAAACATGTCAAAAGTGGACTACATGTGTTTTCTACAGCATTTCAATTGAAGTCTATTGAACCAAAAACGAAACATTCCGCATTTTAAAAAAAAAAGTCCCTGGCTTTTTCCAAAAACATAGTGACTCCAAAATGCTTAGATGTGAATGTGTCCCGCAGAAAATTATGTTAAATGGATTGTAGTCCGTTTCTGCAAAAAGCAGAAAGCACTAAAAAAATGCAGTGGTGTGAACTGGGCCTAATGAATAATGGTGCAGCTAAGCGCCAACATTGTCTCCTCCTTACGCCTTTCCTTCTTTTTCTTCCTTTAGCAAGGGAAAAATCCCATAAATTCAAAGAGATGAAGCTCCGGTTTGTATAAAATACAGCTGCCTGGGCTTACTGCCTCCACTGCAATAAAACTGAAAGTCCGAAATTTGTGTATAGACGGGCCCATTCCTTAAGACTAAAGTTAGTTAAAAATGTTCTTGATCCTCCAATAAGGACCAAACAAATCACTTTTCTAGCTAGTAAAGGTTTTTTTTTTCCATGCAAGAAGTGTCATGCATGTAAAGCTACTAAGGGCCAAAATAAGAAAAAAAGCACTTTCATTTCTACTAGTAATGGAACAGCATTTCAAATTAAATACTTTATAACCTGCAGAACTGAAGGAGTAGTTTATGCTCTACAGTGCACCTGTGGGTTACAGTATATAGGAAGGACAAAGAACTTTATGGAAAAGAATCCGTGAACACATTCAAAATATTAAGAAAGGATATCAAAAGCAAAGTGTATCGAGACATTTCTCTGTACATCATAATAAAAGATCCATCATCATTAGCGTTCTGGGGTATTGAAAAGTACAAGAAAAACTGGAGAGGTAGCAATAAAATCTTATCCCTTAGTCAAACTGAATCTAGATGGATTTTTTCTATGCATACACAGGTCCCCAAAGGTCTGAATGTAGATTTTGACCTAAATTGCTTTATTAGTGATTTTTTAATGTTTACATTTTATAGGCCCATTTTGTTTATTTAACTAGTTTTTTACATATATCTCTATTTATATTTTTATATAATTCATTTCATATCTTGGTATATGTTGTGTTGATGTATAATGAGTTTGGATATTTATAGTAATACACGTGTAGATTGTAAGCTGGAAGGAGCAGGGCCCTCCTATCCCTCATGTATTGAACTATATTGTCGCTGTATTGTCTCCCTTTATATTGTAAAGTGCTAAGCAAACTATTGGTGCTATATAAATTCTGCATAATAATAACATGTGATATGTGTGGTATATATTTTAGTCACTTTATATGAATAGGTAAAAAATTTGTAGTCTGTAACTGGTTGTATTCCTATGGGTGACACCAAGTTTTAGCCTCCTAGTTCCATTATATTTTCAACCATTAATTTTTTATTGATTGGCCCTCTTTATATATATGATTTTTATTGGCAATCGGACGCCAGAGTTATATAGTTGTCGATATGGTCCTTCTCTGTTCCTTATGTTGTCTGGTTTTAATAGGTATACAGGTGAAACTCAAAAAATTTGAATATAGTGCAAAAGTTCATATATTTCAGTAATGCAACTTAAAAGGTGAAACTAATATATGAGATAGACTCATTACATGCAAAGCAAGATAGTTCCAGCCGTGATTTGTCATAATTGTGATGATTATGGCTTACAGCTCATGAAAACCCCAAATCCACAATCTCAGAAAATTAGAATATTGTGAAAAGGTGCAATATTCTAGGCTCAAAGTGTCCCACTCTAATCAGCTAATTAAGCCATAACACCTGCAAAGGGTTCCTGAGCCTTTAAATGGTCTCTCAGTCTGGTTCAGTAGGAATCGCAATCATGGAAAAGACTGCTGACCTGACAGTTGTGCATAAAACCATCATGGATACCCTCCATAAGGAGGGAAAGCCTCAAAAGGTAATTGCAAAAGAAGTTGGATGTTCCCAAAGTGCTGTATCAAAGCACATTAATAGAAAGTTATGTGGAAGGGAAAAGTGTAGAAGAAAAAGTTGCACAAGCAGCAGGGATGACCGCAGCCTGGAGAGGATTGTCAGGAAAAGGCCATTCAAAAGTGTTGGGGACTTTCACAAGGAGTGGACTGAGGCTGGAGTCAGTGCATCAAGAGCCACCACACACAGACGGATCTTGGACATGGGCTGCAAATGTCATATTCCTTTTGTCAAGCCGCTCCTGAACAACAAACAACTTCAGAAGCGTCTTACCTGGGCTAAAGAAAAACAGACCTGGTCTGTTGCTCAGTGGTCCAAAGTCCTCTTTTCTGATGAGAGCAACTTTTGTATCTCATTTGGGAACCAAGGACCCAGAGTATGGAGGAAGAATGGAGAGGCACATACTGCAAGATGCTTGAAGTCCAGTGTGAAGTTTCCACAGTCTGTGTTGATTTGGGGAGCCATGCCATCTGCTGGTGTTGGTCCACGGTGCTTCATTAAGTCCAGGGTCAATGCAGCCGTCTACCAGGAGATTTTGGAGCAATTCATTCTTCCTTCTGCAGACGAGCTTTTTGTGGATGCTGACTTCATTTTCCAGCAGGACTTGGCACCTGCCCACACTGCCAAAAACACCAAAACCTGGTTCAATGACCGTGGGATTACAGTGCTTGATTGGCCAGCAAACTTGCCTGACCTGAACCCCATAGAGAATCTATGAGGCATTGCCAAGAGAAAGATGAGAGACATGAGACCGAACGATGCAGAAGAGCTGAAGGCCGCTATTGAAGCATCCTGGTCTTCCATAACACCTCAGCAGTGCCACAGGCTGATAGCTTCCATGCCACGCCGCATTGAGACAGTAATTGCTGCAAAAGGGGCCCAAACCAAGTACTGAGTACATATGCATTCTTATATTTTTCAGAGGTCCGATATTGTTCTATGTACAGTCCTTGTTTTATTGATTGCATGTAATATTCTAATTTTCTGAGATTGTGGATTTGGGGTTTTCATGAGCATTACAGAAATAAATGAACTTTTGCACGATATTCTAATTTTTCGAGTTTCACCTGTATATCTCTTTTCATTTTTTTAGATATTTTATGAGCATAGTTAGTTGTGGCCTTGCGATAGTATTATGTACTATTTTGTTCCTTATCTGATTGGGTCTGCTAAGGAAAGGTACCTTTTTTCTACCAGGTATTTTTCTAGTTTTTTCTTATCATTTTGGGTTTTAAATAAGGTTTTTTTATTGGCTGGTTTTATATACATCTTTATAAGACTATATCTTTTTTTTTTTTAATAAGTATTTATCTTATTTTATATAAGGAAATGGCAATTAGATAGAGATTTAGCAATCTTTTCTAATTTGCCCTGGTTAGGGTAGGTATCTTACACCCGGAGGGGGAGGTAGGGTACTTTTTTAATTACGTCCCATTATTATTAAATAAATGCAATAGTTTTTAGGGACGGTGTTTCGCTGTTTGATTTTAGTCTGATCCCATGATTATTTATCTAGTTTTGTTTTTTTATTATTAGATGTTATCAGGGTGGATTTGATTTAAATCAAGCTGATTTAAATCACGATTTAAATCACTAGTCAGTAAGGCTTGATTTAAATCATAGTTTTCTACATATAGACTAATTCTTGCTGGTATAACTTTAATATGCAAGTAGATGAAGATTTTTTAGAATAACAACTTTTCATATTAGTTTTTTTATCCCCAGTTTAATAGGTTAATCATTCATATTTGGACAACTTTTCTGTTGTACTTAGAAAAATAATCATTACCTTAATAATAACAATTGAAATAGATTTATTCAACTGAAACAATAACATTCCAGCATATGTTATTTGCTTAAACAAACATCCATGTTTGTTAACTAATTTGGCTAAACAAAATATATATATTTTAAGAAACTTAGACTGTCAGCCCCTTCCTCCTCACACTTAGTTTCACTTTCTGCTTGTGCAGATCTATTCCACTCCAAACAATCAGAAAAATATTGTTTCCATTCTATTCACTGAACTTCTTGAAATTTAGCACTGAAGGGGTTGATTCTGTATTCATAGGTTTGTAGAAGTTAGGATTAAGGTCTTTTTCTTAACTCTGTTCATGTTATAACATTTTTGCTATGAAGAAGAGGCATGTGATCTCCGCTGAGTCAAATTCAGTTTTGAGAACTGCAAAAGTAAACCAAGCATCTGTGATAGTATCTTGTAGGCAGAGAAACTGCCCAATAATCTTACAAAAACCTCTGGAAGAGCATGACATTGTGAATGGATTAATGGAATTTATTTACCAAAAAAATTAAACATATACAGCCTTATTCTACATAATTAAAAAACTAATCTTTATTTCATGATGGAATAACCTTTGGATGGTAATATATTTTCCTCAAAAAACATTTTATTAAAAAAAAATCAGATTTAAATAAAAAAAATCTGATTGTTTTTTTTTTTTTTTTTAAATCATTGATTTTTATCCACCCTGGATGTTATCAGTGTTTAGTCACTTTTAATAAAATAATCTTATTAGGGTTCTCACAGTTTTATATAGATTTATCTTGCATTTATCCCGGATTGTTGTATTCTATACTTAATTCATAATGGGCTCCAACATAATAGCCGTGGGTCTCCAGCAAAATGGACACAGGTTGTTTTTGTCCTCTTTGTTCTGGAACATCAGACTTAGTATAAAGAGAACGTGCAGTCACCATGCCCGCTGTCCCTGAGGAAATCACGTGATACTTGACGCAACTCGTCGGACAATACACGGAGGCGTGGTGATGTCATTTCCGGCATGGGCGCCATCTTGGTACACCCATAGCAGTACACCCAATGTTTTTCCATGAGGTTCTGTGAGCTTGTTTTTAACCTCTAACATTAGAGTGAGCATTTGTTGGCTTTATGCAACTTGAATAAATTGAACAGTATTACACTATGGGAGGATTCATCTTCTTCTTTTCACTATATATGTGAGTTGGCCAAGCTTATTATCCTACATGAAATAAACCTGGATGCCAGGATCGGTCATACCTGTAGTTACCTGTAGGGGAATACCACCACCACCACTGCTAAATGAGATCCGTACCTACTGATTGACCGTATAGCTGTGTCTAAGCCATATTGGTCCTCTGGGGTCGCCACATGAAGGTGAGGGATCCTTTTTTCCCTACACCTGCATCACTTATGTTTTCTGCTGGAATTTTCACTATATTCAGTTGTTTGAAGATTTCACACGTGGACATTTGTTCTATATTGTCATTTTTGGTGGCACATGTCTTTGGTATTTTCTATGTAGTAAAGCATCTTATATTTGTGTATCACTTTTCAATTATTTCGTGTTGTCACATTTGATGTTCATTTATTAGCACATGTAGTCCCAATTTAGGGACTGTAGCAGGGCATTTATATTTTTATTTATTTGTATTTGATCACTTATCATGTTTTTTAAGACACATTTATGTAAAAGAACTTTGTGTGGTCCTAAATGTCTGTCTTTAGTCAGGTTTCATCCCGACCGTCTTACCGTCTAATTATACAGGCAACATTCATGCCAGTTGTTAGTCCATTTTCACTGCACGGTTGCAGGCATAATTTATGCCATGTGTCCATCACCTTGTCATTTGTGATTTATGTCACCTTTGCCCTTGTTTAAGGGACGCATATGTGTATTTGCACTATTTCTTTTTAGTCTTTGATTTACATTTATATATTTGTTTGTTTTTTCCTTAATGTGCAAAAAATACATATCGCACAGTATTGTTCATTCTAGATGTTTCTACATCTCACACAGCAAAGTTTATAAAAGGATTATTTATTTATGTTATTTATCTGTCAATATATGTTTTTGAGTATATATAGCATATAGGTTTTGTGTGGGAGCGCAGCACACCATTTTTCTCCCTTTCTTTGCTATTCTATTCAGGTGTATATCCAGGTTCCTTATCTTAGGTTAAAAGTAGATTCTGGGTAGCACAGCTGGTTTACATTCAATAAAACTGTTGTGCTGATGGATATTATCTACCCACCCAAACCTAGGGGCTGTAACTCTATTTCTTACACAAACATCTACCTAGGCCCTGTGTCTCCACATTTAGACCCATCATAGCTGGCATTGATAGTATCTCCAGCAATTTGGGATGCTACATTGATTATTTCCTCCAGGAACTAGTCGTGAGTCTACCATCCTACGTCCGAGACTCTGGGCATATGTTGGAGATCCTATCTTCCTCGAAGTGGTGTCCAGAATATAAATGGTTATCCTTGGATGTCACTTCGCTTTACACATCCATCGAACATCAATATGGCATGTTTGCCATCAAACACTTTTTGGACAATAGTGACATACCTCCCATTCAAGTAGCTTTCCTGCAAAAAG
The DNA here is from genome assembly GCA_951230385.1 of Staurois parvus. Classification (NCBI taxonomy): domain Eukaryota; kingdom Metazoa; phylum Chordata; class Amphibia; order Anura; family Ranidae; genus Staurois; species Staurois parvus. Next base: position 157,659 of record CATNWA010015227.1, on the reverse strand, counting down.
CCATCCATTATACCCTCACACATAATTACTTCTCCTTTCAAGGGAACTTCTACAGACAAATTAGAGGCACGGCTATGGGAGCCAGATTTGCCCCCAGCTATGCAAACCTCTTCATGGGGTATTGGGAGGAGGAATCAATATGGAACAACAACCCATATCGGGGCAATCTGGCCCTGTACGCCAGATATATAGACGATATCTTAATCATCTGGCATGGGTCAGACGAGGATCTGGATGGGTTTCTTGCACACTGCCAAAATAACCCCTTTGGAATCGGCTTCACACATGTGGTGGATGCCAACAGTCTGGTGTTCCTAGATCTTGAACTACGGACAGACTCTGATGGCAAAATCTGCTCTAAAACGCATTTTAAGCCTAGCGCAGGCAATTCCTACTTGCACGCTAGTAGCCATCACCACCCCAAATGGATCCGTAATGTCCCTTTTGGTCAGTACTGCAGGTTAAGGAGAACATGCACCACCAGAGGTGATTATGAGGAACAGAGCGCCATCTTGAGGACCAAGTTCCTTGAAAAAGGCTACAGTGAGGTCCACATCGAGGAAGCATACCAGAAGTATTGGGGCCAATATGAAGAGAGTCCACTGCATACACCACACACAGCTGCCAAAAAAGCCACTAAAGACCCCAACAATAGATTTAATAACCAGGTCAGGTTTTGCACCAGGTTCAATACTAAAGCCTTCGACATACAGCGAAGCATCCAAAAGCATTGGAAAATTCTTAAGCAGGACCCAGTTCTTGGTCAGAGCCTTGCCCCCAGACCCGAAATTGTGTTCAGGAAACCTAGGGATCTCAGGAGTCACATAGCACCCAGTAGAATTAAGAAGCCTCCTGCTGGTGCCAGGAATACGGTCAATCCTTGGTCTGCCCTGTTTGATCAAAGCGGCAGTTTCAAATGCGGTGTGAGCAATTGTGGAACCTGCAAATACATGTGCCACAGAAAGAAAGAGGTGGCTGCCACCAATGGCCGTACATATAAGATTAAGCAGTTCATCAACTGTGGTACTTCTTTTGTGATCTATGGGCTCATCTGTCCCTGTGGCCTCCTATATGTTGGCCGAACCATGCGCCCCTTGAGGGTCAGGTTTGGCGAACACAAATGTAACATCATTAATTACAAGGAGAGCAATAAAGGCAAAAACAAATATTCCGTACCACGGCACTTTCAGGAGGCACACAGTGGTGACCCATCAGGCATGAAAGTATTTGGGATTGAATCCATCACAGGAGATTCAGATGGTGGAAGAAAATTCCAAAGACTATGTAAGAGGGAGACCTATTGGATCTTCACTCTGGGTTCCCTCTCACCCACTGGGCTTAATGAAGATCTTGAGATACATGGGGTCATCCACTGACTCCCCGTTATGCATAGGTACCTCCTGCTGAGCTGCACATGTTCCCTAGAGTCCTACTCTCATCCTTTTTGTCTCTCTCCCAAACCCCCTCCTTTTTTTTTTTTTTTTTCTCCCCCCTCTTTAGTGCTAGTTCCATCATTTCCCTTGTGACCTATAGTGGGTACACCATCCACTACAGATGTATGCTTTAGATATATTCATTTTCATCAGCTATGATTACTATAGTATCATCAGTATAGCTACCATTACCCTGCATCCTTACACATTAGGTTGCTCACTTCATATTTATTGTGTCACCCTTAGGTGCTTGCGTATGACCGCATTCCCATGCGCTTGTGTCTATGGGTCATTCATTGGTCACCCATTTTTTAATTCAGTTTCCATATGTGTGTGGGGTTTATGTGTGTATGTATAGACATGTTTTTTACTAAAAAGCAGTTGCTCATGTGGATGTGTTACACACACATGTGCGCACGCATGTTGTCCAGTGAGCTCTCTTCGAGCACTGCTTTCTCATCCTGCAAGTGCTTGTTCCATAGCGCCTTTGACATTTTTATATAGTTCTTATATATAACACATATATACATCTTTTGTACATCTTTTATATAATTATTAATTTTATTTTTTTTTTTTTTTTTTTCTCTTTTCCTATATATTTATATTTCTTATGCTTCCATGTCTATGCATGCACACATATACCATACACTATACCATTTTACCAGATATTATACTATATTGTAACAATACTTATTTAATTTTATTTTATTTAAACTTTGTGAGTCATATTAAGAAGTTTTTTGTAACGTTTTATATCAACATTTATGTTTTACTAGTGATTTATCTCCTTTGTTCTTGTATATAGTATTGCATATGCATATCCATCCATGGTGCACTCATTGCCACACATGCCTACGTCTCATCATATGACTATACTAGAATGATAAGCACACACCCTGTAGGCTGTATCTCTATGAATTAATAAGTGTCTCTGCCGGGTTTCAGATCTACTCTCTATATTAAATCCATGTCCCATGGTTGTCTATGGCAAGCAGAGCACTAGGCAGCTTCGTAGCGTTGCTCATCCATCCATCCATTTATTTAAAGGCGAGCAGTGCAGCAGTGCATCACCAGGGAAGGATTTTTTTTTTTTTTTTTTTTTTTTTATATATGTGTAACTTTCCATTTATTTATTTATTTTCCCACTGTGCACACTTCTTATGGTTCATATGATTTTATGATTGTCACTAGTTTCAATGGTTTTATTTGTGCGTGTATATATATGTATATATATATATATATATATATGTGTGTATTTTTTTATAGACCTTTCGTGTTTACTTACATTATGTTGATTGCCCCTGTGACTCCTCCACCTGCACAGGGGAGTGTCCAGGACGGCCCAAGTGACCTTTGGTTTAACTAGTAGTGAGCATATAAAAGAGGGAGCAGACATTTGGTCAGTTGGCTCTGAGGAAGAGGCAAGTCCTCGAAACGCGTCAGCCTTTTGGATGTCTAAACTCCCTATTGCGGACTGTTACTCAGCGCGGTGTTGATCCAGCTGTTCTTCTATGATGTGCCTTGACTATATTGTCGTTTGTGAGTACAACACCTACTTTATTTTTTATTAAACATTTTTTATGGTAATGCACTAGGCCTGTGCGCCCTCTTTTTGTTCTTTCCCCATACTTTATGCCATGTGTCCATCACCTTGTCATTTGTGATTTATGTCACCTTTGCCCTTGTTTAAGGGACGCATGTGTGTATTTGCACTATTTCTTTTTAGTCTTTGATTTACATTTATATATTTGTTTGTTTTTTTTCCTTAATGTGCAAAAAATACATATCGCACAGTATTGTTCATTCTAGATGTTTCTACATATCACACAGCAAAGTTTATAAAAGGATTATTTATTTATGTTATTTATCTGTCAATATATGTTTTTGAGTATATATAGCATATAGGTTTTGTGTGGGAGCGCAGCACCATTTTTCTCTCTTTCTTTGCTATTCTATTCAGGTGTATATCCAGGTTCCTTATCTTAGGTTATAAGTAGATTCTGGGTAGCACAGCTGGTTTACATTCAATAAAACTGTTGTGCTGATGGATATTATCTACCCACCCAAACCTAGGGGCTGTAACTCTATTTCTTACACAAACATCTACCTAGGCCCTGTGTCTCCACATTTAGACCCTTTTTGTACAGCTATCAAACAGTGCAGCCACTAGCTATTTTTTTCTACCAACCAAGGTCTCAGAGTATTAGCTCTAACTTTTAATAGCATGATATTTGTTTATGCCTTGTTTCACTACATTTAGGCCGGTCTTCCCTGCTACCAAATTACGCTACCACGCTGATTTTTTTATTCACCTAGACTGATGTTACTGGATTTTCAAAATGAAATCTGGGGACCCTCTACTGACCATGCCCACAAACCACACCCTCCTTTGTAGACACATCCACAAAGCCACACTTCCATTTGTTAAACTGAACAACTATTGCCCTAAGGGAATTTTTGAGGCCTAGGTAGTGCACCATGTCGAACTGTGGGTGTGACCAAATGTCTGTACCAGTGTGTAGGAATTTAAGCAGTATTAAACACAAAAGAAAACATTTAATATTTTGCAGCTCACCAATTCTTAGATGTGATGGCTGCATTAGGTTTCTTGTTTAGGCATTCTTTCAACTTGTGATCCAGCCAGTAAGTCTGTTGTTTTTCAAAAGAACAAGCTCTCTTGCAGATTTATCAGTTGCATGGGTGAGGCAAACCATTTAACATAGGCAGGACACTTACAATGGTCAGCTTTTATTTATTGTGTAACCCCTTTATCCCAAAAGGAAAATAAATCTTGCTGTAACTGCTTATAACGTATTAGCTGGAGTTTGGCTTCAATTTGTTAGTGTATTTAAATCTGTTAGTACATCTAACACTCCCCTCCCCCCAGACTGAAAATGCTGATATCTAAATGTGCTCCATGTGCTCATTCATCCAGAGTGGGGGTAATCTAATACAGAAGATGTGTTACTAGCCAGATCACGAGAGTGTAAAGCACAGAGTACAGGTCCAGGATTAACCACTTCAATACCGCCACTTTTACCCCCTTCCAGCCCAGGCCAATTTTCAGGTTTCAGCGCTCACGCTTTGAATGACAATTGCGCAGTCATGCAAAATTGTACCAAAACTAAAATTTTATAATTTTGTTCACACGAGAGCTTTCTTTTGGTGGTATTTAATCACCACTGGGATTTTTATTTTTTGCTAAATTAACAAAAAAAATTTGAAATAAAACCACTTTAGAAATGTTTGCAAATAAATAATTGTTCTTCATAAATTTACGCCAAGATATATATTCTGCTACATTTCTTTGGTGACAATAACCCAAAATCAGTATTTATTATTTAGTCTGTAGGAAAGTTATGGAGTTCACAAACTATGGGATATATCTGAAAATTGATCAATCCTGAAGTGCTGACAGCCAATCTAATTTCTTGAGGCCCAAAACAGTACAGATATACCCCAAATGACCCCTTTTTCGCAAAGTAGACAGTCTGACGTACTTCATAAGAGGCATGGCAAATTTTTTTGAAGTTGTAATTTTTTTGTCATAATTTTTTGGAAAATGAAGAAATTAAAAAAAAATTTAAATTTTTTTTTACATACTGTCACTAGTGCAGTACAGCATATGCATATAACTGGTGTGGCGGTGATTAGGGACACTGACTGGTGACAGTGTGGAAATAAAAATAAAAATTTTCAATTTTGTATTATTTTTTTTTTTAATTTTTTATTAAATTTTTTGTTCTTTTTTTTAAGATTTGTTTTCATATTACACTATGACCAAAGTAGTATAATGTTACCATGGTAACATTTTACTACTTTGGCAAAGTGATCATTATTTGTTTTTTTTTTTTTTACACAATTTGATTGCTTATAGTAAAGAATTTCTTTGCTATAAGCAAGCATTTAACTGAATGAAATTGATTCATTCAGCTTTGTTGTTGTGATTAACTGTGATTTGCCACTGCTAATCACATGGCACAGATGGGCTGTGATTGGCCCAGCCTGTGCATGTGATCGCTGTGACCATTCACAGCTAGACACACTTATATACAATGGATGGCATGAAAGGAAGCCATCCATTGTATGCAACTGTCATGTGACCTGCTGTGATTGGTCACAGAAGGTCACATGGCCCTGGCAACAGGGTCGGTACACAGATATGTCATCGGCCATGTCCAAGGTACATGGCCGGTGAAAGATCTTACCACAGCGCGGCCCTGCGGGCACACGCAAAGCGAGATCCGGGAAGGACATTATATGACAACCTCCCGGAGGGACAAAGTGTTCACGCGCCATCATTTGACAATAGGCCGGATGGCAACTAGTCATGTAACACACAGTTCAGATGTTAGGCTTAAGACTTAAATCTGACCCCTGAACTCTGTGTATTACTTAATCCTGAACCCTGAACTTTGTGCACTAATTATTAAACAAAAGAAAGCAGGGGCTATGAATTTTGATGTAAGGCCAACTCACATATTCAGTGTTGTCACAATACCTGATAAGGCATATATATAAAAAAAAAAGAGGTTACTCGGGCCTCAAGCAGAGGAAGGGTACAAAAAGCAGTTACCTTAAATGACAAAACGTGGCTTAGTTTGCAAATATGATTCAATATTTATTTATTGTAAAGTACATAAAAAAAGACAAATATATCAATATTAATTAGCTCTTAGGATTTTAAATAATCCAATACCTTAGTCACACCTCATAAAGCCCAACACACTAACTGTGCATGACAATAAAAACAAAGACCACAAGAATGTCCGGATGTCATGTTTTGCATATCCAATGGATAGACATCACAGACTACCTCTGCATATGTTTCAATATGGCAAATGCCACATGCATAAGCTAAATTATGGATAATCTCAAGGCACCCTTTAAAATTCTGCACAATCCCAAGGCACCCCAATCTAAAATGTAAAAAAAACTATTCTACACACATCCAATACACCCAACATTAGAGGTGATTTATTCTTCCACAGCAAATACACCTTGGCACACTGGTACCAACTAGTATTTCTGTGTGTCTCTCTCATTTTCTCTCCCTCACTGTGCTATTGTGACCCCAGTGCTGAGTGGAGCAGGGGAGGGCCAAACGAGGATGATGTGCATGTATCCGACGTCCTCCTTTTCAACTGATTATGTCATTGGTTGTTAGAATGCTGGCAGCTAGAAGGTCATAAAAGCGCACAATGAAAACCTGTGGTTTTGTGTACTAAAAGGCAGGACTGATCCACATGCTGGCTTGTACACAATTTTTGGGCATTTTGCCAAGGCACCTATAAGAAACGTTAGGGCACCCTGGTTGAGACAAGCTGCCATAGAGTATGCAAATCTAGCCAGTTCGAGCTTCAGTAATTAATACAAAGCATAGTAACATATAAACTGCATTTCCATAAAATGTTTTAATCTATATCTGGGTAAAGAAAGCCATTATTGCCTCAGATGAAATATTCAAAGTCAACCCATCCGGCACAGCAGTTCCAGACCTAAAGGGATAGTTCACCTTTATTAAGAAGCTTCCTGTGCAGATATTATTATTATTATTATTATATACAGTATATATATAGCGCTAAAAGATTTATAAGGGACGTCTATAGATAAAAACAAAATGTGCAGCTCTGACTTAAGTTGAATAATGCCCTTGGTGTTGGTGCAGGCCATTTACATACCTCCTAAAGCCCAACTAGAAAACTCCCAGGGCATTGCTGCGTGAGGTCTAGTTATTACTTCTCACCTCCATCATCACAGGAGTGAGCACTCAGACATTGATCTTAGAGCTGCTGCATAAGGGGGGAGAGAGAGCATATCAGGGGCTTTGATTCACAGAAAAAGCTCTCTTCTTTGATGGTGGAAGTGAGCAGTAATGACTAGGCTTCACCTAGCAATGTCCTGGTAGTATTCCAGTCAGGCTTCATGAGGTACATAAATGGCCTACATACAGTATAACAATTATTCAACTTTAGTCAGAGACACACTGTGCTATTATCCAGAGACACCCCCTATCTGCATAGACAGGTTTCTGCTAAAGGTGAACTAACACTTTTAATATGATGGAATTTGGCTTAGATTGAACATAGTACACAGCTGCAAACCAGGATTAAGACAAAAAGGTACAGTAATATCACAGTTTCCTAGTTTCCCAGTGTGTAACTCAACATGCAGCTAAACCCTCCTAACCAAAAAACTGAATGTAATCTTGAAACTTTATTAACAAAACAGGGTGGGTGAAACTATTAGGAAGTAATAAGAAGTAAAGAAGATAAGAAGTAAATATAATCAGTATGTGAAATATGCAGAACACAATGAAATGATTAAGCTGTATATGGCAATATGCCCATGCTCACCAGTGATGCTGCCTGTAAGGGATATAAATTCAGTCCATGCTGCAGAGAAATATGCCTGGTTCCATTCCCTCAGTTCTTAAAATTAAGTCTGAGCTCCACTTCCTTTTCTCAGAGTAAAATAGTTTTTTTTTATTAGGTTAAACAGTCTCTAGTTTCTGTAAAACAGTGAGTTTATTCTGGGCTCCATATAGTGGCCAAATTTAATATTGAAGTCTATGTTTCCCTGCTGGAGCCAGATCCTATGCTCCGCAAATGGAATCTGATCTGTGGGGAACCTCAAAAGGGGAATCAACTCTGTATTCATAAACATTCCTATAAATATATCCCAGCGAAGTTCCCAACAGAGCACAAAGTAAGAGGCCAGATCGATAAACCGCTGTTACAGAATAATACTTCATTTGTAATCAACATTTCAGTGTACTGCACAGAGGTGGAACTCCGCTTTAAGCTGTTATTCCTAGGAGGATAAAGGTGCTACAGAGAAGAAAGCAGCAAGAACTCGAAGCCTGATGTGAGGTTTTCTACTGAGGATTTTGCCACCATTACGTATATTCCTGAGGGGGAGAACCCTGCATGGAGAGGTGCGCAGTGACAGATGAATCCTGTACATGGAGGATCCAGTTTGGTGATCCTAAAGGTGTTTTGACTCTTGTGGGTTGAAGCAAGGAGATGAGCGGGTATTTCAACTATTTGTGGATATCCTTCTGTGGTACGCACATCCACTATCCACGTGCACAATTGTTTATTCATTGGACTGCATGGTGTTTATCACCAGTTTGGACTTTCTTCACATATATATAGTTTTTTAGTGTTATGCGTTTATTTTGCATGTTCATTCGTATTTAGTGTGACGCAGTCATTCCACTTCCGTGTTTATTTTTTATTGTCACGTGGCATTTATTTTATTTATTTTTTCAACACAAGTTTTCTCTTTTTGATATTAAGTAAGTGTGCACATTTGATATAAGAAGTGTTTTCCTGTATGTATATGCATTTTCCTTGGTTTGGAGTCCTTTTTTTGGACAGTATTCACATATTAGTCCTATTTGGACTATTCTATCTTTTTGGTTGGAGTGGTCACCATCACCATAGATCCAATTTAGGATCAATTCATTTATATACCATACTCGGTGAGAGTATTGTTATACACACTTCAGTTATTACCATCACTTTGGTGGATTTTAATTCACTTTTTCACAAAGGATCCCCAGAGGATCAGGTCACGTTTAGTCACTTACAGTATTTTCATTGTCATTTTTTGGATCCAATGTGGATCAGGTCACGTTTATGATTTTTCACTCTTCGTCACTTTATATTTATCACATTTATTTATATGTGTTTATGGCATGTGATTTATTTATTTATATACTATTTGAGTAGCACTACATCATTTTTTCAGTCTTGTTCATTTGATCTTTAGGTATATGATTAGATGTTAGAAGCTTCTCTTTGCTATTTGTATTATCACTTTTTAGTTAGGAGCACAGGAGGTTTACACCAATATTTTGTAGACTTCTAAAGTGCTCGTTCAATCTAATGATCCGTGTTCTCACAGCTACCTAACAGTCCATAGCACAAGCTTGGCTAAGTGACATCCTCTCATTAACAGCAGTTAAAAATATGCTCCATACAACTTTCTCAATTAACGACTGACAGTGAGACTATCAGACAAAATATCCAAATTAAATTTAGTATGGGACCCTTGGGTCACACACTTTATACCTACAGATTTCAGCTGTAGGCTAGTTGACCTATGATGCCTGCTTTTGCCTTGAAGACCTACATCAGATATGAGGTACCCTCCTTTTTCACTCTCCCCTCCCCTTTATTCTCTTTTTTTCTCTTTCTAGTTTGTTCTTCAGTAAATATTGTAACTGATCAACTTAAATTTAAGCTATACATTTGTCATCTCAAGTATATGAGTGACTCTTTCTGTCCTCTGGGCAGCGGGTCACTTCTCTTAGACATTAACTTCTGCCTGAATTATAATGACACTACATCTTGTTTTACTTGTTGTATTTTCTCTGTATTATGCTTCAGTAAAGTTATTGAATGAAAAGAAAGGTGTCAGGGAATGAGAAGATCGCCGTGGCGATCGAATCTGCACATGCGTAGAATCCTGACAAAACATATAGGCTGGCGGGCACTAGGACCCAGGCGCGCCGGTCACCAATGACGGCCCCAGGCAACCACTAGGACCCAGGAGCACCTGTCAGGAGTCGGGCAGGCTATTTAACCATTTGAATACCGGGCAATTTTACACCTTCCTGCCCAGGCCATTTTCCAGGTTTCAGCGCTCTCACACTTTGAATGACAATTGCGCTGTCATACAACATTGTACCCAAACTAAAATTTTCTCATTTTCTTCACACAACTAGAGCTTTCTTTTGGTGGTATTTAATCACCGCCGGGGATTTTATTTTTTGCTAAATTATCAAAAAAATGCCCGAAAAATTTGAAAAAAAAACACGTTTTTCTTTGTTTCTGTTATAAAAGTTTGCAAATAAATAATTGTTCTTCATAAATTTAGGCTAAAATGTATTCTGCTACATGTCTTTGGTGAAAATAAACCCAAATTAGGATGTATTTTTTAGTTTGTAGGAAAGTTACAGAGTTCACAAATTATGGTATAGATCTGAATATTGATCAATCCTGAAGTACTGACGACCAATCTAATTTCTTGAGGTCCAAGAATGTCAGAACAGTACAGATATCCCCCAAATGACCCCTTTTTGCAGAGTAGACAGTCCGACGTACTTCATAAGAGGCATGGTGAGTTTTTTTGAAGTTGTATTTTTTTGTCATAATTTTTCGGAAAATGAAAAAATGCAAAAAATTATTTTCACTATTTTTTTTTTTTTTACATATTGTCACCAGTGCAGTACAGCATCTTCATATAACGGGCATCGCGGTGATCAGGGACACTGACTGGTGACAGTATGAAAAAAAAAATTTTTTTTTACGTTTTTTTTTTTTAATTTTTATTATTTTTAATTTTTTATTACTTTTTTTTTCTTATTTAAGATTTTTTTTTCGTATTTCACTATGTCCAAAGTAGTACAATGTTACCATAGTAACATTGTACTACTTTGGGGAAGTGATCAGTATTTTTTTTTTTTTTACACAATTTGCTTATAGCAAAGAATTACTTTGCTATAAGCAAGCATTTACCTGAATGACATCGATTCATTCAGGGTTTTTTTTTGTTTTTTTTTGTGCTTAGCTGTGATTTGGCCACAGCTAATCACATGACATGTGCATGTGATTAGCTGTGACCATTCACAGCTAGGCAGTAGTATACAATGGATGGCATGAATGAAGCCATCCATTGTATACAACTGTCATGTGACCTGCTGTGATTGGTCACAGCAGGTCACATGGTATCGGCAACAGGGCCAATACTCAAATCTGTCATCGGCCCTGTCCGAGGTACACGGCCGGTGACAGATCGCGCGGCTCTGCAAGCGCAAAAAGTGCGCATGTGCGGGAGGACGCCATTTGGCGTCCACCCGAAATCCAATCCATTTTTTTCCGGCCGCCTTTTGGCTATTGGCCGGGCGTGTATTGGTTAAACCCCGCTCTTGTAATGCTCAATTGCCGTATGGTCTTATCTGTGTTCCTGAGAGTAGATTGTCCCTGATTTGCTGTCAGTCTCCTGTTCTGATCCCTGGCTTTGTCTAACCATTCTCCTGCTTAACCCCGCATGTTCTGACCTCCTGTTGACGAACCCGGCTTGTGACCTGTTTATCCCTCTGCCTACTGATTCTGTACTACACCGCCACCACTGTTACCGACCCGGCCTGCCCGACGCTGCTCTAGTTACCTCCTCACATCAGACTCTTAGCCGCTATACACCTTCTACGGTGCCTCTACCACAGCTGGGTGAACCCAGGGGCCGCGACCTGGTCTTCGCCTGCTCCAAGTTCATCCCCATCATCAGGGGCCCTGGTGAACAAGCAGGTCGGAGCTTAGATTCCGCGCCTTGGGGGATTCCGGTCTGTGGAGTGCTAGAGGCTACCATGGTTGGATTCCTGTCAAAAGGTGGTAGTCAAAAATGGGAAGAACTCTATTTTTTTTTTCTCTACCTCCTGTTTGCAATTAGGGAAGTTGTTCTGTCATCCATAGGGTACTCTTCCTTTCAGTTATTTACTATCGGCCTCCTGGGTGATTGCTAGATGTCACTAAAGAAATGTGGGAGGGGGGGGCACATGCGCGGCTTCCCGGAGAGCGGCCACCTTCCAGCACTTTGTCAATGACATTTTCAGGGACTTTCTGGATATCTTTGTCATTGTCTACTTGAACGATATCCTGATATTTTCCTCATCCCTGGAAGCACATCGGGGACATGTTAATCCCTCAGCATGGCCTTTATGCAAAAGCCGAGAAATGCTGCTTTGAACAGGAAAGCATTTAATTTCTTGGCTTAATCTCCACTACGGGGATCGCTATGGACCCACAAAAGATCTCGGCCATCATGGAATGGCCTGCCCCCACGGATAAGAAGGGAGTTCAGAGATTTATTGGGTTTGCCAATTTTTACAGAAAATTCATAAAGAACTTCTCAGGTCTGGTAGCGCCCATTACCCAGCTCACCAAGGTAGGAGTTTGTTTCCAATGGACACCAGCTGCACAGGCAGCTTTTGACGCATTGAAAACGCTATTCACAATGGCTCCCATTCTGAGCCACCCTGATGCATCCCTACCCTACATACTAGAGGTAGACACATCGGAAGTGGCTGTAGGGGCAGTATTGTCACAGAGGGTGGGGGCCAAGGAGCTAATGCATCCAGTGGCTTTTTCTCTAGGAAGCTATCCCCGTCTGAAAGGAACTACGATATTGGGGATAGGGAGTTACTGGCCATTAAGACAGCTCTGGAGGAATGGCGATATCTACTAGAGGGGGTCCTACACCCCATTCTGGTCTATACTGACCACAAAAACTTGGAGTATTTAAAAACAGCCAAACGTCTCCGTCCACGCCAGGCCAGATGGGCAATGTTTTTCGCGAGATTTAGTCTTCACATAACGTATCGTCCTGGGTCAAAGAACACTAAGCCTGATGCCCTTTCTCGGATGTTTGAGGATCTTAGGGAAACGCCCCAGCCAGACACCATCCTGCCAGCAGGTAGCTTTCTATTTCTACAGTCGGAGTTACTGTCTAATTTGCAGGCTGCCTCCAACCGGGTTCCTGACCTGCCTGGGGTCTCCCTGCTGAACAAGGAGGGTCTTTTTTGGAGGGGGGAACAGGTCATGGTACCCAAGGAGGTCCAATCCCTGGTGTTGGGGTTTTGTCATGACCATCCCCTAGCGGGACACTTCGGGATACATAAGACATTAGATCTGACACGACGTACATTTTGGTGGCCAAACATGGCAAAGCACTGTGAAGCATATGTGAAATCTTGCCCCGTCTGTAACCGAAACAAACCCACCAGAGACATGGTTTGGGGCCTATTGAAACCTTTGCCAATACCTAACCAACCCTGGAGTATGATCTCGTTAGACTTTATTGTTAAATTGCCACCCTCACGAGACCACACCGTGATCTTTGTGGTTGTGGACCGTCTGTCCAAAATGGCCTATTTTCTTCCACTAGCCAAGTGTCAGGAATGGACTTGCCAGTAATGGTGGGACTCACCTGCCTTGTGGGCTGCAGTACCAGGGCTGGCCAGCGGGTGCTCTCAGCAATCAGAGACTCAACCCTGCAGCCAGCCAAACACCTGAGGCTGATTATGCAGGTGTATTTAAGGGATGGCCAGACCTGCAGTCTGTGCCTTGGTGTGTGTTTTTCCTGGGCCCCTGTATCTTGTTACCTGCATCCCTGTTCCTGTATCTGTCTCTGTCTGACTGATTCGTTGCCGACCCTGCCTGCTCCGGACCTCTGCTGACTTCTCCTGTTTGATCCCTGGCTTGTGACCCCGACCATTCTCTGCCTGACCCCCTGTACCTACCTGCCCGTTAGTTGCTGTACCCGGCTCATGACCTGACTACTCTCTGCCTGCTCCTCCTGTTCCTACCTGCCCGATTGTTATTGACCCGGCCTGCCTGACGACGCTTGCATTGTATGTATTGTTATCTGTGGGTGGTTTGGTTTGGTTCGTTTGCACTGTGTTATGTTTTAGTATTGCACTGCGTTTATGTATTGTTAGTGTTAATAAATTATATTGTTTATAACATATCTGAAGCCTGCGTTTCCCTGCGTCAGTTCACATACCTCTGGTCATACCCTGGAGCCCTGACACCAAGACACCGTCGGCCTCCGAAACAGCCCAAGTATTTTTTTTAAAGAGATTGTGAGGCTGCATGGAGTGCCAAAAGAGATTGTCTCGGACTGTGGAGTACAGTTTACTTCCAGATTCTGGAAAGCATTATGTGAAGGGCTGGAGATTAAGTTATCTTTCTCATCAGCTTATCACCCCCAGACAAACGGGCAGACAGAGCGTACTAATCAAACGCTTGAGCAGTATCTGAGATGCTATACATCTTTCCTGAGAGGATGACTGGCTGACACTTCTACCTATGGTGGAATTCGCATATAACAATGCGAATTATTCCGCCACCTACCAATCCCCGTTTTTTGCTGATTATAGGTTTCGCCCTACCTTCCTGCCAGACCTGGTTCCTGAGAACTCAGTCCCGGCGGCTCAGGGCACCTTAGAGTTCTTCACTACCAATAACAAGCTACTACAAGAGACAATGGCTAAGGCCTAAGAGGACAGTAAAAGGTTCTGTGACAGGAGGAGAAAGGGAGAATTGGTTATACACCTTGGGGATCGGGTTTGGTTATCAACGGCCAACCTGAAACTGACCTGCCCATCCAGAAAATTGGCACCCAAGTTTGTGGGGCCCTTCCAGGTAGAACGTAAGATTAACGAAGTAGCGTTTAAGTTGGCTCTCCCTGAATCCCTCAAGATACACCCAGTCTTTCATGTATCGTTGTTGAAGCCTGTGGTTCCAGACCCCTTTTTAAACCGCAGTTCCAGACCTCCAGAAGCCATAGACATCAATGGGGAGGAAGAATTTGAGGTGGAAGCAATTTTGGATTGTAGGAGGAGGGGTGGTCAGGTACAGGCTATGGGCCGGAGGAAAATTCGTGGGAACCTGCCCAGAACGTCCATGCCCCCAGATTAATGCGGGAATTCCTTCACAACCAGCCTCAAAGGAGAAACCGGTTGGGCATCCGGAGGCTGCCCGTAAGGGGGGGGCAATGTCAGGGAATGAGAAGATCGCCACGGCGATCGAATCTGCACATGTGTAGAATCCTGAAAAAACATACAGACAGGCGGGCGCTAGGACCCAGGCGCGCCGGTCACCAATGATGGCACCGAGCAAGCACTAGGACCCAGGAGCGCCTGTCAGGAGTCGGGCGGGCTATTTAAACCCGGCTCTTGCAATGCTCATTTGCCGTATGGTCTTATCTGTGTTCCTGAGTTCCTGAGAGTAGATTGTTTGTTGCCGACCCTGCCTGACCCTGATTTGCTGTCCGTCTCCTGTTCTGATCCCTGGCTTTGTCTGACCATTCTCCTGCTTAACCCCGCACGTTCTGATCTCCTGTTGACGAACCCGGCTTGTGACCTGTTTATCCCTCTGCCTGCTGATTCTGTACTACACCGCCACCACTGTTACCGACCCGGCCTGCCCGACGCTGCTCTAGTTACCTCCTCACATCAGACTCTTAGCCGCTATACACCTTCTACGGTGCCTCTACCACAGCTGGGTGAACCCAGGGGCCGCGACCTGGTCTTCGCCTGCTCCAAGTCCATCCCCACCATCAGGGGCCCTGGTGAACAAGCAGGTCGGAGCTTAGATTCCGTGCCTTGGGGGATTCCGGTCTGTGGAGTGCTAGAGGCTACCATGGTTGGATTCCTGTCAAAAGGTGGTAGTCAAAAATGGGAAGAACTCTATTTTTTTTTCTCTACCTCCTGTTTGCAATTAGGGAAGTTGTTCTGTCATCCATAGGGTACTCTTCCTTTCAGTTATTTACTATCGGCCTCCTGGGTGATTGCTAGATGTCACTAAAGAAATGTGGGAGGGGGGGGGGCACATGCGCGGCTTCCCGGAGAGCGGCCACATGTAGTGAGAGCTCTGTCCATCACTCATCTTCTGCTTGTCCCCTGGGGCCAGTCTGCCACTTGTTTCTTGCACCAATCATCCAATCACCTCCAGGACCTGTCAGTGCATGCCGTTGACGAAGAAGAAAGGTAAGAGGACTGTTTAAAAGTCCCTTACTACATATCGCACGCTGACACAGGAGCAGTGCAGCATGTCCTAAGATGGTGTCGGTGGAACATCCCCATTTCGTTTCTCACAGGACACAGTCCCCTGCACAGGACAGTGAATACCCTCATGTACACTAAACTGGCCAATAAGTTTCAATCAGAGCTTCATAAAAGCACTAATGTCCTTTCTCAGGAGATAGCTGCACTTGGGGCCTGAACGGATCACCTAGAAACTAAACATGATTAACTCAGTTTAGCTTATGGTGAGCTTTCCAGAGACCACAATATTTTACATTTTTCCTTTATACAATTGCATTCACGGGTGGGAGATCTTGACAACCGTAATCACAGAAATAACCTGTGTATTTGTGGGATCCCGGAGTGATTCACTGATCTTACACAAGCCATACTAAAATTATTCAGGTCTCTTCTCCTGGACCAGGATGCTCAGGCCTTTGCTTGTGACCGTATACACAGAGTGTTGCGTCCAAAGCCTCCTACAGATAAACCTCCTTGAGATATCATATTATGCATGAAAGATTTCTTAAAGAGGACATTCCTAGAGCTGCTCGTAACACCCTGGTGATATCCTTTGAGGGTTCGACCCTGCAAATCTTTCCTGATGCCTCTCACACTACATTGGAGAAGCGGCATAAAATGAGGGAAATCACAACCGTCCTGTACTTGGCTCGAATTCGCTACAAATGGGGATTTCCCTTTAAACTGATCATTCCCCACAATGGAAGCACGTATACAGCTGCTACACCTCTTGAAGGTCGAGAAATCCTGGTGAAATTGGGCCTTGCAGATGCTCCTACGCCTCAATGCCCACCTTACACTCCTCGGGTATCTCCCATTTGGAACACCCCATCTCCACGGCAGGACAGGAGGGTCAGACACGAGGTGGGATGATAATGACTCTCTCCTTTAGCTGTTATACTCATCATATGATTTCCTATTGGGACAAGCTTATGACGTTTTACCAGTAGCAGTGTCCAGCAAGTTTGGGTTAATCTCTCATATCTGTTGACGTGCTATATATGTTATATGCCCTTATTTTTACTTGCAGGCTGAGATTGTGGGAGCTGGTGATTTGCTACCCCACCCTGTTGCCACATGCAACAGGGTGGAGTGCCCGCTCTGCTCTTTCTTGGTGACGGGGTTTGGGCCCTGTTGGCCCTTCGAAATTATGGTTATTTGTCTTTTCAGGTGAGCTGTTTTGCCTTCCAGATCCATGGTTTGTTTTTATCTCAGTTGTCATGGGGGCGGTTATGGTCCCACTTTCATTATCTTATGTTTTTGTCTTTTTTTTTTTTTTGGTACATGTTTGGTGCCATACAAGTTTTCGTGGGTCCCCTTGCTGCGTAAACGTGTGGTGGGGGGATTGCATGAAATAATCAGGTCAGATTTCAACCTCCTGGTTGTAGAGCCGGATAATTCTTTATGCAGGCCATTCTCTCTCGATGCAAAGCTTCCTGGTAAGATAATGTTGTTATGTGCTCTCTGCTAATTGTTCAAAAATGGTGATCCATTGTCTTTCTCATAATGTCCAGGGTTTTAATTCCCCACATAAATGCAAAACAGTCTTCTTTCAATACAGATGGCTAGAGGCGAAGATCCTTTTATTACAAGAAACCCATTTTGCAGCAGATAAACACTGTACATTCTTCCATGAATCATACTAACAAGCCTTCTATACGCTACACTCTTCTAAAAGTAGTTGGTGGCAATATTCCCCCTTACAAGTGCACCAGGTCTATCATGACCCAGAGAGTAGGTTTATTATCATCAAGGGCTCCCTTTTAGGTTGTGAGCTTGCGATAGCAAATGTATATGCGCCAGATTCAGCTCAAGCGACCTTTTCTCTAATTTTTTTGACACTCTTCATAAATTTCTGTCCCCCCATTTACTGGTGGGAAGAGACTTTAACTTGGTGGCCAACCCTTTGATGGATAGAAGCTCCTCTCCGCCCTCCTCTCTGGCCTTCCCAAAGTCCCTTACGAAATGCCTGGATTCGTTCCAATTGATTGATTGATTCCTGGAGGGCTCATAATGTGGGGGCCAGGGATTATACCTTTATTCCCATCTGCATGACTCCTATGCTAGGTTGGATTGCATATATTGCTTTCCAATCATATTGGCCAACTCTACGAAAGCTGGTATACATCTATGTGCTTGGTCGGATAACAATATTGTGGCGCTGTCTATCACCTTTATAGACCTGGCGTATACTCCTTTTTCCTGGTGGCTGAATTACTCTATGCTCATATTTATAAATTACGTATTAAACAGGGTAAGTTCTCCTTGTTGCTCCATGAAGTTTTGAATATTTTTGAAGAGTTTTACCCCTCCCTGTTGGCCGCTTCCCGGATGGAGTCCCCTCCCCCTGCTGCCTCCTGGCTGTATTCTATACCTCTTCCCACTCTTACACCTTCTCAGATTTCAACCCTTAATACCCTTGTTCATTGGAGGAAATTATTGGAGTAATTATCACATTGAAAAATTCCATGAACCCAGGTCCTGATGGTTTATCTGCCAGTCATCATAAACATTTTTCTCTCTCTTCTAGCCCCGTCTTTGGTGTCTATGTATCATGAGGTTTTGCAAGGGGGTAAGTTTCCTGATGAGATGCTTTTAGCCAATATGTCGCTATTGCCCAAACCCTTAAAGGATCACCTTTTACCACAAAAAACTATAGGCCCATTTCTGTCATGAATAATGATTTAAAGATCTTTAGCCATATCTTAGTAGATAGCTTAGCCCCGATTATCTCTTTATTGTTTTCAGCTGACCAGTCGGGCTTTATCCCTAACAGGCTATTTACAGATAATATACGTCTCACTTTAAATGTTATTCAAGATGCTAATTTATGCTCCAAGGAGGTTTTGTTGATGAGTCTAGACCAGGGGTCCTCAAACTACGGCCCGCAGGCCACATGCGGCCCGCCGAGGCCATTTATCCGGCCTGCCAGCAGGGGCGTATTTTCCGCGAGGAAGGGACACTAAATACAGGGGCGGGCAGGGGGCTGCTGTACCTTACCTGGCTCCGGTCCCAGTCCCACGATGATCCAGTCCAAGAAGCGCTGCTCTTTCATTCACTCGGGCCACTCCCTCACGCCTGCCGCTTGGCTCCGCCTCCTCACCGGTGATTGGGCGCCAGAACTGTAGCTCAGGAAAGGCACACAGGCAGCCAATCACCTGCGAGGAGGCAGAGCCGAGCGGCCCCCGCGAACATCGAGTGAGGGAGAGGCCGAAGTGAAGGACAGCTGACAGGTAAGTGTGCCGTGCTGATGGTGCTGCTGCAACCAGGTATGCTGGCTGCAGCAGTACCATGCTGGAACAGGGGTCAGCAAGTTAAGTGTCATTGGTGTCAGTGGGAGGAATAGTGCCCCATCATTGGTGTAACTGATACTAATGTTTGAGCATTATTCCTCCCACTGACACCAATGATGGGGCACTATTCCTCCCCCCCACTGACACCAACGATGGGGCACTATTCCACCCCCCACTGACACCAACGATTGAACATTATTCCTCCCACTGACACCAACGATGGAACACTATTCCTCCCACTGACACCAACGATGGAACACTATTCCACCCCTTACTGACACCAATGATGGAACACTATTCCTTCCCCCACTGACATCAATGATGGGGTACTATTCCTCCCACTGACACTGATGTTGGGACACTATCCCCCCCACTGACACCAATGACGTACTATTCCTCCCACTGAAACCAAAGATGGGGCACTATTCTTCCCACTAACACCAATGATGGGACACTATTCCTCCCACTGACACCAATGTTGGGACACTATTCCTCCCCCCACTTACACCAACAATGGGGCACTATTCCTTCCCCCACTGACACTAATCATGGGGCACTATTCCTCCCACTCCTTCCCCCACTGACACTAATGATGGGGCACTATTCCTCCCACTGACACCAATGATGGGGCACTATTCCTCCCACTGACACCAATGATGGGGCACTATTCCTCCTACTGACACCAATGATGGAGCACGATTCTTCCCACTGATACCAATGATGGGGCACTATTCTTCCCACTAACACCAATGATGGGGCACTATTCCTCCCACTGACACCAATGATGGGGCACTATTCCTCCCACTGACACCAATGATGGGGCACTTTTCCTCCCACTGACACCAATGATGGGGCACTATTCCTCCCACTGACACCAATGATGGGGCATGATTCTTCCCACTGACACCAATGATGGGGTACTATTCCTACCACTGACACCAATGATGGGGCACTATTCCTCCCACTGACACCAATGATGGGGCATTATTTCGCTCCATAAGACACACTTGGGGGGAAATGTCTGTGCGTCTTATGGAGCGGCTGGCCCAGTATTCCCGCCGCTGTTGTATGTCCGCAGTCTCTGGTCATCTCCTGTACTGTGTCCGCAGTCTCTGGTCATCTCATGTACTATGTCCGCAGTCTCTGGTCATCTCCTGTACTGTGTCCGCATTTGTTCATAGTTTTTTTTTTTTTAAGCTATAGTCCAGCCCTCCAACGGTCTGAGGAACAGTGAACTGGCCCCCTGTTTAAAAAGTTTGATGACCTGACCCCTGGTCTAGACATTAATAAGGCTTTTGATAGTGTCCTTTGGTCTTATTTGTTTTCCTTATTGCAGCGTTTGGGTTTTAGTGATGAATTTCTCTCTGGTGTACGAGCCTTATACAACTCCCCCCAAACAAGGATTAGACTACCTGGCTGCAACTGATTTTAGAACCCTTAGCCATTGCCATAAGATCACACCCTGATATTTCGGGGTACCCGCTATTGGTCTCTCAATTTAACTTATGTATGTATGCTGATGATGTCATGCTCTTTCTTACTAACCCATTAGTATCTTTGCCTAACTTATGTTCGGTGTTGAATGATTTTGCATCCATATCAGGCCTCTCTGTAAACATTTTCTAAATCGGTAGTTATGCCTATCAATGTTGCTGAGCCTCTGGGGGAATCCCTTTGTGGCTCTTTCCCATTTCGCTGGGCCACTTAGGTGTTTATCTTATGCCCAGGGATTCTGAGCTATTTGCAGCCAATTACCCACTGTCAAGGTCCTACCTTTTCCCAGAGGTTATGTTACTCCATGTGCTAGCATCCATCTTGGATTTCTGCTGAGCATGATGGGAATCTTTTATGCCTTCAGGTCTCTGAGGTCCATCCCCCAGAGGGGTGTGGCTGAGTACATATAAGCCTGGGATCTGCACATGCTCTTTGCACTTGTGTCTTGTGTCTTTGTCTTGCTACAGCTCTGTGTATACGCTCGTGACTCTTCTGGTATTCTGACTCGGCTTGTGACTAAGACCATTCTCTGTGTTTCCCTTTGATCTGACCTTCCGTTGCTGAACCCGGCCCGTGACCTGTGATTCTCTGTCTACTGTTCTGTACTGTTTTGTCCCGTTGTTATTGACCCGGCTTGCCTGACTACGCTATTGTCATTCTCACCAGCTACACGCCATTGGCGGCGGCCATTACCGCAGCTGGGGTGTCTCGGGGGCCGCGACCTGGTCCCTGGCTGCGTCAAGTCCATCCCCACCATCAGGGGCCCTGGTGAAGGGCAGCCTGGGACTTAGACTCCGCGCCCTGAGGGACTTCGGTCTGTTGGTGGTGGTTGTCGTCAGCCAGTGCGTTACCCTGCCACTAGGCCTACCTGTCCGTTCCACAGCCCTGCCCTGACATTACACAAGTGCCATGAATCCTGACGGGCAGGTACGCCTTCACTTCCAATGTTGGTCGCCAGACTGGATCAACAGGATCTCCTGTTGGATCAGTTCGCTCAGGCGTTGCAAACTCTGCTGGCACGCACCGCGCACCTTACTCCTGGTGTTATTAGGCCGGTTGTCACTCCGGTGGTCGCTCCCGCTGCTGTTCCGCTTGCTGTGCCTACCGCCGCGGCTGATGCGGCACCTGCGGTGCCCAGAGGTATGACTGGTTCAGCCCCTCTTCCACAGCGCTTTGGGGGTGAGCCGAGTCAGTGTCGTGGGTTCCTTAACCAGGTGGGGATTTACTTTGAATTAATCCCCTACGCTTTTCCGACTGAGAGGTCAAAGGTGGGTTTCCTAATATCGCTACTCTCAGACAAGGCCTTGGCCTGGGCGAATCCCTTATGGGAGAGGAATGACCCAGTGATTCACAAGTTTTCCGGTTTTGTCGATGCCTTCCGTAGGGTATTCGATGTACCGGCTCGCTCCGCCTCGGCTGCCAAGTTGCTCATGTCTATGCATCAGGGTTCACGAACCGTGGCCGAGTACGCCATAGAGTTTCGTACCCTGGCAGCAGAGGTGGGTTGGAACAATGAGGCTCTGGTGGCTGCGTTTTCTCAGGGTCTTTCTGATGCATTGAAGGACGAGATCGCAGCCAAGGAATTGCCTGTGGAGCTGGAAGCACTAATTTCCTTCCTGATCCTGATTGATACCAGGCTCAGGGAGAGGCCTTCACTCAAGGAACGCCTGCGGAGGCCTTCCAATCGACTGGCACCTGCGTTTTTTTTATCCCACCCATTCCTCCCTCTCCTCCCACGCCTCCTGGGGATAGATTGTCTGGTGGTGAGCCCATGCAGCTGGGGTTTGCTCGCCTTTTCGAGGGAGAGCGGGCCGCTCGGCGTTGGGAGGGTCGCTGCCTGTACTGTGGTCTTGGTGGGCACTTTCGGCAGTCCTGTCCGGTCCGTCCGGGAAAACGCTCGCACCTGAGATCCTGTCGGGGACAGATCTTGGGGAGTCTCCTCGTCCCCGGCGTTCCACAGAGATAAGCCACTGATCACCATTGTCCTCTCTTGGGCGGAGTGTCAA
The DNA here is from genome assembly GCA_951230385.1 of Staurois parvus. NCBI lineage: Eukaryota > Metazoa > Chordata > Amphibia > Anura > Ranidae > Staurois > Staurois parvus. The sequence goes on along the minus strand of CATNWA010015227.1, from coordinate 134,819 downwards.
GGCAGGGCTGTGGAACGGACAGGTAGGCCTAGTGGCAGGGTAACGCACTGGCTGACGACAACCAACACCAACAGACTGAAGTCCCTCAGGGCGCGGAGTCTAAGTCCCAGGCTGCCCTTCACCAGGGGCCCCTGATGGTGGGGATGGACTTGACGCAACCAGGGACCAGGTCGCGGCCCCCGAGACACCCCAGCTGCGGTAATGGCCGCCGCCAATGGCGTGTAGCTGGTGAGAATGACAATAGCGTAGTCAGACAAGCCGGGTCAATAACAACGGGACAAAAACAGTACAGAACAGTAGACAGAGAATCACAGGTCACGGGCCGGGTTCAGCAACGGAAGGTCAGATCAAAGGGAAACACAGAGAATGGTCTTAGTCACAAGCCGAGTCAGAATACCAGAAGAGTCACGAGCGTATACACAGAGCTGTAGCAAGACAAAGACACAAGTGCAAAGAGCATGTGCAGATCCCAGGCTTATATGTACTCAGCCACACCCCTCTGGGGGATGGACCTCAGAGACCTGAATGCATAAAAGATTCCCATCATGCTCAGCAGAAATCCAAGATGGATGCTAGCACATGGAGTAACATAACCTCTGGGAAAAGGTAGGACCTTGACAGTACCTCGTCCTCAAGGGCCCCTCCCCCTCCGCGGCTCAACAAAAGGTTTCTGAGGAAAGCGGGTATGAAACGCGCGGAGGAGGGCAGGAGCATGGACATCCGCGGAAGGAACCCAGGAACGCTCCTCGGGACCATAACCACGCCAATGAACCAAGAACTGTAATCGTCCGCGCACCAATCGAGAGTCCAGGATCCGGCTCACCTCATACTCCTCATGACCGTCAACCCGAATGGGACGGGGCCGAGGCAGAGAGGTAGTAAAGCGATTGCAGATCAGAGGTTTCAACAGTGATACATGAAAGATATTGGAGATCCGCATCCCAGGTGGAAGGGCAAGGGCATAGGCCACCGGATTCACCTTGCGGAGAATGCGAAAAGGACCGACAAAACGGGGAGCTAGTTTGGGTGTGGGCACCCGAAGATTGAGGTTACGAGTAGACAACCACACCCGATCGCCGACCTGGTATGAAGGAGCGGGCAACCGTCTGCGATCAGCCTGGAACTTCTGACGCTGAGCCGAGTCCCTCAAAGCCCTCTGGATCTGCCCCCATGAAGAACGCAGGGCAGCAAGATGGTTCTCCACAGCCGGAATGTCCTGTGGTGAGAACCTCTCAGGTAATACCGCGGGTTGGTACCCATAGTTGGCCAAGAAGGGGGACATCCCGGAGGAGGAGTTGACCGCTGAGTTCCTGGCAAACTCTGCCCAAGGCAGGAGATCGACCCAATCGTCCTGATGGTCCGAGATATAACACCGAAGGAATTGTTCTAAGGCCTGATTGGAACGCTCCGCAGCCCCATTGGACTGCGGGTGGTAGGCTGAAGAAAAGGAGAGACTAATGCCCAACTGGGAGCAGAAGGCGCGCCAGAATCTGGACACGAACTGACTCCCGCGGTCCGAGACAATCACCTTGGGCAACCCATGCAGGCGAAAAATCTCCCTGAAAAAGATCGTGGCCAGTTCTTGCGCTGTTGGTAATTTCCTGAGTGGAATACAATGGCACATTTTGGAAAAACGATCGACGACCATGAGGATGACCGTATGGCCCCGAGACACAGGGAGGTCTACAATAAAGTCCATGCCCAGGTGTGACCAAGGACGCTCCCCATTGGGAATGGGTTGCAGAAGACCCATTGGAAGATGCCGTGGAGATTTATTCTGGGCACAGATCGAACATGCCGCTACATAAGAGGCGATGTCGGCACGGAGAGTTGGCCACCAGAACAACCGAGAGACGACCCAAGACAACTGGTTCCTCCCCGGATGCCCGGCAGTTTTGGAGTTATGGTAGGTACGCAGCAGACGGGTGCGCAACCCCTCGGGTACAAAACATCTACCCTCCGGTCTCTCGGGAGGAGCGTCAGTTTGAGCCGCCAAAATCTGCTCCCCAAGGGGAGAAGTCAGACTGGTACGAATGGCAGCCAGGATATGATCCGGAGGTATGACCGAGGTTGGCTCAGAGTCCTCCCTGGACAACTCAGAGTATTGCCGCGATAATGCATCAGCCCTGACATTCTTGGAACCAGGCAAATAGGAGACCACATAGTTGAACCGCGACAAGAACAAGGCCCATCTGGCCTGACGGGGTGTCAATCTTTTGGCCTCCGAAAGATAAGTCAGGTTCTTATGATCGGTAAGAATGAGGACCGGAACTGCGGAGCCCTCGAGCAGGTGCCTCCATTCCTTGAGAGCCAGAATGATTGCCAACAACTCCCTATCTCCAATCTGGTAGTTGCACTCTGCAGAGGAAAGCTTCCTGGAGTAGAACCCACAGGGAAGTAGGGGTCCATCGGGCGACCGACTTGAGACAGGAGAGCGCCTACTCCTGTCTCGGATGCATCAACCTCAAGGACGAAGGGCAATCCAGGATTTGGATGAGACAGTATCGGAGCCGAAGTGAAGGCGGATTTCAGAGCCTCAAAAGCTACGATGGCCTCGGATGGCCACTCGTGAGGATTGCTGCCCTTCTTGGTTAGGTCTGAGAGAGGTTTTGCCAGCGTGGAGAAGTTCCTGATGAACTTCCGATAGTAGTTGGCAAAACCCAAAAAGCGCTGAATGGGCCGAAGACCATTGGAACGAGGCCACTGCAGAACTGCCGAAACCTTCTGAGGGTCCATGGAGAATCCCTCCGCAGAAATGATGTAGCCTAAAAAGGCAACTTGGGATCGATGGAATTCGCACTTCTCAAGTTTACAAAAAAGTTCGTTCTCACGTAATCGTTGCAGCACCTGCTTGACATCCTGGATATGGGACTCCATGGAGGCAGAGTAAACCAGGATGTCATCCAAGTAAACTACCACGCACTGCTGCAACAAGTCACGAAGGACATCATTTATGAATTCCTGAAACACTGCGGGCGCGTTACACAACCCGAAGGGCATCACCAGGTATTCGTAGTGCCCGGTTCTGGTGTTAAACGCGGTCTTCCACTCATCCCCCTGTTTGATCCGTACGAGGTTGTACGCCGCCCTAAGGTCAAGTTTGGTAAAGACTGTTGCCCCCTTAAGGCGGTCGAACAACTCAGTAATCAAGGGAATCGGGTATGCATTCTTAGTGGTGATTCGATTGAGACCCCTATAATCGATGCAAGGCCTCAATTCACCACCCTTCTTCTTTACAAAGAAAAAGCCCGCTCCTGCTGGGGAAGTAGACTTACGAATGTGCCCCCGGGAAAGTGCATCCGCAACGTACTCCTCCATGGCCTTATTCTCCGCAACCGAGAGAGGATACACCCTGCCACGCGGAGAGGAGTGGCACCGGGTTGCAAGGATATGGCGCAGTCGTAAGGACGATGAGCAGGTAAGGCACCAGCGCGTACCTTATCAAACACGTCCTGGTACTCCCCATAATCAGTGGGCAACGCAGAGTCCGAGGAGGCACACAACACCTTAACCGGCCCACGGATGCACCCGGCCCCACACTGTGGAGACCACGAGAGAATCTCGGCAGTTTGCCAATTGAAGGTTGGATTGTGCATCTGGAGCCAGGGATACCCCAAAACCACCGAATAGTGCGGAGAAGAAATCACCTGGAAACAGGCCAACTCCCTGTGAACAGCCCCAATAGCTACTTCAACTGGCATAGTCTCGTGGGTAACCTGCGGTGGTTGCAGGGGCCTGCCATCTATCGCCTCGAAAACCAATGGGGTAACTCGAGCCTGCAGGGGAATGGAGTGCTGGGCAGCAAACGAGCTGTCCATAAACAACCCGCCGGCCCCAGAATCTACCAACGCCTGGGCCGTCACCGAGCCCTCCGCCCAAGAGAGGACAACGGTGATCAGTGGCTTATCTCTGCGGAATTTCGCCGGGGACGAGGAGACTCCACCCAAGATCTGTCCCCGACAGGATCTCAGGTGCGAGCGTTTCCCGGATGGACCGGACAGGACTGCCAAAAGTGCCCACCAAGACCACAGTACAGGCAGCGACCCTCCCGACGCCGAGCGGCCCGCTCTCCCTCGGAAAGGCGAGCAAACCCCAGCTGCATGGGCTCACCACCAGACAATCTATCCCCAGGAGGCGTGGGAGGAGAGGGAGGAATGGGAGGGATAGAAAACGCAGGTGCCAGCCGAAGCGGGTATGAAATGCGCGGAGGAGGGCAGGAGCATGGACATCCGCGGAAGGAACCCAGGAACGCTCCTCGGGACCATAACCGCGCCAATGAACCTGGAACTGTTATCGGCCGCGCACCAATCGAGAGTCCAGGATCCGGCTCACCTCATACTCCTCATGACCGTCAACCCGAATGGGACGGGGCCGAGGCAGAGAGGTAGTGAAGCGATTGCAGATCAGAGGTTTCAACAGTGATACATGAAAGATATTGGAGATCCGCATCCCAGGTGGAAGGGCAAGGGCATAGGCCACCGGATTCACCTTGCGGAGAATGCGAAAAGGACCGACAAAACGGGGAGCTAGTTTGGGTGTGGGCACCCGAAGATTGAGGTTACGAGTAGACAACCACACCCTATCGCCGACCCGGTATGAAGGAGCGGGCAACCGTCTGCGATCAGCCTGGAACTTCTGACGCTGAGCCGAGTCCCTCAAAGTCCTCTGGATCTGCCCCCATGAAGAACGCAGGGCAGCAAGATGGTTCTCCACAGCCGGAATGTCCTGTGGTGAGAACCTCTCAGGTAATACCTAATAATGGATTTCTGCTGAGCATGATGGGAATCTTTTATGCCTTCAGGTCTCTGAGGTCCATCCCCCAGAGCGGTGAGGCTGAGTACATATAAGCCTGGGATCTGCACATGCTCTTTGCACTTGTGTCTTGTGTCTTTGTCTTGCTACAGCTCTGTGTATACGCTCGTGACTCTTCTGGTATTCTGACTCGGCTTGTGACTAAGACCATTCTCTGTTTCCCTTTGATCTGACCTTCCGTTGCTGAACCCGGCCCGTGACCTGTGATTCTCTGTCTACTGTTCTGTACTGTTTTGTCCCGTTGTTATTGACCCGGCTTGCCTGACTATTGTCATTCTCACAGCTACACGCCATTGGCGGCGGCCATTACCGCAGCTGGGGTGTCTCGGGGGCCGCGACCTGGTCCCTGGCTGCGTCAAGTCCATCCCCACCATCAGGGGCCCTGGTGAAGGGCAGCCTGGGACTTAGACTCCGCACCCTGAGGGACTTCGGTCTGTTGGTGGTGGTTGTCGTCAGCCAGTGCGTTACCCTGCCACTAGGCCTACCTGTCCGGTCCACAGCCCTGCCCTGACATTCACCATGTGTATCTCGTCTTTATACTTTACTCAAAATTTGGCATGGGTACCCTATTTCATTTCTGGGTAGAGTCAGGCGTTAAAAATTAACATTTTTACCTAAACTCCTCTATTTAGAGCACTCCCAATGTCGGTTTCTAAATTGTTCCTCGATCATTTTCAACAGGTGGTTAACAATTTTAGCCGGCGGAATCGTCATCCTCATTTCTCCTCGCTTGTCCTGTATAAATCGCAAAGAATAGGAGGCCTAGGCCTCCCTAATTTCTGGCTATATTATTTAGCTGCTCGTTTTTCTCAACTTGCACAACGGGTGAGTAGTATTAATTCCCAGATTTCCTGGGTCAGATTTGAATCTCAGTCGATATGCCCATATTATTTACCAGGTTTATTGTGGACAAATATCCCCCCTCATTCATTGTTGGGTTACAATTTTATTGTGTCTCAATCTTTGACACTTTGGTCCCGTTATAAATCTAAATTGGGTCTTATATCCTCCGTCCCTCCAGCATTGACTTTTTTCAGAGATCCAAATTTTGCCACATTGTTTTTCAACCCACTAGCATATCATTGGTGGTATGATCGTGCCCTTATCAGAATAACGGACTTTCAGAGAGCCGGGTCATTTATATCTTTTGACCTCTTGTGCACACTTTGTGATATCCCACTCCGTGAACATTATCGTTATGTGCAAATACGCCACTTTTATAGATCCCATTTTGGACTGTCGCACTCATCCCCTATTACATATTTTGAACGTATCTGCCGTGACTCACCCAGGATAAATGCCTTATCTCAGACTTATACCACTCTTTTGCGTGTGCCATTTATTCATCACCTCCCTCATATAGATTGAAATGGGAAATTGACTGTAACATTACATTCTCAAATGAAGACTGGGACTCCATGTTGGATAATATGCGAAAGGGTTCTAGATCCCTTTCGGTCCATGAGACGCCCTTAAGGTTTTAACTCATTGGTATTACACCCCCTCTAGATTACATGTCATGTTTCCGAGGACATTGCACCTCTGTTTTAGGGGTTGTGGCCTCGCCAGAACACTTGTGCATATGTTTTGGGCTTGCCCTGGTCTCTTTGATCTGGCGTAGGATATCGGAGGTGGCCTCTGCCTTGGTGGGTTCCCCCAGTAGACTTGTCACTGCAAATTTGTTTATTGAGTGCACCCATTCGGGGATCCCAGCGAAAATAATGAGGCTAATCCATACTATTTGCGTTTCTACCCTATGGGCCATTGCCCTTCATTGGAAGTCCCCAGTATTCCCTAAGGCTTCTGTATTGTGGAGAGTTGATATGGACATGCTCATGGAACGTATTCAGTACACATTACTACTACAATTCGGTACACTTTACAGGACGCATTTATTTAACAGAAAATGGGATGGTTGGAAGACGCATTGGCACTTAATGATAGATTTAATCTCTGCTGTATCATTATTTGTCTTTGATTCTTTGTCAGTTTTGTGGTTAATCTGCCTACAATGTTGACTACCTCTTTCATGTACTTAATTTTTAATTTTGTGATTATCTTTATTTCATTTGTAAATTTTTTATGTGCCTTTTTCCTGCTGTTCATTCTACCTTATGTATGATGTTCCGGTTTTGTAGTCTATCTTGCAATAAAAAAACGTTTGTAAACAAAAAAAAAAAAAAGAAATGTGGGAGGGAGAGACCTCACCCTACAGAGTGTCATCAGGCATAACCCATTGATGCAGCACAGGATTGCAGCTCCTTGTATGGAACCATATGAAGCAAGCCCAGGAATCCTGGCAAAAGGTATATAACAGAAGGACCAATATTTTTAACTTTAACCCAGGAGATAGAATTCTAGTTTTAGTTCCAACAGTTGAAAGCAATTTATTGGCCAAATAGCAAGGCCATTTTTTAAATCATGGAGAGAGTAGAGGGAGTAAGTGAAAGAGCCCACCATCCAGAAAAGGGAACCAGAACAAATGTATAATGTAAACCTTAAAAAGCCACAGAAAGACTGGGAAGCTCTGGTGGCAACATCAGCACCTCTATTACATACTGTACAGTCTCCTAAACACCTGAAGCAACAATAGCTGAAACCTTATCAGTAGCCCAAGAAAATGAGGCAAAAGAGTTTGTGAGAAAGAAAAGGGTTTTCTTTTTTGAGATATCTGGTCTCACCATGGTTATTCAGCACGACATAATTATTGAGCCTGGTATCCAGGTAAATGTAAAGCCAAATAAAATACCTGAAGCTTGTAGGAAGCAGTTGTGGAAGAAATAATGAAAATGCTAGAGCTGGGAGTGTTAGAGAAAAAAAACCATAGTGACTGGCCAAGCCCAATTGTGTTAGTTCCAAAGCCAGATGGAAGTATAAGATTTTGTAATGATTTCAGAAAGAGGAAAGTCCAAATTTGCTGCTTACATGATGCCACAGGTTGACAAACTCATTGAAGCTTGGAGGCCAGGAGAATCTATACCTGAGGAGGAAGTACAGGAGTTAGTTTTTTAAGCAAGTCAACTACCTACTGTGTGTGCTCTGGCTGTATAGGTCAACCACTTTGTGCAAGCAAAGCATTGGAAGGTGAATGCCTAGCTTTTTTGCCATTGTGATAATAGGGTAACATTAATGTGTGGTACATATAATTGACACTTGTGTGGTTTTAAAAACTGTTAAGCAACAAGTGTAAACTAAAAAGCACAAAATAGAGCAAGTGAGCGCTAAAAAGTCCAAAAAGCTGCTGAAACACCAAAGGGTACCAAATAACCTCCAAAGCATCAATGTAAAGTAGGGTGCAGCGCTAAGACTCTAAATAACCACATTTATCAAATTTCCATATGTCAAACACATAAATAAACATATAAATATATAAATAAAGTGACTCCTGACAAAATTGAGGTGACTCAGTGGTATCATAAAATCTGTCACTATATAGTGACCAATAGTGCTTTATAGTGCTAAAAAATTGTCCAGGTAGAGGTGCATGGAAGATCTGATAATCTTCAGTTATTGGTGTTCTATCCAGTATTATCGTGATGTGACCAATGGTATAAAGACTGCGCACTCACCAGACGCACAATCAGTGAGCGCATTTAGAGACAATGCTCTCAGTAGATGAACTGGAGGCCCCTTTAAGGATGAATGTGGTCTGTTCAGGTATTCCCCCTCACTGCTCACTCCGCTGTCAATAATGGCTCTATCACTCTTCTCCTGCAGCTCTGTGTGTTATTAGAAGCTCACATGAACAAGTGTTAACAGCACTTTGAGCACTCCAACTTTAAAAGGTGAGTCTACAATTTAATTATTATTGTAGCCAAACACCTGTCTTGTGTCTAAGCACTTATCTCTTTTGATCTACTCACAAAATTGCCCTGTCACTAGTCAATTGTTTCTGTAGTATTTGACATATCTGTAGGGTGGGTATTGAGGAGTGCTAGTACAACATTTCATGACACAAAAAAATCAAGTCGAAGTATTTAACAAAAAAAATATAACCACAGAAGCAAGCACATTTTGGGGAATGCCTCGCCCTTCCTCAGGGCTGAAACTATGGGTATGAATGGACTTACAATGAGGCACAATTAAGTTTATGTAAGGGTGTGATCCAAATTGTCAAACCTCGAGTTATCGCAAGCTGTCGATATAGTTGTTAACTACTCCAACAGCTTGCAGTAATTTGAGGTTTGACAGTCTGGTTTAAACGCTTATATAGATTTCTTATTTGTACCTCATTGTAAGTCCATTTATACTCCATTTCAGCTCTGAGGAAGGGGGAGGCTTTTACGCTGAAATGCTTTGGCTTCATTTTAGTACAATACATTTTTCCACTTGACCTTTTTGTGTCATGCATTTTTGTACTGGGTGCTCCTCAATACCCACCCTAGAATTATGCCATCCACTGAGTATTCTCTGAGACACCATCAGAGAGCCATCAGCCTGAGACCAGAGCAAGGGCCATCTACATGGCACCTTCACTGTGTATCAGCCCCTGTGAAGGAGGACTGAATTCTACAATATATCCAATAACATTAATACCTCACCCTTATTAGTCTTATCACACCTATACATCAGCTATCTAAAGTGTCTGACATGGTATGCTTTATCTTTTAGTGTAGTAAAATACCTGCCATGTGTCGAAGCAATCATCATCCCTCTTCAATCCGCTCACAAAACTGTGTTGCTATTAATTAGTTTTTTTTAATGAACTTTCTCTGAGATGCTTTAATGCTTTTATATTTAGGTGTAGTAAAGCACCTATCTTGTCTGCTTCCCATTTCAGTCTATTCTATTTGGTATGTTAACGTACTGTCCTGCTGCTAGACAATTTCTACCAAACCATACCTTCGGGCTTTAGCTCTGATAAGCTTGGAAAAATTGGGTGTATTGGGATGGTGGGTAGGGGTGCAGGGAATCTGGTGTAATGTTGTGTAGAGTTTTGGGTGCACACTGTTTATTGAACTACTAGCTCTTGTGACTCAACTTGACCAGGGGCAAATTGACTCAAATGTCATGCATTCTAAATGGCCCAAAAGTTGCGGTTCTGTCCGAATGCCAAAGCTAAATATTCGCCTTGAATTCATGATTGAGGCAAGACCAAATCTTATCTTTGCTCACGATCAGTGTGGTCAGCAATGACACAAGGACAACCTGCATATTCATCTGAACAAAGGGGTGCATTAACTATAAAGTGCAGAAGAAAACTAATATTCCAGGTATGTATTCAGCACAAATATTAAATATATTTTATACAGAACTGGAAAAGTAGCTGAACATTTTTTAATATTAGCCATTTATTATTATTACTATAATACAGGATTTATATAGTGCCAACAGTTTGCTCAGTGCTTTACAATATAAAGGGAGACAATACAGCAATGATACAGTTCAATACAAGAGGGTTAGGAGGGCCCTGCTCCTTGGAGCTTGCAATCTAACATCTTCCTTGACAGTAACGCCCAAACTATAAGAGGGAGGGTCAGCAGAGCTCTATTGTTTGGTCCCCAAACTGCAGCTTTTTGCTTGTGGGCACTATTCTTCCCACTAATATGATGGGACACTATTCCTTTCATTAACGCCAAATATGAGGCACTATTCCTTCCACTGACACCAATAATGGGGTATAATTCCTTCTACTGATAGGGCGTAATTCCTTTCACTGGCACCAATAATGGTGCAAAGTTTCTCCTATTGACATCAACGAAGAGACACTATTGCATCCGTTGGACACCATTGATGGGGTCCCTGGCTAAAACCAACAATTGGGCATTATACCTCCCACTGATACCAATGATGCAGCATTATTCATCCACCCATTGACCATAGGTGCTAGGTCATTTTTTTTTCTACTCCCATTGACCACGGAGTCTGGGGCATTTTTGCTTCCACTGGCCACAGTCTAGGCCCCATAAAGTCTGAAGGATAGTGAACTGAGCCTAAGATTAGGAAGTGTGGGAGTCCCTAAACTTTAAAAATGCTGTTAGTATAACACTCAACCTACTTACAGGATGGGAAGGTGCAGGGATGACCCTAATCCCTAGTGTGTTTTTTGCTCTTTAGTTCATTTGCATGCTAGAATAGTTTCTGGACCAGACTGCTCAGCCTCATGGTAGTCTGAAGGGGGTTCAAGAACCTTGCAATGATGTCTGTTAGGGATGACTAGATCACAAAGGCATTCGCAAGGGGCAGTTGGTGACGGAATATTCATGGAGTCGGTTCTCCACACTGTAATACAAAGGGGACTGCACTGTAAAGGGGCACTGTATTGATTACAGTGCCACTTTACAGCACAGTCCCCTTTATATCACAGTGCCCCCTATATATATGCAAAGAGATGGCCCAGTCCAGCAAAGCGACATCTCCATCCAACAAAGAGACGTCCCCATATAGCAAAGAGACATCCCAATCCACAAAGAGATGGGATGTCTCTTTGCTGGACAGGAATGTCTCTTTGCTGGATGGGGATGTCCCTTCTTAAACTGGGCTGTCTCTTTGCTGGATTGGGATGTCTCTTTTGATGGACTCAACCTCCCCACCCAGCAAAGAGACCGCTTCTCCAGCAAAGAGACAGCTCGTCCAGCAAGAGACAGCCCGTCCAGCAAAGAGACAGCCCCTCCAGCAAAGAGACAGCCCCTCCAGCAAGGAGACAGCCCGTACAGCAAGGAGACAGCCCATCCAGCAAAGAGACAGCTCAACCAGCAATTAGACAGCAGAGACAGCTCATCCAGCAAAGAGACAGCCCGTCCAGCAAGGAGACAGCCCGTCCAGCAAAGAGACAGCCCGTCCAGCAAAGAGACAGCTCAACCAGCAAAGAGATAACCCGTCCAGCAAAGAGACAGCCCAATACACCACCGCTACAGCCCTGTTACAGTGTGCCTGCCAGTGAAGGAGAGAGGCCACTGTTGCCCCTTCAGTGCAGCTGTGTACAGGGGCCAGCCAAAGAGGTGTCTGCATGTTTTTCGTGACTTCCTGCTGAAAGAACCAAAATATCTAATTTCATAGGATCCCTACCTGTTACCTCCTCTTTTGGTGGTAACAATTTTTTAATTCCCTGAAAGAACAGAGCTGAGGTATCACCTGCATGATATTTATTGAAATGTGTGGCAACATTGGTTGAATGCTTTTCTTCAAAATCATCTAGATGATTATGTAGGCAGTTCCTTAAGCTCCAAGTGGTATGATCCACATACTGAATTTGACATAAACCACAGGTGATCACATACACAAGACTTCTAGTGCTGCAATTGATGAAAGAGTTTATTTTAAAACCACTGTTATTACTCACACAATGTTCCGATTCACCTCTCATCACTAGTGAATAGGGACATACATTAGCTCCACATTTGAAATACCTTTTAAATTGAAGGCAATGTGAAGCTTTACTAGAAAAACAACTAGGGGATAAATACCTCCCTAATGTAGGAGCGCTACGTGATACCACTTTAATCCCCTTGGCTAGAATTTGTGAATCATTAAACAGCACAGGCACATATCTATTGACTATAGTTTCAGTCTTATTGAATTTTGCATTGTATGGAGTGGAAAAAACATCACCTTGATAGGTTCGAGCTCTATCAACTAAAAGTTCCCGATGTCTGGTCCTCGCTATATGTAAACACCTGTTGAGAACCAGTGCAGGGTAACCCCTTTGTTTTAAACTATTCCACATCATTGTTGCCTCTATTAGAGTTATCATCACTACTGTGTACCCTGCAAAGTCTGAAAAAATGACCTACAGGGATTCCTTTAATAGTGTGTTTGGGGTGATTCAGCTCTCAAATGGGTTTTTGCCAGATGATGGTTTTCTATACAATTTGGACTTCAATTGTCCATCCTTGCCCCTAAAGGTAAGATCAAGGAAAGACACAAAGTCCATTTGTTTCTATACACCTCAGGTTCAAATGATTTGTATTTAAATATGAAAGTTTGATGACATTGTCATTCCACAAATTCTGTTGGTAAAAGAGATTAGGTCATACTGGAACGTGAGTACTCTCATGGAATACTTATCTTTAGAACAATTTTCCTGTGAAAAATTACAAGAAATTCTAGTGCTGCAAAAGGATATTACATCTTTGCAGAATGATATAGTATTTAAGGATCTGGACTTTCATTTGAACAATAAATTAGATAAATTATAAAAAGAGGTGACTGCTGGAAAAAAGGTGAAAATGCTAATGGATCGTTTGGACTATGAAATTTATAATTTATAAGTGTGGAAGAAAGCAATCCATTTTGTTTGATCACGAAAAGCTTTTAAAAACGAGTTTGTTTTGCAGACATGGACTGTTTAGCTCAGGGGTCCTCAAACTTTTTAAACAGGGGGCCAGTTCACTGTCCCTCAGACCGTTGGAGGGCTGGACTATAGTTTAAAAAAAAAAACTATGAACAAATGCAGACACAGTAGAGGAGATGACCAGAGACTGCGAACATAGTACATGAGATGACCAGAGACTACAGACATGCAGACATACAACGGCAGCGGGAATACTGGGCTGGCAGCTCCATAAGACACACAGACATTTCCCCCAAGTGTGTCGTATGGAGCAAAATATACGGTAAATGCAGGACACCTTGTTGGGTCAGATCTGTGTACAATGTAAAGAGAGAGGGGGGGGGAGAGAGAGGGGGGGGAGAGAGAGGAGTGAGGGGAGAGAGAGAGGGGGGAGAGAGAGAGGGGGGAGGGGGAGGGGGAGAGAGAAGAGGGGGGAGAGAGAGGGGGGAGGGGGAGAGAGAAGAGGGGCGGAAGAGGGGGGGAGAAAGGGGGGCGGAGGGAGGGGGGGAGAGAAGAGGGGGGAGAGAGAAGAGGGGAGGGGGCTAGAGAGAAGAGTGGGAGGAGAGAGGGGAGGGGGGGAGAGAGAGGGGGGGGGGGAGGGGGAGAGGGAGAGAGAGAGAGGGGGGGGGGGGAGGGAGAAAAAAAGAGAGGGAGGAGATCGATCATCTATTGCACTTATCTAGGGTCTGTGGCTGTGATACCCGACATGCAGCGATGGAGTCTCCTCTCTTGCTCCCCCTCTTCATGGTCAGCTCTAGGCTCCACCCTCTGGCCGTGACGGTTGCATGCACTGATCAGAATAGATGGCCGGCTGGCTGCAGAGAGGCCAGGTGAGTGGTGCCGATTCATAAGCCAAGCCCACCTTCCCCTGTTCTAGAATTGCTGATTCCGCCCTCCTGCCTCCCGCCCAAGCCCTGCCCAGCTCTTCTGACCTGCCAAACCCTAGTCCCTTGCCTCGCGGCAGATACGCCCCTGCCCGGCGGCCGGATAAATGTCCTTGGTGGGCCGCATTTGGCCCGCGGGCCGTAGTTTGAGGCTTCTGATTCACCACCTGACTCTGATGGTAGGTGTGATCCTATCAGTTCAGTCACATTTAAATGGGGAGAAAGAAGAAAAAGAAAGGTTCAAGCTTAAGAAGACAAGGCAGGGAGGAAGAAAACATAATTATTAATGGCAATACTCATTAGCAGCTCAGGTGATAGACAAGACAGTAATCTATGATGTATTGAAACTGTCCCAAAGATCCATGACAGAGGATGAGGTTTCTTGTTTTTCCAAGGGGTTATCTTTTTGTCCAAACACATTTTAATTTTTTTTTTGTAAAATCCTTGATGTCAATAAATTTTTTTTATCTGTCACATTAAAGTAATACTAAAGGTTCTGCTTTAAAAAGAAAAATAGCAAACATGTCATACTTACCTCCTCTTCTTGGTTTCCCCGTCTGCACTCCTGGCTTATCCCCCCTGCTGAGTGTCCCCAGAGCAAGCTGCTTGCTCTGTGGGCACTTGTGCGTGCTTGCTCCTGAGTCACCTCTGTGTGTCCATAAGACACACAGAGTACTGCTCAGCCCTGCCCCCAGCTCTCTCCTCACTAGCTGTGTTGACAGCAATGGGAGCCAATGGCTCCCACTGCTGTGTCTCAGCCAATGAGGAGGGAGCGAACCAGGAGAGTCGCTGTTCTCGTGCAGATCACTGGATTGAGATTGGGCTCAGGTATGTATTAAGAGGGGCTGAGGGGGGAGCTGCACAGTGAAGGTTTTTTTAACTTCATGCATAGAATACATGAAGGTAAAAAACCTTTAGTCTTTACAACTACTTTAAGAAAGCATTATTTTGATCTTCCAGGTGCACTAGAGATTGAAGAGAATACGAGTAATCAAGATATCACGGGAATCTACTGTGTTAGATTTTGAGGATTTATGTTCTGTTTGTGATCCTGAAGATTTGACTTCGGAGTCTGTTCTTGATTTTGCTATGATATTCCTTATGAGATGTCCATACCTTTTTAAATTGAGATCTGACTTTTACAGTATCAAATCAAAAGCTAAAAACATGGACCAGTATCAGAAGATAGTTGAAGTAGCTTCTAAAGTGTCTCATACTGGTTATGTTATTGCTGATAATTTAACCCCACAGGAGCGGATGGCTTTAAAGAGTCTTAGCAGTAATTCCAGCATTGTTATTACGGACTCTGACAAGAAAGGATCGGTGGTAGTGCTGGATGCTGTTGCATATCATCAGTCCATTATCTGACAGTGACACCTATGTTAAGTTTAAAGGGGATCCTACTAAGTCTTTAAAAATTCTCATATCCTATGTAAATTAAAGAGATTTTTTCAGCTGGGTACTAGGAAAACAGTAAGGTTAAATCACAAAATTAGATGTATGACATTTGTATGAATGAATAAACTCTGTTTCCATGAATGAACAGTGGCCTTTTTGTGTGGAGTTGTCCCTAGAAGCTGTGCATTTATATATATTTATATGTATTCATTATATGATTTCACGCGTTCATGTGTTTTAAATTTTGTGTGAGTTTTTCTCTTTCTTTTGTGCAGGCAGCACACAACAGATTATTAGCTGCTGTGTGGTTCATCATTCTATTGACGTTCACCTGCTTATGGGTGGATGTTATTGCACTATATACTCGATTTGGTGATGAGTTTGTTTAGTCAGCTATGATTAAAGTTTGGTACACATAGTCTGTCCGAATAGGATCCAGATGAAATTCAGATCATATGCACAGCTGTCCTTATTACAGAAGTTGGCCTATGGACCGGCTTTTGGCAAAAGTATATGCTGGAAAATCAGCACCTGATCAGATCGCTGTACTCATCGCTTATTTAGAACAACGATCTCCATTTTTTTTCTTTTTTCGTTAAGCCTGCTGGGGGTTGAACGAAGAAAAATCAGAATGTATGTACAAGGCATAAGCACAAAATGTGTTAGCTGTTTTCTTCTGTATTCCTCTGTTGTAGCTTGTGGTTGTGCTTTTATTCAACCATCCACAATCAAGGTGCTTTAAGATGTGTGGTGGACTACCATTTTTGTCTTTCCTATGCAAATGAGGAGTTCTAACTGCTTTCTGACTTTCCCATCTGCATACTTGCTCCCTGGTGAGTGACTCAAACCTACTGAAGCCAGAAACAACCAAGCAATTACCATTTTGGAAACAGATCAGCAATGTCATCCCCATTAATTCATCATTACTTGTTTTCTTTAATAGACTATAACTAAAATGTAATTTTATATATTTTTAATGAACTAACCTGTAAAAATGTGTTTTATTTCGCCTTAATAACATTCTGCTCATTATAAAATAATGCTCAAACTACTGATGTCTTTAGTAGGCACAAGTTAGACTGTATATTTCAGAATGACCCATCTAAAAAGATACAAGTATCACACTAAAAATATACAATGTATCACACTTCATCATTAAGAAATCAGTCATATACTGAATTTTGCACTGGATGCACAAGAGACTGGGCAGTGTATGTAATAAACGTGGCTGCAAGGCATGTGGCTGTGTACTTATATTGGCAAGCATCAGCATTTTATCTTAGTAACCCTACACTGGACATTATCTTATGTGGATATTTTGTGTTAACATGTATTTACAATTGTAATATTAGATGTGGATAAAGGTGGTCATGTTCTTTTTGGGCATACAACGTGTCCCCCTGCTGACATCAGTAGGTACTGGTTTTTGAATGTTTTTGAAATAATACTAACTGTACAT
This sequence comes from Staurois parvus, assembly GCA_951230385.1. Taxonomy (NCBI): domain Eukaryota; kingdom Metazoa; phylum Chordata; class Amphibia; order Anura; family Ranidae; genus Staurois; species Staurois parvus. Next base: position 117,994 of record CATNWA010015227.1, on the reverse strand, counting down.
TTAATTACACAGCATACTGTATTTTATTTTTGGCTTCTCTAGATATGAGCTATGTTGGGCTTCAGGTTTTTCTCTGTAGTAAGTGTTAAACCCAGATGTACAGTCCAATAACTGTGATGTCATGTACAGCAATAATTACATATTTTACATTAGGGTTGTTATATTTTAATAACCTTTGTTATGTCCTACATAAATCATTCTTGCAGAGTCAAAATGTTTTCCTATATCTGCACCACCAAATGCTCGAGTGATAGATCCAAGAAATGAATATTCTAATGGAGATAATATAGAGATAGCGTGTGATCCTGGATATCAGTTGTATGGTTCAGAAAAAGTTCTATGTAAAGATGGAAAATGGCAGTCTCCTCCTTGGTGCATAGGTAAGTCTTCAATTCTAATTTACGTTTGATATATTTCAATAAAAATGAGAAAATGTGATCTTTCAGTAGATCCTCCAGTTTCAGGGGCACCAGTGACAAGAACTCTCAGCTTAAGTTGACACTCACTTTGCATTTCAAATGACATAAGAGGGAATGAAACAAGAGGAGTGGAAATACCCCAAAATAGGTGGACAAACCCAAACCTTTGCTGAGAGGATGAGCTAGGTGCCGCTCCAGATTCTGGGGTTTTTACAGACTGTGAAGTTGGCATCTTTCCCCAGACTGGACCGGCTCAGGGACATCAGCAGACTTCAGTCCGCTGTCAGCTGACAACGGGAGTGCAGAACGAATTGAACTTCTGTGATCCACATGAGAAGTTTAGCTAAAAGAGCTTTGGCTGTACTTCTCCTTTAAGCAGCATATTGCTTTTATGAGGCATCAATATTTGTCAGCTGCCTCCATTGATTTCAATAGTAATGCTCTATAACCACATCTCACCAGCACCTATAGCGTTTATGGCATGTTGGGGAAGCATTTAGAAAGTGGTAGCTGGAGAGACAGTGGGGGCTCCTATATCCCAGAATGCATTGGGAAATAATAAAGAACTAGGACCAAGCAGATTTAGCCACTTCCTGTTTGTATAGAGCAGCCGTGTGGTAACACCATTTACTTCTGTGTGCGGACAAAAGCATCAAATAGCCAGCCATAATGACAGTGCCAGACAGGAGCAGATGGATTGAGCATTATTTTCAATGGTGAAGCTTTTTGTGTCAGCAAAGTTGAGCTGGACCAAGCCAGATGTCAAAGATCAAAGTATTCAAATCCATCTTGCAGAGAATTCACAAAGATGTTTGCTATCACACCACAACTTAAACACTCCTCAAAGCAGATCATTTCCTCTACATCACTTCACCTTTAAGCAGTTCCCACTAGAAAAACAACATTTCCATGGGCATTAAGCAAGTATTCCTGATGTTTTTTCAATGCTTCATAAACAGAACATAATCAAAATCTTAGACAAAAACATGAACACACCAAACATGGTATAGTGATCATTGCTTCATTCCTCATAATAAACACATGTTGGAACAAGCCCTAAGAGTAGTTAGGTTTAGACGTGTGATTTGTTTCATTATGGATCGAAATCTAGATGACATTTTTGTTGTTCTGACATCCGGATGTATCCAAATCTCCGAATCACAAAAGAAGTTAAATTCAACAAATCCAAAATAAATTATTAATTTGTTTCATTCATTTGCGACTTCAGAGGTTTTTGTAAGTTCAATAATATGTGTCACAATCTGTATTCTTATGATTGGCCAAAGTCGCAAGCAAGTTACATTAAAATTGCAAACAAATCGCAAAGCATCCAAGCTGCATCAAAGTTGCAAGCATGTCACAAGGAAATCGCAATGAAAAGTTACACTGGAAACATATTGAATAAATCTGAATCTTCCAAAATAACATCCAAAATACAAAGTGATTTGGAATAATGAATACTTTTGCATGGAAGCACAATTGTATGAACACAAATTATTTAGAGAACGCATACAGGTGCAACCAAGTGCAAGCGTGTTTTTGCATGCGTCATGTGTAGAGCCACTCATTCTATACAATGGGCTGCCCTATGCACAAGCAACACAGAAATTAAACTCCTGAATTTTCCAAAAAGATGCCACACCAAACCATAGGCTTTTGCTCCACCATGTAGTTTGGTGCTGTCAGGAATGGACTGGCAAATAACGGTGGGACTCACCTGCCTTGTGGGCTGCAGTACCAGGGCTGGCCAGCGGGTGCTCTCAGCAATCAGAGACTCACCCCTGCAGTCAGCCAAAACACCTGAAGCTGATTGCAGGGGTTGTATTTAAGGAATGGCCAGACTCACAGTCAGTGCCTTGGTGTGTGTTTTTCCATGGGCCCCTGTATCTTGTAACCTGCATTCCTGTTCCTGCCTGACTTGTTGCCGACCCTGCCTGATCCTGACTTCTCCTGACTTCTCCTGTTTGATCCCTGGCTTGTGACCCCGACCATTCTCTGCCTGACCCCCTGTACCGACCTGCCCGTTAGTTGCTGTACCCGGCTCGTGACCTGACTACTCTCCGCCTGCTCCTCCTGTACCTACCTGCCCGATAGTTATGGACCCGGCCTGCCTGACTACGTTGTGCTCTATATGTGTATGTACCTGTGTATCTATATCAGTTTAGGTTTGGGTTTGTTTCACCTTGTTGTATGTATTTGTGTTAGCTTGGGGTTTGGTGCACTGTGTTTATATTTGTATTGTTAGTCTTAATAAATTGTCTTATTTATACCATATCTGAAACCTGCGTTTCCCTGTGTCAGTCCACACACCTCTGGTCATACCCGGAGCCCTGACATTACACCAAGGCCAAAAACCTGACCAGAAGTGGCTGCACAGGGAGGCCATCTTGGCTTATTGTTGCTGGGAAGGATGGATCTTGATGAGGTGGTATATTTATCTCTGCTAGTGTTTGATGACAAAGACTATGCTTATCAGACTCTGAAGGAATATACCCGGGATCAACTACTAGAGTGTATAAGGATCGCTCATTGTCTAGTATATCAGGGCACAGAGTTTTCTGAGGTGCAGCCATTGATCTAGGTTTGTGCTGAGTTGGCTCGGCCCTGTACCCCTGAAAGCAGGAATGACTTTTTTCCCCCATTTAGTGTGGATCAAGTGGAATCACTGGTATGGTTGTTGGAGGATGATCCAGATTGTTTCCATGAGCACTATGCAGCTTGTCCATCACCTGTGCTTATGGATTGCATAAACGCAGTGCAGTCCTTGATCAGACAGGCTATGTGTAAGCTGAGTTTTGTTAAACCAGTACTGCAGACATGGACAGATTGTTACACCCAGCCTCAGTCGGCTTGCAACATCATTCCTCTGCTCAAGGCACTCTTCCTGCATCCCCGACAGCACCCCCAGTGACGGCCCAGTATACTCTGCTAACTACCACATACCAGTCCCCTGCTCCCACTCACTGCACCTATCCTTTCTTTAACCCTGTAAAGAAGTCCTCTGTAGCAACTGCTCCCTCCTCTGTTCCATCCTCCAGCTCTTCTCTGTCTTCAGGTGCTCCATTCGTTTACAGACCTGCGTTTACTTACAGTACTCCAGTAACTAAAACCAGAACAAAGCAAAAATTCTTTCCAACCAGTACCATCCTGCCAGTATCCAAACTGGTCAGCCTGCCGTCTGAGAACCCGCCTTCTGTGGTTCAGCCTGGTACCTCGGCACCCGCACTTCAGCCTGATGTCTCTACCCAGCCTGATGTCTGTACCCAGCCTGATGAACTGATCCAGCCTGATGATCCTATCATGCCAGATGACTCGGTGCCCGCAGTCTTGCCAGATAACTCGGTGCCCGCTGTCTTGCCAGATGACCTGATGCCTGGTGACCCGATGTCCGCTGTCGAGCCAGACGATCCAATGCCTGATGACCCAGTGCCCGCTGTCATACCTGGTGACCCGATGCCCGCTGTTGTGCCAGTTGACTCAGAGCCAGCTGTCATGCCTGGTGACTCGGTGCCCACTGCCTTGCCAGATGACTCGGTGCCCGCTGTCGAGCCAGATGACCTGATGCCTGGTGACCCGATGCCCGCTGTCGTGCCTGGTGACCCGATGCCCGCTGTTGAGCCAGAAGACTTGGTGTGCACTGTCGAGCAAAACGATCCAATGTCTGATTACCCGGTGCCCGCTGTTGTACCTGGTGACCCGATGCCCGCGGTCGAGCCAGATGACCCGATGCCCACTGTTGAGCCAGACGATCCAACGCCTGATGACCCAGTGCCCGCTGTCATGCCTGGTGACCCGATGCCCGCTGTCGTGCCTGGTGACCCCGATGCCCGCTGTCGTGCCTGATGACCGATGCCCGCTGTCGTGCCTGATGACCCGGTGCCCGCTGTCGAACCAGATGACCTGATGCCTGGTGACCCGATGTCCGCTGTTGAGCCAGACGATCCAATGCCTGATGACCCAGTGCCCGCTGTCATACCTGGTGACCCGATGCCCGCTGTCGTGCCAGTTGACTCAGAGCCAGCTGTCATGCCTGGTGACTCGGTGCCCACTGCCTTGCCAGATGACTCGGTGCCCGCTGTCGAGCCAGATGACCTGATGCCTGGTGACCCGATGCCTGCTGTCGTGCCTGGTGACCCAATGCCCGCTGTTGAGCCAGACGATCCAATGCCTGATGACCCAGTGCCCGCTGTCATACCTGGTGACCCGATGCCCGCTGTCGTGCCAGTTGACTCAGAGCCAGCTGTCATGCCTGGTGACTCGGTGCCCACTGCCTTGCCAGATGACTCGGTGCCCGCTGTCGAGCCAGATGACCTGATGCCTGGTGACCCGATGCCCGCTGTCGTGCCTGGTGACCCAATGCCCGCTGTTGAGCCAAATGACCTGGTGTCCACTGTCGAGCAAGACGATCCAATGTCTGATTACCCGGTGCCCGCTGTTGTACCTGGTGACCCGATGCCCGCGGTCGAGCCAGATGACCCGATGCCCACTGTTGAGCCAGACGATTCAACGCCTGGTGACCCAGTGCCCGCTGTCGTGCCTGGTGACCCAATGCCCGCTGTCGTGCCTGATGACCCGTTGCCCGCTGTCGTGCCTGATGACCCGGTGCCCGCTGTCGAACCAGATGACCTGATGCCTGGTGACCCGATGCCCGCTGTCGAGCCAGACGATCTAATGCCTGATGACCCAGTGCCCGCTGTCATACCTGGTGACCCGATGCCCGCTGTCGTGCCAGTTGACTCAGAGCCAGCTGTCATGCCTGGTGACTCGGTGCCCACTGCCTTGCCAGATGACTCGGTGCCCGCTGTCGAGCCAGATGACCTGATGCCTGGTGACCCGATGCCCGCTGTCGTGCCTGGTGACCCGATGCCCGCTGTTGAGCCAGATGACCTGGTGCCCGCTGTCGAGCAAGACGATCCAATGTCTGATGACCCGGTGCCCGCTGTTGTACCTGGTGACCCGATGCCCGCGGTCGAGCCAGATGACCCGATGCCCACTGTTGAGCCAGACGATCCAACGCCTGATGACCCAGTGCCCGCTGTCATGCCTGGTGACCTGATGCCCGCTGTCGTGCCTGGTGACCCAATGCCCCCTGTCGTGCCTGATGACCCGGTGCCCGCTGTCGAACCAGATGACCTGATGCCTGGTGACCCGATGCCCGCTGTCGAGCCAGACGATCCAATGCCTGATGACCCGGTGCCCACTGTCGTGCCTGGTGACCCAATGCCCGCTGTCGTGCCAGTTGACTCAGAGCCCACTGTCGTGCCTGGTGACTCAGTGCCCACTGTTTTGCCAGATGACGCGGTGCCCGCTGTCAAGCCAGATGACCTGATGCCTGGTGACCCGATGCCCGCTGTCGAGCCAGACGATCCAATGCCTGATGACCCGGTACTCGCTGTTGAGCCAGATGACCTGATGCCTGGTGACCCGATGCCCGCTGTCGTGCCTGATGACTCGGTGCCCACTGTCTTGCCAGGTGACTCGGTGCCTGCTGTCGAGCCAGATGACCTGATGCCTGGTGACCCGATGCCCGTTGTCGAGCCAGACGATCCAATGCCTGATGACCCAGTGCCTGCTGTCATGCCTGGTGACCTGATGACCCGGTGCCCGCTGTCGAGCCAGATGACCTGATGCCTGGTGACCCGATGCCCGCTGTCGAGCCAGACGATCCAATGCCAGATGACCCGGTGCCCGCAGTCTTGTCAGATGACTCGGTGCCCACTGCCTTGCCAGATGACGCGGTGCCCGCTGTCAAGCCAGGTGACCTGATGACCCGGTGCCCGCTGTCGAGCCAGATGACCTGATGCCTGGTGACCCGATGCCCGCTGTCGAGCCAGACGATCCAATGCCAGATGACCCGGTGCCCGCAGTCTTGTCAGATGACTCGGTGCCCGCAGTCTTGCCAGATGACTCGGTGCCCGCTGTTTTGCCTGATGACTCGGTGCCCGCAGTCTTGCCAGATGACACAGCGCCCGCAGTCTTGCCAGATGACCCGGCGCCCGCAGTCTTGCCAGATGACCCGGCGCCCGCAGTCTTGCCAGATGACTCGTGCTTGAGGTCTTGCCAGATGACTTGGTGCCCGCGGTCTGGCCAGATGACTCGGTGCCATCTCGCGGTCTTGCCAGATGGCTCGGTGCCTGATGTCTTGCCAGATGACTCGGTGCCTGCCGTTCCGCCTGGGGGCCCGCTGCCTGCCGCTCTGCCTGGGGGCCCGGTGCCTGCCGCCCCACCTGGGGGCCCGGTGCCTGCCGCCCCGCCTGGGGGCCCGGTGCCTGCCGCCCCGCCTGGGGGCCCGGTGCCTGCCGCCCCGCCTGGGGGCCCGGTGCCTGCCGCCCCGCCTGGTGGCCTGGTGCCTGCCGCCCCGCCTGGTGGCCCGGTGCCTGCCGCTCCGCCTGGGGCTCGGTGCCTGCCGCCCCGCCTGGTGGCCCGGTGCCTGCCGCCCCGCCTGGGGGCCCGGTGCCTGCCGCCCCGCCTGGTGGCCCGGTGCCTGCCGCTCCGCCTGGTGGCTCGGTGCCTGCCGCCCCGCCTGGGGGCCCGGTGCCTGCCGCCCCGCCTGGGGGCCCGGTGCCTGCCGCTCTGCCTGGTGGCCCGGTGCCCGCTGCTCCGCCTGGTGATCCAGTGTCCAGCCCGACGTGCCTCTGTCCGGTGTCCAGCCCGACGTGCCTCTGTCCGGTGTCCAGCCCGACGGGCCTCTGTCCGGTGTCCAGCCCGACGGGCCTCTGTCCGGTGTCCAGCCCGACGGGCCTCTGTCCGGTGTCTAGCCCGACGGGCTTTTGTCCGGTGCCCAGCCCGACGGGCCTCTGTCTGGTGCCCAGCCCAACGAGCCAGTCTTTGATATCCCGCTAGTTACCGAACCTGGGCGGTGGAACATTTTACCCAGCTAGGACTGTTTGGAGCGTCCTGAGGCCGCTCCTTGAGGGGGGGGTACTGTCAGGAATTGACTTGCCAATAACGGTGGGACTCACCTGCCTTGTGGGCTGCAGTACCAGGGCTGGCCAGCGGGTGCTCTCAGCAATCAGAGACTCACCCCTGCAGTCAGCCAAAACACCTGAAGCTGATTGCAGGGGTTGTATTTAAGGAATGGCCAGACTCACAGTCAGTACCTTGGTGTGTGTTTTTTTCCATGGGCCCCTGTATCTTGTAACCTACATTCCTGTTCCTGTTCCTGCCTGACTTGTTGCCGACCCTGCCTGATCCTGACCTCTGCTGACTTCTCCTGTTTGATTCCTGGCTTGTGACCCTGACCATTCTCTGCCTGACCCCCTGTACCTACCTGCCCGTTAGTTGCTGTACCCGGCTCGTGACCTGACTACTCTCTGCCTGCTCCTCCTGTACCTACCTGCCCGATAGTTATCGACCCGGCCTGCCTGACTATGTTGTGCTCTATATGTGTATGTACCTGTGTATCTATATCAGTTTAGGTTTGGGTATGTTTCACCTTGTTGTATGTATTTGTGTTAGCATGGGGTTTGGTGCACTGCGTTTATATTTGTATTGTTAGTCTTAATAAATTGTCTTATTTATACCATATCTGAAACCTGCGTTTCCCTGTGTCAGTCCACACACCTCTGGTCATACCCGGAGCCCTGACAGGTGCACACATTTACAGATGTTTCATTCATTTTCAGTACTGCTCTCCTGCACATAGTACAGTGTCATACACTCCACACTCATCATCTGCACAGCCTGCCACTATCTCCTTCTCTCCTGCACACAATACTCACTATCCTGCACATACCACCATAGCCTCCATTCTACTCTCCTATGCATACTACTGTCATACACTTCTCATTACTTTTCTGTCCATACTAACTCCCCTTATACCCTCCACATTGTTCTTACATTTATTACCCAGCATACGCCACACTGCATCCCCACATACTGCTCACTGTCATACCGCCCACACTCCTCTCCTGTACATACCGCCCACTGTCATACCCTCAACACTCCTTTCCTGTACATACTGCCCACTGTCATACCCTCCTCACTTCTCTCCTATACATACCACCCACTGTCATACCGTCCACACTCCTCTCCTGTACATACTGATCACTGTCATACTCTCCACAATCCTCTCCTGTATACACCTCCCACTGTCATACTCTCCATACTCCTCTCCTGTACATACTGTCCTCTGTCATGCCCTCCCCACTCCTCTCCTGTACATACTGCCCACTGTAATTTCCTCCACACTCCTCTCCTGTACCTACTGCCCATTGTCATATCCTCCACACTCCTCTCCTCTACATACTGATGTCCTGCACATAGTACAGTGTCATACACTCCACACTCATCATCTGCACAGCCTGCCACTATCTCCTTCTCTCCTGCACACAATACTCACTATCCTGCACATACCACCATAGCCTCCATTCTACTCTCCTATGCATACTACTGTCATACACTTCTCATTACTTTTCTGTCCATACTAACTCCCCTTATACCCTCCACATGTTCTTACATTTATTACCCAGCATACGCCACACTGCATCCCCACATACTGCTCACTCTCATACCGCCCACACTCCTCTCCTGTACATACCGCCCACTGTCATACCCTCAACACTCCTTTCCTGTACATACTGCCCACTGTCATACCCTCCTCACTTCTCTCCTATATATACCACCCCACTGTCATACCGTCCACACTCCTCTCCTGTACATACTGATCACTGTCATACTCTCCACAATCCTCTCCTGTATACACCTCCCACTGTCATACTCTCCACACTCCTCTCCTGTACATACTGTCCTCTGTCATGCCCTCCCCACTCCTCTCCTGTACATACTGCCCACTGTAATTTCCTCCACACTCCTCTCCTGTACCTACTGCCCATTGTCATATCCTCCACACTCCTCTCCTCTACATACTGATCACCGTCATACCCTCCACACTCCTCTCCTGTACATACCGCCTATTGTCATACCCTTAACACTCCTCTCCCCTACATGCTGATCACTGTCATACCCTCCACACGCCTCTTCTGTATATACCACCCACTGTCATACCCTCCACACGCCTCTCCTGAACATACTACCCAGTGTCATATCCTCCACAGTCCTCTCCTGTACATACTGCCCACTGTCATACCCTCCACGCTCCTCTCCTGTATATACCACCCACTGTCATACCTTCCACAGTCCTCTCCTGTACATACTGTCCTCTGTTATGCCCTCCACACTCCTCTCCTGTACATACTGCCCACTGTCATACCCTCCACAGTCCTCTCCTGTATATACTACCTACTATCATACCCCCCACACTCCTATCCTGTACATACTGCCCACTGTCATACCCTCCACACTCCTCTCCTGTACATACTGTCTAATGTTATACCCTCCACACTCCTCTCCTGTGTATATACCCTTTTTATTCCAATACTGCATATACTGTTCACTTTCATATCCTCCACACTCTTCTCCTGTACATACCGCCTCCTGTCATACCTGCACATCCCTTTCCTGGAATCCACTGCCTGCAGTGTTCCTTTAAAACCTTAGGATCAATATACGTGTTTACTGTTAGTACCAGTGTTTTTGTTTTGTTTACTTTACAACAACAGCTCTCTTATAAATGTGTAGCATTACCCCCTTAGGAGTCACTGAAGTTTGGGTCCCCCTATAGCCCTGCACAGCCAGACAACACACATTTCCCTCAGTCAGACTTGTACCCAGAAGACAGTAACCAGTCTTCTAGCTTGTTTTGAAATTTTATTAGGGGATTGAACTTGGGTGTAAGGGGTGTATTTGATGCCCAAGGGTAATGGCAACAGAGGCCACACTCCTTAGTAACCACTGTATGTACAAGTCTTTACAGCAAAAAATTTATCTTCCAGAAAGCTAGCCAGTGTCTTCCATAGTATTGCCCCAGACCCTCGATGAATCCTCTCCTCATCCAGCTGTACTGGGTGAATTTCTGAGCAGGAGATCCAGTGCCTGCCACTGCAGTGTGAACAGTCCCAGGTAAAAAGATAATCCAGTGCCTCTTTCCCCTTACTGGCCCAGGGGTTGCAGGATTACTCACTCAGTTTTTCTCCTATGCTTCTGGTGGGTTTTTGGCTGCTACCCGGCCTTCTAGCTGGGCCGCTTCTTCCCTGCTGCACAGGGGGTCCTCTCTCTGGGGGCTGGTGAAGTCCTGAGCTTTCCTCCCTCTAAGGTCCTCTGCCATATGGGCTCCCTCCAAGGCTCCTGCTTTCCAGCCTCACTTCCTCTCCATCTTCTACCCAAACTCTCCTGCTACTGAGCAGGCTCAGTCATTCTTAAGGGCTATCCTGGCCCCAATCCCTGTTGGATTGGCCAGGATCCTTTTAGAGTGAAAACCAGCCACTCCTCACTCCCTCCCACTGTGTGACAGATGCAACCAGGACAGGGGCTTTTAGAGGACTGCATGCTAGCCTTTTGCCTACTGGCCATGGCCCTGGCATCTGAGAGGGGCTCTATTCTTTTGGTGGCTGCCTGGGGGGACCTTTGGAGTAGTTTACTTCGGATTCAAGTTCATGTCTCCCCAAAACACACAGACTCTGAGAACTGGAGCTCCTGTCCTGGTTGGGTCTGTCACATTTCTCCCCCCTCAAAAGTCAACTAGCCAGGTCACAGACCTCCACCTGATCTGGACATGCATTAGTCGGGCAGAGTGAACCCACAAAATCATTCCACACAATCCGCATTCTTGGCCACAGGGAAATGTTATTGGTAGGTGAGGAGCAGAGGTCATGAACCCTCTGTACGGTTGCCAGCACTGGGAGGTCTTTATCATTCTGGGCTTTGGTCGACTGCTGAGTAGAGAGGGCAACTTTCCCAACTCCCTGGAACTGTGAAGACATGGTAGGTGCTGGACAGAGGCCAGTGGCACTCTGCCCTGTTGCCAGCGCTTCAGCTGGGGACCCCACATCTTCCATTCTGGCTGACTGTTTGGGAGGGAGGACGACCCCCTCCTCTTCTGGACTGTGGAACTGCTGCTGGTAAGATGAGTCTTTTGCTCTCCTGTATCCTCATCCGGCTGCTGGGATAACAATTCTCTGGTACTGTCTCCCTGGTGTATGGATCCTTACTGGGGATGTAAAACAGTTTCCTCCACTCTGGCTGATGTTTGGGCAGGGAGGACGAACGTTTTCTGTCCCAGACTGTGGATCTGCTGCTGGGGAGGGAGGATGACCACCTCCTCTCCTGGACTGTGGATCTGCCGCTGGGAAGGATGACTTTCTTATCTCCCGGGTCCTTGAACTGCCACTGGAGAGGGTGGGTGTCAGGGATCCCCTCGATCCCTGCCGCGATGGTCCCGGTGCAGGCGCACTGCACCGCCCTGTGCAGGGACACGGGCACTAGGTCCGGGCCGGCCACGGCGTTCGAGTTCGCGCATGCGCAGTAGAAGCCGCGGCCGCCCGCTGGGCACCAATGGCAGCGCAGGGCGGGATATTTAAATGTCCCTGAGCTGTCATTTCGGTGCCTTCTGGTCTTACCTGTTCCCTGTGTATCTGAACCTGTGCCTAGTAAGTTATTTGACCCGGATTGTTCTTGACCTGCTGATTTCTCCTGCCCAGACCCTTGCTTTGCCTGACCTCTCTTCCTGGATGCCCCTCATTAGATTTGACCTACTGTTGCTGACCTGGCATGTGACCCGACGATTCTCTGCCCGCTCCCTTGTACCTTACCGTCCTCTACGTTACCAACTCGGTCTGTCTGACTTCGCACTTGCTCAGCCATCCATCCATCCATCCCATCGGGGTCACCCGACCTCCTCACATCTGGCTCTCCCTGGTTGGAGCCCCTGGTGAACACCCCTACCACTGACAGGTGTGCTCAGTAGTGGCGACCTGGTCCCGGGGTACTACAGGTCCATCCCCACCATCAGGGGCTCTGGTGAACAAGTACCCTGGGGCTTAGACTCCGCGCTCTGGGCGCGCCTGACCAGTGGAGTGCTAGTGGTGCCGCCCGGCGGTCCCTCACAGTACCAGAAGGCCCCATGACTGAGCCACGAGGAGGACCCTCCCCAATGGAGGAGGTTTGCAGGCACCTGGCTACCCTGACGCAAGCAGTAAACACTTTGCAGGACAGATGTTTGCAGATTGAGAATCGGTTTCAGGCCTGCACCATATCTGTTCCTATTTCACAGGCCCCGGCTCCTGCACCCCCGGTTGCAGCAGCCCACGAGCCGGCTCCTGGGCCTTCCGCATCACTCCCTATGGCGGAACCCTGAGTACCCCTACCTGAGCGCTTCCACGGGGATCGCACACGCTTCCGGTCATTCCGTGACTCCTGTCTGCTCTATTTTGAACTACAACCACAGACTTTTTTGACAGAATCGGTGAAAGTGGGGTTTGTTATCTCCCTGTTGCAGGGGGAACCCCAAGACTGGGCCCACCGACTAAGGGGAAATAATGACCCCCATCTGGTGACGGTTGACAACTTTTTTAATGCTATGGCCATCTTATACGATGATCCACAACGGGCGGCCTCGGCCGAGGCCACATTATACGCACTCCGACAAGGTCGGCGAGCGGCTGAGGAATACGCCTCTGACTTTAGGCGTTGGATGGGAGACACTCGCTGGAACGAGTTTGCGCTTTTGCACCAGTTCCGTATGGGCCTATCTGAGGCTCTGAAAGACGAGCTCGCCCGGGTGGAGGTGCCTGAGACAGAGGACTTGATTGCACTCACCATTAAAATTGACCGTAGGCTACGGGAGCGCAGATTGGAGAGGTCTGGTCAGGGTCGCAGAAATACCTGGGGGTCATTCCAAGGAGCCAGTCAAAATACTAGGCCAAACTTCCAGAACCTGCCGTCTGAAGATGCTCCCGAACCCATGCAGCTAGGCCTGGCACGGCCTAAACTACCGCCAGAGGAACGCCAGCGCAGACGCTCCCAGAACCTGTGTCTCTATTGCGGTGAAGCTGGTCACATGGTACGTTCCTGCCCGCAGAAACTGAGTAAGTTCACCTCATCTTCTTATCTATTGGCAATATGAATCCGTCCCAATACTTAGTTGTCCCCCTCTCCTTTCAGCTTTCAGAAAGGACCGTGGAGGTGACGGCCATAGTTGATTCGGGGGCATGCAGCTGTTTTGTGGATATCAATTTTGCTCACCGGCAGGGTATCCCCCTCCGTCCAAAGGAGAAGGGGTTTCACATCTTTTTGGCTGATGGTTCCCGGATAAAGTCAGGGGTGGTTAACCAGGAGACCCCTTCCATTGTGACTTCCATTGCCGGTCAGCACCGGGAGCTCCTCCGCCTGGATGCTATTGCATCACCCCTTTTCCCAGTCATTCTGGGGCTCCCATGGTTGCGGGCCCATAACCCCCAAATTGACTGGGAGACTGGGGTTGTCTCGTTCCCTTCCCCATACTGTCGGGAACTGTGCCGAACTTCGGGCCCGGAGGTCCCCCAGGTCCTCCTGTGCTCTGAAGGGGATGCCAGCCTAAAACAAGTGATTCCTGCAGCCTATCATAAGTTTCTTGATGTGTTCAGTGAACGGGGAGCAGATACTCTACCCCCCCCCACCGCCCATATGACTGTCCTATTGATCTGTTACCCGGTTCTGAAATTCCCTTCGGGCGAATTTTTCCCCTTTCTGAGCTAGAATTAGGGGCCCTGAAGGATTATATTGAGGACAGCCTCCGGAAGGGATTCATCCGTCCCTCCACTTCCCCAGCAGGTGCAGGGATCTTTTTTGTAGAAAAGAAAGACAAGACTTTGAGGCCATGTATCGACTATCGGGAACTGAATAGGGTCACAATCAAGAACCGTTACCCATTACCACTGGTACCAGAATTATTCCAGAGTTTAAAGGCTGCAGTAGTATTTACCAAGCTGGACTTAAGGGGAGCCTACAACTTGGTTCGCATAAGGGAGGGGGATGAGTGGAAAACGGCCTTCCGCACCCGTTTCGGCCATTTCGAGTACCTGGTCATGCCTTTCGGGTTGTGCAATGCGCCGGCCACCTTCCAGCACTTTGTAAACGACATCTTTAGGGACTTCCTGGACATCTTTGTCATTGTCTACTTAGACGACATCTTGATTTTCTCATCCTCCCTGGGGGAGCACAGGGTACATGTAACAAAGGTGTTGGGGCGGTTGCGGCAGCATGGGTTGTACGCTAAAGCAGAGAAATGTTGCTTTGAACAGGCTAGCGTTACATTTCTGGGTCTGATTATCTCCACCACGGGGGTCGCAATGGACCCTCAGAAGGTCTCTGCGATCCTAGATTGGCCTGAACCCACGGACAGGAAAAGCGTCCAACGTTTTATCGGGTTCGCAAACTTCTACCGGAAGTTCATCATCAAGAACTTCTCGGGTCTGGTCTCCCCCATCACTCAGTTAACCAAGCTTGGGACGCATTCAGATGGACGCCAGAGGCACAGGAAGCTTTTGAAGCATTAAAGAAGTTATTTACCTCGGCACCCATTCTGGGTCATCCTGACACCTCCCTGCCCTACATCTTAGAAGTAGATGCATCAGAAAACGCGGTTGGCTCCATTCTTTCCCAGCGAAAGGGCGCCAAGGAATTACTTCACCCAGTAGCATTCTTCTCACGGAAACTTACCCCTGCGGAGAAGAATTACGACATTGGGGATCGAGAACTACTGGCTATCAAGACCGCATTAGAAGAATGGAGGTACCTGCTGGAAGGTGCCTCACACCCCATCCTGATATTCACGGACCACAAGAACCTGGAATATCTGAGGACCGCCAAACGTTTGCGCCCACGACAAGCAAGATGGGCATTGTTTTTCTCGAGGTTCCAGTTCCACATCACATACAGGCCGGGATCAAAAAACACGAAGCCGGACGCGTTGTCACGCATGTACGAGGACGCCAAGGAGATCCCAGTACCTGACACTATTCTGCCTGCAGGAAACTTCTTGGCTCTCCAGACGAACCTTCGCTCCGAGATAATGAGAGCGTCCACAGCCATGTCTACCTCCGATGGGGCACCCCTCCTGAACAAGGGGGGACTCCTATGGGAGGGAGGACCGGATTGTGGTGCCGGAGGAAGCCCGAACCCTAGTCTTGGGACATTGCCATGACCACCCGATGGCAGGACATTTTGGCCCGGTCAAGACCTTGGAACTTCTCCGACGTTCCTTCTGGTGGCCGGACATGGCCAAGGATTGTAAGAGTTACGTGGGCTCCTGTGTCATCTGCCAGCGGAACAAGCCTACAAGAAATAAGGCGTGGGGCCTGCTACGTCCATTGCCCATCCCTGAACGGCCCTGGCAGAAGATCTCTATGGACTTCATAGTCGAGCTTCCACCTTCACTGGATCACACAGCAATTCTCGTGGTCGTGGACCGTTTATCCAAGATGGCCCATTTCATTCCTTTACGGAAGACTCCATCAGCAGCCGAGACGGCGCAAGCTTTTATTCGAGAGGTTGTTAGACTGCATGGGGTCCCCGAAGACATCGTCTCGGACCGAGGGGTGCAGTTTACCTCGAGATTCTGGAGGGCATTGTGCAAGGCCCTGGATATCAAGCTTTCCCTGTCCTCGGCATTTCACCCTCAGACCAATGGTCAGACCGAAAGGACCAATCAGACCCTAGAGCAATACTTGCGATGCTACACATCATTCTCTCAGGACGACTGGGTGGCACTTCTCCCTTTGGCGGAATTCGCGTACAACAACGCTTGCCATTCAGCAACAGGGCAGTCCCCGTTCTTCTCCAACTATGGGTTTCACCCTATCTTCCTCCCGGATTTAGTCCCGGAATGCCCAATTCCAGCAACACAGGATGCACTAACCTTTTTTTGCTTCAAACAATAAAAAACTACAGGAAGCCATCAGTCAGGCCCAAGAAGATTACAAGAGGGCTTTTAATAGGAAGCGAAGAGGGGATCTGGTGTTGTGGCCCGGAGAGAAGGTTTGGCTGGCTACTTCTAACTTGAAGATGCTCTGCCCATCAAAAAAGTTGGGACCTAAATTTATAGGCCCTTTTTGCATTAAGCGGATGGTCAATGAAGTGGCCTATGAACTTGTCCTCCCTGAGACACTCAAGATCCACCCTGTTTTCCACGTGTCCCTGCTGAAGCCGGTAGTTCCTGATGCCTTCCCGGGACGGGAATCCAGGCCCCCGGAGGCCATTACAGTCGAAGAGGAAGAAGAATTTGAGGTGGAGACTATCTCGAAGTGCCGACGAAGGGGGGGCCAGACCCAATTTCTCATCAAGTGGAAGGGCTACGGCCCTGAGGACAATTCGTGGGAACCAGCCCATAATGTCCATGCACCCAGACTTGTCCGGAGGTTTCTTTGTGATCACCCGTGGTGGAGAGATCGGGTGGGCATCCGGAGGTTGCCCGTAGGGGGGAGGGCAATGTCAGGGATCCCCTCGATCCCTGCCACGATGGTCCCGGCGCAGGCGCACTGCACCGCCCTGTGCAGGGACACGGGCACTAGGTCCGGGCCGGCCGCGGCGTTCGAGTTCGCGCATGCGCAGTAGAAGCCGCGGCCTTCCGCTGGGCACCAATGGCAGCGCAGGGCGGGATATTTAAATGTCCCTGAGATGTCATTTCGGTGCCTTCTGGTCTTACCTGTTCCCTGTGTATCTGAACCTGTGCCTAGTAAGTTATTTGACCCGGATTGTTCTTGACCTGCTGATTTCTCCTGCCCAGACCCTTGCTTTGCCTGACCTCTCTTCCTGGATGCCCCTCATTAGATTTGACCTACTGTTGCTGACCTGGCGTGTGACCCGACGATTCTCTGCCCGCTCCCTTGTACCTTACCGTCCTCTACGTTACCAACTCGGCCTGTCTGACTTTGCACTTGCTCAGCCATCCATCCATCCCATCGGGGTCACCCGACCTCCTCACATCTGGCTCTCCCTGGTTGGAGCCCCTGGCGAACACCCCTACCACTGACAGGTGTGCTCAGTAGTGGCGACCTGGTCCCGGGGTACTACAAGTCCATCCCCACCATCAGGGGCTCTGGTGAACAAGTACCCTGGGGCTTAGACTCCGCGCTCTGGGCGCCTGACCAGTGGAGTGCTAGTGGTGCTGCACAGTGGGTGACTACCTCCTCTCCCAGACTGTGGAACTACAGCTATAAAGTCTAAGTCGGGGCTCAATCTGAGCTCACTGGGATGTTCCAACTCCCTAACATGTTGAATGTCCTCCAATCTCCACTTCGCTGCACTACCAAAATATGGATCTTCCTGAAGCATCTCAAATATCAATTCCAGGCCGCTGAAGTCATAGCCTTCTATGGGATTGCTGTTCTTCATCCAAGGACACACTTTGGGTAGCATATCATTGCAGCACCTGATACTCATTGTCCAGCACCATTTCTGTGTGGACCAGCCTATACAGCATATACCCCATAATCCATTCCTCCTGAGGATGTTCTCCTAAGAAGGGTATAGACAAGTCCAAATGCAGCCATTACCTATCTAGGAATGTAGGGAGCGTCTTTCCATAATATTCTTGCTCCATTTGGATATCCTCCAAGCCGAGCTTCATACGGATCGTGTCTCTCAATTTCCAGCATGTCCTGGGCAGCAGCCAGGCTTTCCATACTTGCATTCAGCACTGAAACTCTGTTTCCATGGTGACTGGCTCCTGGAACACTTCTTTGATATCACCCGACACTGGGTCCTGGTGGGTTTGGATGTCCCAGACTGTGGAAAGCATCCTGCTTTTCCACCAAATGTGACGGAACTCCTGGGTGATTCCATCAGAGAACCGCTTCCTCGCTACAGGGGCACAGTACTAGGGTATTATAGCTGGGCATTGCACCCAAGACTAGACGTGACTAGCTTAGATGCCAAAAAGGAAATAATTTATTAAACAGAAATACAGTTTTTATACACTCCAGAAATAGGGGCAGTCCCCACAATAAAACAAAAATATTAAACATTGAGATAAACACCCCACACTGATTAGATAACAAGGTGAAAATTACATTAGTCTAATCCTTGTCTATTCCTTAGTCTAATCATGTAGGCACCTCAGAAGGATTTGCCAACAGACAAACAATAGGTGATTTAATTAACTCAATTAACAAATGGGAATGCACACCTAGGTGGCACACAGTGGAAGAAGATAGTAAACACATAACACTTAAATAAAAAGATTGGAGTAAGAGTCCTGAGCATGAGGTTGTTTTGAGCTGATTATATCAACATCTTCTTAGAGTCTCGAAGTCAAAGAAGGAGGGGGGTTGAAGCTGAAATGCTAACTTTGGAACAGAGACCCCAAATCTGTATCCTGGTCCTCCAGTTTGTTGGTTTTGGGGAGACATGGACTTGAATCCAAAGTAAACTACTCCAAATGCTCCCCTGGGCACCCACAAAAGAATAGAGCCCCCTCAGATGCCAGGTCCATGGTCAGTAGAAGAGAGGCTAGCCTGCAGTCCCCTCCAAAAGCCTTTGTCCCAGGTTGGGTCTGTCACACACTGCTTCTAGAATGTTCTCCAAAACTCTAAAGCAGGGGGAAGTCCAGAGAGCTACGGCTCTGCAGAGCCTCTCAGCCCCTGACCCAAATTTGACCCCTACTATTACACCTGGGCTGCTACTCTCACTCTAGTGAGGAGAGACCCAGCCAGATCTGTAAGTAAAAGCAGCACACATACACTTGCATGCACTTGTTAGGCACACGGTTAATCCCTTGATTGCCTCCTAATCACTCCTTTACTCCAGCCAGTGTCATTAGTACAGTGTACAGTTTGTCACTGATCACTGTATTAGTGTCATTAGCAATGTCATTGTCAGTTAGTGTCCCTCCATGCCAGTGTCAGTTAGAGCCAGACTGCGGCACGCTTTCACAGTCACAATATACTGTAAGTCGCTGATCACTGCCTTTACTAGTATACTGTCTGTACATATCAATATCTTGATCACAATCAGAACTATACTAGTGTTCCCAAAAACTCAGTTTGGCTTTTATCAAAGACATGTAGCAGAATACATTTTGGCCGAAATTTACAAACAAACAGATTTAATGTTTTATGAATTTATTTTTATTGGGTATGTTTTATGACAAAGTAGAAAATATTGGGTTTTTTTTTATTCAAAATGTTCAGTATTTTTTGTTATAATAGAAAAAAACCTGGTGGTGATCAAATGCCACCAAAAGAAAGCCCACTTTGTGTGAAAAAAGTTCTATAAATTGAATTTGCATATAGTGTCACATGACCGAGCAATTGCCAGTTAAAGTAGCAAAGTGCCAATAGCAAAAGTAATGTCTTGGTTATGAAGGGGTAAAACCTTCTGGAGGTCAGTGGGTGCAGGAGGTTCATTTGTTTACATTATTTATGTTGACATTTAGGGCCAGTTCACACCAAAACATGGTGAAATAAATCTGCATTTTGTACACATTTTGCACACACCGTGCTCAAAACGCATTGCAGTTGCAATCTGCAGCAGGTGTCAACGCTAAATGAATGATACCCCAAATGAAGTTCACAAATGCAGTTTGTTTGCCTACACTAGATCACTGTGTGTTTTTATAGTGGGCATGCACTTTTGCTGTTCGGCACAGTTTCAGCCCAATTCAAGACTGATGCAATGCGGTTTGACCGAATCACATGTGAATCACACAGGAATGCACAGCATGGTCCTTAATTCACAAGGGTGTCTTTTATATGAAAAAATGCTTCTACTTTGAATAAGAGGTGATGTTTATGTTTTTAGAGAAAAAACGATGCAAAAGTTATCCACCACAAATAACTAATGGCGAGATCAGTGAAGAAACATTAGCAAACCAATATTATTCTGGAAGCAAAGTGAAATATATATGTTCAGATGGATATCACATCATTGGCTCTGATGAAAGTAAATGTATCGATGGAAAGTGGCTACCAGCACCTACCTGTGAAGGTAAGAGGCTTTATAGAGTTTCTTGTCAAATATTGGAATGTTTCCAGAACACAGTAATACTTATTATAAAGTTGAAATTTCATAGTAGACCTAAAATTACTTTCTCACTTAACCTGTTTCACATTGTCCATCTCCACGCTAGCCTAATATGTAGAAATGTTTGCTGTGTGAGATGGCATCAACATGTCTGGCTCTACCCTACATGTTTCGTTAATAGATGACGTCTCCAGGGAATCTGAGGACATACAAATAGAAATGGTACCAAATTCCACTGGTTGTTTGTAACATGGGAACCTTCTTATCATCTGCCATAGCCTCCCCCCCATCTTTCCCCATTCCACCCACCAATAAGTACTGACCCAATTCTGATCGGTCTACCCCGTTATAATCTAATTCTCTCCCCTCCCCCCTTCATCTATTGAAGCATGTATTGCAGAAACATAATGTCACCATCATGCACTGTGGCCAGCAGATTGAAGCTCTCCTTGAGAGAAGTGGAAGCTATTTTTTAACTAGAAAGGCCTAATACTCACTCTTGGTGCCCTGCTGCTCCAAGGACAACTGCTGCTTCCCTCTGCAGCCCTCTCCAGGGAGAGGAATAGTTTCAGGAGGTTTCAGTACAAGAATCACTGCTTGCAGCCAGCAAAGTACCATGGGATATGCAGTCCTTAGAAAAACATGCAGGAAATCCGGGAAGTTGTGGAAAGAAATGGCAAATAGACAGACGAGACCATGTACAGAACTATCTAGCAGACTCTGTTGAATAAATTAATAGCTGTGATCAGAAGCTGACAAGCCACTGATCACAGCTTTTCACCTAAAATGTGATCCCCCACCACCATTGCTTGTCACTGTCCTGCCTCATATCCTCTGCTTCCACCACTGTTCTATGATCCCCAGCAGCTCTGTCACCTCCCTTTCTAAAATTCCCCTGCTGCTCTGCTCCCCCCCCCCCTTCTGCCTTGAACCCCACCCCCACTGCACCATTCCCTCAGCACCCCCACAGTGCTGCTAGCTTCCCCTCCTCTCCCTCCCACTGACTGTCAGCTGCTCCTAGAGCACAAGAGGATAGGCTTCAGGGTAGAGTGTGGGTGGGGCTGTTGAAGGATAAGTTGACCTTTAAGAAAAAATAATAAATGCACATTTTCTTGCATTGATCAGCAGATAATGGGTTCAATAATACAAATAATCAAAACTGTGAAAAATTATATGTGAAAGTCCAAAGAAAAAGTCCCAAATTAAAGTCCAATGTCCCAAAAATGTGAAAAAATTATTATTTACTCAAATTTTATACATTTTCCAGCTTGCTCACATCTTCTGTGAAAAGCATTTTATAGATCCACTCACCAAATGCTGTGAATTCCCAAACTGGTATGGCTTTAAGATGCAAAAAAATTCAAGCCTGCAGGTGGGGTGTGTGGTGTCCTCAGAGATGATATCACTCTTTGTGATTTCACACTGACTCTCCCTTCCCAGATATTTCCTCATATAGCTAAAAACATAAAAGAAAAAGATGCCAATGATATATTGCTATATACTGATAAAAAATATATTTTATAAAAAATGCAAAAAAAAAACCTTCCTTACACTCACATAAAGTAATTAAGCCCCAATTACCATAGGGTCATTTGATTTCCCACATCACAGATGGTAATCCACCCTTATCTTCCTCCGAGCCTCAACTCTCAAGCCTTCACTCATGGTTCCTCCTTAATTTACCCCGAATACATTCTCATAGATGGATGAGAAAAATGCAAAAGAAAAAATACCAAAATAGCGTAATACTGTTAAAAACTATTTAATACTCAAGTGATGCGCCAAATGCATTAACTTTTTCAAACTGAATAAAAAGCCTTTTTGTATATAAATCAGGACTCATCAAACATGTTCCAATAGCTCCTCTGACAATTCCAGCTAGGCACACACAATTGCTCAGCTTTGGCAAAGAAGAACTGGCAAAATTGTAAAATCAGAACTCTTTGCCCACACTAATGATGGCCGCGGTACGCCGGCCTGCAAAGGATTTCACACGTACAGGGTCGGAACCGGAAGTTCTGACCCTGCAATTACGTTTGCACAAGTATGACAATACATGTTTTGTATTGAGCTTTTGCTCAAAATTATGAGCATGCACATACATATGAGTATGTGCCAGCCTTCTCCTTCCAACATGTACTGAGGTTTTCTTACACTTCTGTACAGAGCACTTCCTGTTCATTCACTCTGCACTGCAGCTGAGGATTCGGAGATAGAGATTGAGAAATATAAGTTCTCAGTTTATAACCCTGTTTCAAAAGAGAAACATCACTGTACAATTGCTTGCCTACTACTGACCTCTGTATGCTGCCATACATGCTACTCACCTCTGTACACTTCCCTACATACTACTGACGTCTGTACACTGCCCTATCTACCAGTGACTACTCCCAAATGCTAAGTGGGTTCTTGCCCTGTGAGTACAAAAGCAAAGTAGTCTCTCTCTCTGTGGGGGCAAATACAAAGTGTTCTCTCTCTCTCTCTCTGGGGGGGGGGGGGCAATGCAAACTGGCCGGTCTCTCTCTCTCTCTCTCTCTGGTGGTAAATGCAAACCAGTCTCTCTCTCTGTCGGGGCAAATGCAAGGTGGTTTCTTGCTCTGTGGGGGCAAAAGCAAAGCGATCTGTCCCTCTCTGTGGAGGCAACACAAAGCAGTCTATTTCTCTCTTTCTGGGGTCAAACGCAAAGCGGTCTCTCTCTCTCTCTCTGTGGGGGCAAACAACACAAAGTGGTCTCTCTCTCTGTGGGGCAAACACAAAGTGGATAGGTCCTTGTAGAAGGCCAGACCTCACTTGCATACAGCCCAGGAAGATGGAGACTGGAGGGAGATTGGTGTCCAAATGAAATCTGCCTTCCTACTTAAAGTGGTTGTAAACCCTCTTAGTGTATATACCCAGTGAAGTGAATATCCTCAGATGATACAGAAATTAAATAAATCCTCCTACATACATTTTACTTACTTATCTGCAGACTTCTTTTCACTGCATCCCTTCAAAAGGGCTGATTTTAGATAAAACCCTTGTTCAGCTGATTGGAGGAAAGGAATATACCCCCCCCCCCCACCCCCACTCACACCTCACAGGAACTCGCATAGCTGTCCTGTGAGTAGACAAGCCAGTAACGTATCATCCATGGGTGCAGGGTGTTCAGACGTGCCTGGGGGGGGCACTGTGCTGTGAATACCCTGTACCCATGGATGAGATTTATCAGGAGATTCTCTCCTCCTCTCCCACCCGCAGCTTCCAGCTGCTTCATTGAAAAGCCATACAGGGAGATCGGTGCTTGTCAGTGCCTCCACCGCTGAACCAATCATCCGTGCTGTCCATCAGATTTCTCTTTGCGGGCCCCCCATTTGCTCCTCAGTGCCCAGCCCACTCCCCAATCCTCAACACCGATAGTCTAGATCTGCTCTGCCTCCCCCTGTGCCCATCCACACTCCAGTCCATGCTGTGCAGAAGAGAATTTCCTTTCCCTTTCCTTTTCCTTTCCTCCTCTATCAACTCCCTCCCTTTCCATTTTCTTCCTTTCTTTTTTTCCTTTCCTCCTCTATCCACTCCCTCCCTTTCCATTTTCCTCCCTCCTCTCATTCCCTTTCCATTTTCCTCCTTCCTTCTTTCCTTCCTTTCCTACCTTCATCCACTCCTTCCATTTATCTCCTTCCTCTCCCTTTCTTTCCATTTTCTTCATTCCTTCCTTTCCTCCCTTCATCCACTCCCTCCATTTCCATTTACCTCCCTCCTCTCCCTCCCTTTCCATTTTGTTCCTTCTTTACCTTCCTTTCTTCCCTCATCCACTCCCTCTCTTTCCATTTTCTTCCTTCCTGCCTTCCTTCCTTTCCTTTCCTTTCCTTTCCTTTCCTCCTCCTCCATCGACTCCCTCTCTTTTTTTTTTTTTTTCTTTTTCCTTTTCATTTTCCCTTTCCTTTCCTTTTCCTCCATCCACTCCCTCCCTTTTCTTCCTTCCTTTCCTTTCCTCCATCCACTCCCTCCCTTTTCTTCTTCCATTCCTTTCCTCCTCCATCCACTCCCTCCCTTGTCTTCCTTCCTTTCCTTTCCTCCATCCACTCCCTCCCTTTTCTTCTTTCCATTCCTTTCCTCCTCCATCCACTCCCTCCGTTGTCTTCCTTCCTTTCCTTTCCTCCATCCCACTCCCTCCCTTTTCTTCTTTCCTTTCCTTTCCTCCTCCATCTTCTCCCTCCCCTTTTTTCCTTCCTTTCCTTTCCTCCTCCATCCACTCCCTCCCTTTTCTTCTTTTCTTTTCCTTTCTCCTCCATCCATTCCCTCCTTTTTCTTCCTTCCTTCCTTCCTTCCTTTCCTCCTCCATCCATCCCCTCCCTTTTCTTCCTTCCATCCCTTTCCTCCTCCATCCACTCCCTCCCTTTCTTTCCTTCCTTCCTTTCCTCCATCCATTTCCTACCTCCTTCCTTTTTTCCTTCCTTCCTCTGTCCCCTTCCTTTCTTCTTTCCTCCCTCCCCCCCTTTCCTTCCTTACCTCCCTTCCTTCCTCCTTTTCCTTGCTTCCTTCTTTCCTTGCTTCCTTCCTCCCTTCTTTTCTTCCTTCCTTCCCCCAAATCTCTCTCCCTTCTCTCCTCCTCTTGCCTGTTTTGTCCTCCAGCAATAGCATTAATGAGTGCAGCCAAAGAAGTTTAGTTTTTTGTCATCAGCTATGGTATTAATTGGTCCCATGTGGTGACATCTGATGTAAGGAGGACTGTGATAGGGATATGTGATATAAGAGGGTACAGGTTCTGTTTATTCATCCCAATCTAATGACAGCCCAATATATACTAGTGGTCCCTGTTCACTCCCTACTGACACTGTCCACTGCCCCCACAAAAATCATTGTGAAAAAAATAATACAAAAATAAATTGTAAAAAATAATACATTAAATAATAAAAATAAAAAAAAAATCTGAAACCCACTCCATTGCTCTACTGACACCATCCACTGGCCACCCAACAGCATTTTGAAAAAATGATAAAAATAATAAAACATTAAATTGTAAAAAATAAAATAAAAAATAATAATAATTATAAAAAGAGAGAATGACTGACACCATCCACTGCCCCACTGACACCATCCTACACATACTACCCAGCGCCATATACTTTGCACTCCTCTCCCTGTACATACTACCCACTGTCACTGTACACTCCACGCTGTACATTTCCCTATATAACATGACCACATTTTGCACTATGTAAGTCATCTCAGACACTATTTAACCACACCCCTTTTAAGCCACACCCATTTAAAAGTGCTATTTAAACCACACCCACTTTTCACCTCATTGCGCTTCACGCAACACATTTTATCTTTATCTCTGCCTAGGACCCACTTTTGATCTTGCACACGTGCACTAATTTCATGATACGCCCCAGAGACAAGCTGTGTGCTGAGCTCCCTCGCCTGTCACAATTATATCTCACATGTTGGTGAAAACTTCTCAGAAGTTAATCATGTTGATAACAGAGGAAATTTACTCCACTTAGAGCTTTGGAGAGAGCCAAGTAAGCACTACAGATTTATGTGCTTTGTTCAGATTTTATGACTGAGGTTTTCAACCACTTTCAGCATGTTTTTGGGGGTAATTAGTTATCAATATGTTTTATTATAGGTTTATTCTCTTTTTACCTCTTTGTACAGTAAGCTGGAGATAACTGTTTGTCTCTCCAAAAGCTGCTAAAATGTATCTTTTAGTCTTAAAAGGCTAATTCTGCTTCTGTTTTTGGAAGCAGCGTTGTCTGCCACCATGTTAAGGAGCTTCACTCTTTGTTGTATTGTCAGACCAGAGGGGCAAAAAAATGACAAATTTCTAAAGCTTTTTGGTTACAAGCTTTGTATGGAAATCCCTGTGGAAGTTTAAATAAATGGTGTGAATCCTTTTTATACATACTTCAGCATGGAAGTGTATTCTGTCAATGGGGTGCACTTTGTAATGGATTCTGACTTTCTGTTTACTACTATCACCAAAAGCAAATGAGATTCCAAAACAGGAGTAGAGGTGAATGTTTAGAATTGGGACATGAATTCTGGTGATTCTGGTGGCTACCAAGGATTTCCCCTCACTTTCTGTGGTGGCTATGGAACAGAAATTAGGGGATATCGCTCCAGTCGGACATAGGTGACAAACACTGATGGGTCATAATTAGAGATGAGCGAATTATTCAAAAATTCGATTCGGCTGATTCGGGCGAATTCGAGGAATAAATTCGATTCGAGTCGAATATATTCGTTGCGAATTTAACTTATAAAAAGGGTGTTTCTAGGCTTCAGAGAGCCTTTATATTAGTGCAGAACACTGTACCTTTAATTTAAATGCCCTTGGAGTCTGCTGGGGAAGAGAAATAATACTGTCAGTCAGTATGACATGCAGATGAGTGCCGTCGATCTTAGAATCACCGCACACTTCACTTATTTGGGCAGTCACGGGGCCAAAACCAGAGTGTGGAGCCACAGTGTGGCGGTGGAGGCAGCAGCAATGGGAGGCCATACAGCACCCTATGACAAAATGGAACCCACCAGCAGTGTGAGGAGACCTGAAAGTGGCACATGGCAGAGTGTGGCGATGGAGACAGCAGCAATGGGAGGCCGTTACAGGGACCCATGACACACTCTGGACCTGGCAGCAGCATGAGGAGGCGGTACAGGGGCCCATGACAGATTACAGGCCTGGCAGCAGCATGAGGAGTCGGTACGGGGGCCCATGGCAGATTACGGGCCTGGCAGCAGCAATGGGAGGCCCGTAATCTGCCAGCACCCTATGACAAAATGGAACCCACCAGCAGTGTGAGGAGACCTGAAAGTGGCACATGGCAGAGTGTGGCGATGGAGACAGCAGCAATGGGAGGCCGTAGGGACCCATGGGACCAGCATGACACACAGGGACCTGACAGATTACGGGCCTGGCAGCAGCATGAGGAGGGGCCTGGCAGCAGCAGGGGGCCCGTAATCTGCCAGCACCCTATGGAACAGCATTGACGGGCCATGGCGATGGAGACAGCAGCAATGGGAGGCCGTACAGGGACCCATGACACACTCTGGACCTGGCAGCAGCAAGAGGAGGCGGGGGGCCCATGGCAGAGTGGCGAAGCGTAAGCAGCTTAAATTGAAGGCCATACAGAGGCCTATGTTAAAAATAATTGTGTCAGGAACTGGTGGTTTGAAATCCAGACTAATCCACGCCTGATTCATTTTCACAAACGTGAGTCTCTCCACACTTTGGGTGGACAGTCGTGTCCTCCGCGGAGTTACAATACCTCCTGCCGCACTAAACACGCGCTCCGATGCCACGCTACTGGCCGGGCATGACAGCCTTTCAAGGGCAAATTCAGCTAGTTGGGGCCAAAGGTCAAGTTTCGTTGCCCAGTAGTCAAGGGGATTGTCTACCTCGGTTGGCAGGGTGCTGTCCAAGTAGGCCCAAGCCTGTTGTTTGAGCTCCTGCTCCAGGTCCACCTGATGCTGCTGCTGCTGCGGCTGGTTAGTAGTTTCCTCACTGCGCTGGTGAAGAAAGCTACTCATCATCGACTGCAGACTGAGGCAGCCGCTGCTGGTGGAGCTGCCACTGCTCCTACCACCCCACCCCTCCCCTGCTGCCATGGCAGCGGAACGCGAGCACACAGGGCCCACAGTGTCTGAGGATGGACGTTGGCGCAGAAAGGCAGAGACCAACTGACTACATAGGTGGTTTTTATAGTACGTTATTTTGGCCTCCCTCTCAGCAGGTGTGAAAAAGGCCACCATTTTTGAACGGTAGCGAGGGTCCAACAAGGTGGACAGCCAAAAGTCATCCCTCTGTCTGATGGTTATTATTCGGCTGTCGCTACGCAAGCAACCGAGCATGCTATGGGCCATTTGTGCCAAGGAATGCGAGGGACTCCCTGCCTCCATCTCCACAGCATACTGCCACGGTGCGTCTGGGTCCTCTGTCTCCTCCTCCTCCTCTACCAGATGCTCCTGCTCCTCCACTCCTGTCCGCTGAGTGGAAAAACCACCCATTTCACACTCAATAATTCCTGAGCACCAATGTCCTCCTCTACCTCCTCCTCTTCTTCCTGTCCTCCCCCACAGGGGTCATGTGGCGTTGAGATCTGTGCGCCACGTCTACCGCACCCTGACCAGCCATTGTTAACAGCATTTGTTCCAGGACGTGCAACAGAGGAATGACGTCGTTCATCCCCATAGTCCTGCCGACTCACGAATAGCGTGGCCTCCTCAAAGGGCCTGAGCAAGCGGCAGGTGTCACGCATGAGCTGCCAATGGCTGACATCTAAGTTACACAGGGGAGTACCTTTATCCGCTTGTAACATCAGGAAATCGGTGATGGCCTTTCGCTGTTCGTAAAGGCGGTCTAACATATGTAGGGTTGAATTCCACCTTGTTGCAACGTCGCAGATCAGATCAGGCGATGCTGTGGAATTCCGTTCTGCCGCTGCAGCTCAAGGAGGGTGTGCTTTGCGGTGTAGGAATGGCTGAAATGCATGCAAAGTTTACGTGACATTTTAAGGATGTCTTGCAGTGGGATGGTGGATTTTAGGAACCGCTTGACAACCAGATTGAACACGTGAGCCATGCATGGCGCATGGCACAACCTTCCTTCCTTGACGCAGAGCAGACACCATGTTCTTTCCGTTGTCGGTCAACATGGTTCCGATTTTCAGTTTGCGCGGAGACAGCCATCTGTCGATTTCTCTGTTCATTACACTCAGAAGTTCCTCCCCTGTGTGACTACGTTCGCCAAGGCATACCAGGTGCAGCACAGCGTGACACCGTTGCGCCCTGCACATGTGATATGCCGGTCGGGTAATGGGACTTGGCACGGGGGTGGCGGCTGGGACACGGCGGAAGAAGAGGTGGTAGAGGCGGACATCTTTGCTGGACCAAGGACGTGCAAACATGGAGGCAAAAGCGGCGTGACCTGTCCAAGTTGCTGGTGCGGCTGTGCCGGCACCACGTTCACCCATGGGCCGTTGCATGTACTGTCCCTGAGGACCTGCACAGCAAACGTGCACCGTGAAACAAGTTGTCCAAACGTGGGCGGCTGACTGTCCAAGTCCAAGGCTGCGGCTGTGCCGGCACCACGTTCACCCAGTGGGGCCGTAAATGACATGTACTGTCCCTGACCGTAGTTACAGCTCCACACGTCGGCGCTGCCGTGCACTTTGGCAGAGACCGACATGCTCAAAGACTGGCCCACCATCTCTTCTATATGTGAATGCAGGGCTGGCACTGCCTTTTTGGCGAAGAAATGCCGGCTTGGCACTTTCCACCGCGGCGCGGCACAAGCCATCATTTCTCAGAAAGGTGCTGAGTCCACCACTTGGAAAGGGAGGGACTGCAGCACCAGCAACTTGGACAGGAGGACGTTCAGCTTCTGCACCGTCGGGTGCGTGCTTGCAAACTGTTGTCTCTTGGAAACGGATTCCAAGAAAGACTGCTGACGGAATCCGTGAAGAGGAGTAGCAGGAGAAGGAGCATCTGAACGAGCGGAAGATGCCAACGAGCGACAACTCCCCTCAGCAGAGGTGTTGGAGCCTTGACTGGCTGATAGAGGGCGATTGACGTCGGGTGACGGAGCAAGTAACGGAGCGGGTGTGATGGAGCGGGGGCTGGGTCAGGCAGAACCGCCGTATCTTTATCACGGTTTTCCCAGGCCACCGAATGGCGACGCTGCATATGCTGACGCAACGCTGTAGTCCCAACATGGGCCCCCTGGCCACGCTTGACTTTCTGGCCACATAGTCGACATACGGCTACGTTTACTTCCTCGGGCGGCTTGACGAAAAATTGCCACACCGCCCGAGTAGGAAACTTTGCCCCCGCTACTCCTCACTGGCTGACTGCTACTTCCTCCGTGCACACCGGCACCACTACTGGCCGTGGTGGTAGGCTGCAGTGGAGCTGGTGCTCTACTCCGTGGCCGTTTGCCTCCACTGACACTGCTGCGACCCTGCTGCCTCCTGGGCAACCCACCGACTGTTTTGCTCGCTGCCAAGCTGGCACCCTCTTCTCCTGATGATGCGGAAGCAATAGCCTGATGACGACGAGGCTGCCAAGTGCGATCAGCCTCATCATCATCAATTAGGGTCTCCGCCTCACTACTAGCCCCCTCGGCTGCGTGTGGGGGTCAGGAGACAGACCTGTCTCTAGACCGGCTACCAAGCCACTCTCCTCGCCAGTACTTCTTCGCCTGGCTGCTGAAGAGGCGGATGTCTCCCCCCGTTCCTGACCGCCCTCTGTTAGCTCTTCCTCACTGTACAGTGGGGCTGAGCCCACAGCATGCGATACTTCGCTTGGTGAGGGAACAGCAAAGGACAGGGGCAGGTAGAGGACACGTGTGATTTCAGTGGGCTTGCTCCCGGGCCATGCCAACTAACGGTTGTGTCTGACGTACACACCGACCGTTGGCTGTAGGTGTGTCAGAGGTGACCTGGGAAGAGGAAGACGACCGAGCCAACCAATCGATGACGGCAGGGTTGTCGGTGGAGACACGACCGCTGGATGACACCGGGAGCACTGGCCTCTGGCTGCGACTAGTGCTGCCTCGACCCCTTCCTCTGCTGCCACGTCTGCTCGCTCCTGAAACATTGCCTCCTCTGCCACTCCTCTGCGTGTTGTCTGACATACTCTTTAATTCAACGATTCTGTGTCCCTGAGTAACGATTCTGTGTCCCTGAGTAACAATTCTGTGTCCCTGAGTAACGATTCTGCGTCCCTGAGTAACAATTCTGTGTCCCTGAGTAACAATTCTGTGTCCCTGAGTAACAATTCTGTGTCCCTCAGTAACGATTCTGTGTCCCTCAGTAACGATTCTGTGTCCCTGAGTAACGATTCTGTGTCCCTCAGTAACGATTCTGTGTCCCTGAGTAACGATTCTGTGTCCCTGAGTAACGATTCTGTGTCCCTGAGTAACGATTCTGTGTCCCTGAGTAACGATTCTGTGTCCCTGAGTAACCTGTGTCCCTGAGTAACGATTCTGTGTCTGTCCCTGAGTAACGATTCTGTGTCCCTGAGTAACGATTCTGTGTCCCTGAGTAACAATTCTGTGTCCCTCAGTAACGATTCTGTGTCCCTCAGTAACGATTCTGTTCCCTGTGTCCCTGAGTAACGATTCTGTGTGTCCCTGAGTAACGATTCTGTGTCCCTGAGTAACGATTCTGTGTCCCTGAGTAACGATTCTGTGTCCCTGAGTAACAATTCTGTGTCTGTCCCTGAGTAACGATTCTGTCCCTCAGTAACGATTCTGTGTCCCTCAGTAACGATTCTGTGTCCCTCAGTAACGATTCTGTGTCCCTGAGTAACGATTCTGTGTCCCTGAGTAACAATTCTGTGTCTGTCCCTGAGTAACGATTCTGTGTCCCTCAGTAACGATTCTGTGTCCCTGAGTAACGATTCTGTGTCCCTGAGTAACGATTCTGTGTCCCTGAGTAACGATTCTGTGTCCCCTGAGTAACGATTCTGTGTCCCTGAGTAACAATTCTGTCTGTCCCTGAGTAACAATTCTGTGTCCCTGAGTAACAATTCTGTGTCCCTGAGTAACGATTCTGTGTCCCTGAGTAACGATTCTGTGTCCCTGAGTAACGATTCTGTGTCCCTGAGTAACAATTCTGTGTCCCTCCCTGAGTAACAATTCTGTGTCCCTGAGTAACAATTCTGTGTCCCTGAGTAACAATTCTGTGTCCCTGTCCCTGAGTAACGATTCTGTGTCCCTGAGTAACAATTCTGTGTCCCTGAGTAACAATTCTGTGTCCCTGAGTAACGATTCTGTGTCCCTGAGTAACAATTCTGTGTCCCTGAGTAACAATTCTGTGTCTGTCCCTGAGTAACGATTCTGTGTCCCTGAGTAACAATTCTGTGTCTGTCCCTGAGTAACGATTCTGTGTCCCTGAGTAACGATTCTGTGTCCCTGAGTAACGATTCTGTGTCCCTGAGTAACAATTCTGTGTCCCTGAGTAACAATTCTGTGTCTTTCCCTGAGTAACAATTCTGTGTCCCTGAGTAACAATTCTGTGTCTGTCCCTGAGTAACGATTTTGTGTCCCTGAGTAACAATTCTGTGTCCCTCAGTAACAATTCTGTGTCTGTCCCTGAGTAACGATTCTGTGTCCCTGAGTAACGATTCTGTGTCCCTGAGTAACAATTCCGTGTCCCTGAGTAACAATTCTGTGTCTGTCCCTGAGTAACAATTCTGTGTCCCTGACTAACAATTCTGTGTCCCTGAGTAACAATTCTGTGTCCCTGACTAACAATTCTGTGTCCCTGAGTAACAATTCTGTGTCCCTGAGTAACAATTCTGTGTCTGTCCCTGAGTAACGATTCTGTGTCCCTGAGTAACAATTCTGTGTCCCTGAGTAACAATTCTGTGTCCCTGAGTAACAATTCTGTGTCTGTCCCTGAGTAACAATTCTGTGTCCCTGAGTAACAATTCTGTGTCCCTGAGTAACAATTCTGTGTCTGTCCCTCAGTAACGATTCTGTGTCCCTGAGTAACGATTCTGTGTCTGTCCCTGAGTAACAATTCTGTGTCTTTCCCTGAGTAACGATTCTGTGTCCCTGAGTAACAATTCTGTGTCCCTGAGTAACAATTTTGTGTCCCTGAGTAACGATTCTGTGTCCCTGAGTAACAATTGTGTGTCCCTGAGTAACGATTGTGTGTCCCTGAGTAACGATTGTGTGTCCATGAGTAACGATTGTGTGTCCCTGAGTAATGATTGTGTGTCCCTGAGTAACGATTCTGTGTCTGTCCCTGAGTAACGATTCTGTGTCCCTGTGTAACAATTCTGTGTCCCTGAGTAACGGTTCTGTGTCCCTGAGTAACGATTCTGTGGCCCTAAAGTCTCTGTGGCCCTAACT
The DNA here is from genome assembly GCA_951230385.1 of Staurois parvus. NCBI lineage: Eukaryota > Metazoa > Chordata > Amphibia > Anura > Ranidae > Staurois > Staurois parvus. Next base: position 84,892 of record CATNWA010015227.1, on the reverse strand, counting down.
CTGTCCCTCAATACAGACAGGTCTGTCTCTCTTGAATGAACGGAGGCTAATGGAGATTTCTAAGATGGCCGCGATTTATAGCTCCACCATTACACAGTGCTGGCTGGCTGGCTGCTGATTGGCTAATGCGATCACATGTCATGAATGAATGCATTATGGGTCAGCGCTCCTTGTCTGCGCGCCTTCCCAGAGATCCCCGCTCCGTCGCCACACATGTCGCCGCCATTTTTGGGAAAATTCAATTCGTGCATCCGAAGTTGGCTAATCTTTGGATTCGTCGCGAATCGAATATTTCCCAATATTCGAAACAAATTCCACTTCGCCATGTTCGATCCGCTCATCTCTAGTCATAATAACCTGCGGTTACGCAATCATAAATAACATAAGAAATATGTTTTTTTTTACCTTAATATCTACCTTACATTACATTGCTAATTGCATATTGTACTTGTTTGTAGCTTAAATATTGAAATTTGCATTTAAAACTGTAATCTTGTAACTTTTGGAAATGCTAGCAAAAATCTGGTTGTGCCAGTAAGTTCTGGTTGTCATGTCAGTGAATTTCAATCTGGTAGATTGGCAACACTGAGTGACATTTGTTTTATATTTTTCGAATTTGTCTTCATGCCACACAATATTTTATTCCATTTTAAATCCATTCAATAGAGAATCAGGAATCTTTGTTCTTTATGGAGGGCCCCTGCAGAAAGAGAAAGCAGACAGGGGGAGACAGAATTGCAGGCAAAACTGAAGGAACACTGTGATAGGTAGGAGGAAAAAAAAGAAAGAGTAGAGTTTTTGAGGTGAGAGGAGTGGAGTTTTTTGAGGAGAAACTGATGTTCAACAGTTTTAAAGGTAGCAGAGACTAGTTGTACAAGTATTGAGTAGTGGCCATTGGTTTTAGTGGTTAGCACATTTTTAGTGAGTGTTAGTAGGGCAATGTCTGTGAAGTCCATGGCCACAAGTGTATAAAATCAAGCACCTAGGCATGCAGACAGCTCCTACAAACATTTGTGAAAGAATGGGTCGCTCTTGTGAGCTACATGAATTCAAGCATAGTACTGTGATAGGTTGCCACCTGTGCAATAAATTCATCCATGAAATTTCCTTGCTACTAAATATTCCAAGGCCAACTGTTAGTGGTATTATAACAAAGTGGAAGCAACTGGGACAACAGCAACTCGGCCACGAAGAGGTAGGCCTCGTAAAATGACAGAGAGGGTTCAGCGCAAGCTGAAAAGCACAGTGCGCAGAAGTCGCCAACTGTCTGCAGAGGCAATACCTCCAAATTTCATGTGGCCTTCTAATTAGCATAACAACAGTGCGTAGAGAGCTTCATGGAATGGATTTCCATGGCTGAGCAGCTGCATCCAAGCTTTACATCTCCAACTGCAATTCAAAGCATCAGATGCAGTGATGCAAAGCATGCCACCACTGGATTCTTAAACAGTGGAGACGAGTTCTTTGGAGTGTCGAATCAATCCAATGGACGTGTCTGGGTTTGATGGTTGCCAGGAGAATGGTACTTGTCTGACTGCATTGTACCAAGTGTAAAGTTTGGTGGAGGGGAGATTATGGTGTGCAGTTGTTTTTCAGGGGTTGGGCTTTGCCCCTTCGTTCCAGTCAAGGGAACTCTTAAGTCGTCAGAATACCAATATATTTTGGACAATTTCATGCTCCCAACTTTGTGGGAAGAGTTTGGGGATGGCCCCTTCATGTTCCAACATGACTGCGCACCAGTGCACAAAGCAAGGTCCATAAGGACAGGAATGAGCAACTTTGGGGTGGAGGAACTTGACTGGCCTGCACCACAACCTGATAGAACACATTTTTTGGATGAATTAGAGCGCAAACTGCGAGCCAGGCCTTCTTGTCCGACATCAATGTCTGACCTGACAAATGCGTTTTTGAAGAATGGTCAAACATTCCTACAGACACACTCCTAAACCTTGTTGACAGCCTTCCCTGAAGAGTTGAAGCTGTTATAGCTGCAAAGGGTGGGCCAACTCATACTGAGACCCTACGGACTAAGACTGGAATGCCATCAAAGTTTATGTGCATGTAAAGGCAGGCATCCCAATACTTTTGGCAATATAATGTATATTGCAACTTACCAGTCATTAGATGTGGTGGCTGCATTGATTTTCTTTTTATAGGATTTTTTTCCCTCTGATTTTACCTGGTGATCAGGCTAGTAACACACCTCCTGTATTAGAGTGCCTCATACTGGATAAAGGAACACAGGGCACCTTTAGACAGTAGCATTGTTAGTCTGGGGGAGAAGAGTGTTACAGTAGTTATAACAGCTTTTAAACGTGAAGCATAGCTTGACACAAGTGTCTTGCAGCGATCTACGGGTATCTTCGCCCATTCTTCATGGGCAAAGGCCTCCAGTTCAGTCACATTCTTAGGCTTGCGCACTGCAACTGCTTTCTTTAAGTCCCACCAGAGGTTCTCAATCGGATTTAAGTCTGGTGACTGCGATGGCCACTCCAAAATGTTCCAGCCTTTCCTCTGCAACCATGCTCTAGTGGACTTGGAGGTATGCTTGGGATCATTGTCCTGTTGAAAAGGTCCAACGTCTCCCAAGCCTCAGGTGTGTGACGGACTGCATCACGTTTCCATCCAATATCTCCTGGTACTGAAGAGAATTCATGGTACCTTGCACACGCTGAAGCTTCCCTGTACCTGCAGAAGCAAAACAGCCCCAAAGCATGATTGACCCTCCACCATGCTTCACAGTAGGCAAGGTGTTCTTTTCATCATAGGCCTTGTTCTTCCTCCTCCAAACATAGCGTTGATCCATGGGCCCAAACAGTTCTAATTTTGTTTCATCAGTCCACAGAACACTATCCCACAACTTTTGTGGTTTGTCCACATGGCTTTTGGCATACTGCAGTCGACTCTTCTTATTCTTTGGAGACAGCAAGGGGGTACGCCTGGGAGTTCTGGCACGGAGGCCTTCATTACGCAGTGTGCGTCTTATTGTCTGGGCTGAAACTTCTGTACCCACATCTGACAAATCTTTTCTCAGTTCCTCAGCAGTCACACGGGGACTTCTCTCCACTCTACGCTTCGGGTAGCGCACAGCAGTCGAAGTCAGCATCTTCTTTCTGCCACGACCAGGTAGCGTTTCAACAGTGCCCTTTGCCTTGAATTTGCGAATGATGCTTCCTAAGGTGTCTCTTGGTATGTTTAACATCTTTGCAATCTTCTTATAGCCATTGCCCTTCCTGTGAAGAAGAGAAATCACCTCTTCTCTTGTCTTCCTGGACCATTCTCTTGCCTTCACCATGTTTGTAACCACACCAGTAAATGTCTAGAAGGAGCTGAGTATCACAGTCATTTTAAAGCTGCCTAATTGGTGCTTATTATGCTTGATTGCTGCTCGGTGACATCCACAGGTGTTTTCAATACCTGATGGAAAGCACCTGTATGAACCTCTGTTCTTCAGAGTGGTAGTCTTTAAGGGGTTGAATAATTGTGGCAATGAAGAAACCACATAAGAACCATTTACTACTGTATTACATAAACAATTGATGTCATTTTAGTTGCATTTGGGTAGTTACAACGTCCTTGTAGGATTTGATTCTGAATACAATTCCAAATGTACACTATAGTCCCTAAACCCCTTTACAGCATTGGGGGTTGAATAATTTTGGCCACAACTGTATATGGACTAGCAGATTTAAATACACTAAAAATTTAAGCCAAACTCCAGCTAACATTTATAAGTAGTTATAGCAAAGAGTTTTTTATCTTTTGGGATAAAGGTGTTACATAAATAAAAGCTGATCTTTGTAAGCACCCCTGTCAGTAGTAAATGGTTTGTTTTATCCCTGTAACTGATACATTTGCAAGAGTGATTTTTTTTTAAAAAAAACAGACTTACTGGCCAGCTCTCCATAAAATAGAAGAAAGAAAGCCTAAATAAAGAAAACTAATGCAACCATCAGATATAACAATAAGTAAGCTGTAATATAATAAATGTTTGCTTTTGGGTTTAATACTGCTTTAAAGAAGAATTATATATTAATTTGTAATAAATGTATTAGTTTTAAGGGGGAGGGGGTGGAATGTATATATGATTATTGAATTTGATATATGAGGTTTTATGAGGTCCAGGACGCAATTTAGAAAAGTTGTAAATTTGTTGAAAATTTAAAGGGCATGAAATTGCAAAACATATGCAGAGCATTTCCTACTTTCAGATCATGTGGTGGTATAGAATTTACAAATGGTTGCTGTTTGTGCAAGAAAAACTATACATAGAGCCTATCTTCATAGCACCTTGCATGTGTTGCATTTATCCTTTCATTATTATTTGTTTTAAGGTAATTCCTGTGGAAATCCTCCAGCAATAATAAATGGAAAAGCTAAAGATGGTAGTAGAGAATACGGACATCGTGAACGTGCTACCTATGTATGTTCGACAGGGTACACGTTGTCTGGAATTGAACATGCCTCATGCCAACTTGGAAAATGGACAGATGTGCCAAAGTGTATATGTAAGTAATACATATTCCTATTCTTGTAAAGACAAGAAAATTATAGACATACTGTATATAACAAGCATTTTACATGAGATGAGCAAACTAATATCCCTACTGAAAATAAATCTGATCATTTTGCTTTAAGCAAATCTACCACAATTCAAATATTTCTCAAATTTGTGCTTTCATATGTTTCATATTAGGTTCCTACTCTCTTTTCACTTCTTTCTGAGCTACATTTTAGTAAACAAATATTTTCTAGGGCAAACCAAGGATATAACATACCTACAATAAAGTGCAACCCATGCCCTGCAGACTGATGTTTCCCGTAGAAATCCTCCGTCACTGGGGTGTGACGATTGCGGCATCAGACCCCTGGCCTTCTCACCAAACTCGTGACTGAAGGACTAGCCAATCTAAAACTGCGATGTCACGTGTGCGTAACAATGCCATGCCCGGCTGCACCCTGCACACAGATTTTCCAGCTAATGGTCCACAACCTGTGTACTCGCAGCCTGAGCGCTATTGTTACTGGGTAAGGTTAATTACGCAATTAACCCTTCACACTGCCACCGCCCTCCTTTTTGTACAGAGAAAGAGGAAACTTGGCAATATCAGCAATAACACTAGGATGATTGTATAATCGTCTGTATACCACTATCACCGCAGACAGGTTATACAGAGGGTTAAACACACATAGTAGCGCTCTTCAGCGGCAGGAAATCGTAAGTTGCATTAAAAAAGCTTTAGAATAAGTTCAACACTTTCAGGAAGTTAGATTTATTACTAAAAGGTCAAAAGGGTGCAATAAAAGTATTTACAGAACAAAGATGGAACCAATATATATATATAAATATACAGAGAACAACAGCACAGCAAAAAGATAACAGAAAGTTAGGTAGATAAGTACTTGGCAAAAAGCCTTCGGTTAAGCAGCTTCAAGTCTCATGAGCCAAAAAGGATTTCTTGTCTCTACTGCTAGTTTCGTTGTTATAGCGCAGGAAACTCTGCTTTCTCTCTCTCAAACTCCAAGCATAACAGCCTTTTTTCTACCAAAACAGCAGGGTGTCTTCTTACAATAGAAAGCCAATTGCCTTATTTGGGAAGAGGAGGTTGTGTAAAAAGCTCAGGCTTTTTGAACTCCGCAAACATACACTGATCGCATTCCTGAAGGAAGGGGAAAATCGGAGGAGGTAGACTGATTTGGAGTTTAAGAGAGATACAAAAATGCATAGGTTTGGAGCAAAATGGATGACCGCGCCCATCTCTATGTGCATGATTGCTACACTGTGGACTTGTTTTCAAAGAAGTTTTGTGTTCTTTAAAAATAATGCAAGAAATTGTAAACTACTACCTTTATATACATATGGACTAATTGTAATTATGCCTAGATATACCAACACCACATCCCAGTCATGGTCAAGAGCAACATTGGGGAAAATTGTTAACATACTTACTGTAATTTTACTCTCCTGGACCCTCCTCATGTTGGCTCCTCCCTTCTGAGCATTCCAGGAATACAGCTACCTAGTTATAAATTTTAAACTGGACCTTCTACCCAAGCCTCACAATGAAAACGGGGGGGGGGGGGGGGGGGATTCTAGGCTGACAAAAGGAGGATAAGGAAAGGAAAATTACATTAAATATGTCAACAATTTTCCCAATTCTTGGTCCTCCTCATGTCTGCCTACTATTGGAAATAGCAAGAAGTGCTAAAAAAACAAAGAGTGAGTAATAGGAAAAAGACTCAGATGAACTGTTGAAAAGAAAATTTAATTAACAGCTGTAGAAATGACTACAGAACCTAATGATTCTAATGTGACCAAGCAAACATCAGCTCTGTAATGACAAATGAAGGTATTCACCATGGAATAGCTAGCCATTTTGCAGGCTACCTCTACTGAGAACTTTGCATAGAGATGCTCACAAGGCCTCTACACCTGTTGAATTTTCTCTGATCTCTGAAAGAGTAGAAAATACCAAGGACTTGTAAATGTCTGTAAAAAGTCTAGGTCAGGGGTCCTCAAACTTTTTAAACAGGGGGCCAGTTCATTGTCCCTCAGACCGTTGGAGGGCCAGACTATAGTTTAAAAAAAAAAAAACTATGAACAAATGCGGACACAGTACAAGAGATGACCAGAGACTGCGGACATAGTACATGAGATGACCAGAGACTGGGGCCGGCCCGCTCCATAAGTTGCACAGACATTTCCCCCAATTGTGTCTTATGGAGCGAAATATATGGTAAATGCAGGACACCTTGTTGGGTCAGATCTGTGTACAATGTAAAGAGAGAGAGAGAGAGAGAGGAGGGAGAGAGAGGGGGGGGGGGAGAGAGGAGAGAGAGAGAGAGAGGGGGGGGGGAGAATAGGGGGGGAGAGGGAAGGGGAGAGGGAGAGAGGGGGGGAGGGGAGAGGGGAGAGAGAGGGGGGGAGAGGGGGAAGGGGGGAGGAATAGAGGGAGAGAGAGAGGGGGGAGGGGGGGGAGGGGGAAAGAGAGAGGGAGGAGATCGATCATCTATTGCACTTATCTAGGGTCCGTGGCCGTGATACCCGACATGCAGCGATGGAGTCTCCTCTCTTGCTCCCCCCTCTTTATGGTCAGCTCTAGGCTCCACCCTCTGGCCGTGACGGTTGCATGCACTGATCAGAATAGATGGCCGGCTGGCTGCAGAGAGGCCAGGTGAGTGTTGCAGGTTCATAAGCCAAGCCCACCTTCCCCTGTTCTAGAATTGCTGATCCCGCCCTCCTGCCTCCCGCCCGAGCCCTGCCCAGCTCTCCCGACCTGCCAAACCCTAGTCCCTTGCAGATACGCCCCTGCCCGGTGGGCCAGAAAAAATGTCCTCGGCGGGCCGCATGTGGCCCGCGGGCCGTAGTTTGAGGACCCCTGGTCTAGGTAGTCCTGACAATCCAAGAAGAAATAATTCCATAAGAAACTGCCAACCCACTCTTCGTCTTCTTTGGGCACAAATGCTATAAGAATGAATGAAAAATTCCAATTGAAATGAAATGGAGTAAAATCTCCTTGAGTAGAAAATCCAGAACTGGCCTTAGAACAACTCCATCTTGAAGAAAGATACAGTATGGCTCTTTTATAGAAAATTTACATAACTCTGATACTTTCCTAGCAGAGGAGAGCAGAGCTGTGAGAAACTCTGTCCTTAAAGGATAAGTTCACCTTTTGCACAAAAATAATAAATGCACATTTTTTTGCAGGTAAAAAAAAGTGAATTTATTATTTTTGTCTGCAGGAGCCTGTAAAAGCATTGCACCAGCGATCAGCAGATTTCTGGTGCCATGCAGGTCTCCTGCAGATCTGTTAGTATGTCTGCTTGCCCGTACGGGATGTACGGGCAAGCAGATATACTGATGGGAAGATTCAATGAACTACCACGGCGCTCTACAGCGCCGTGGTAGTTCATTGAGAACTACAAGTTGACAGCCACTAAGGCTGTTGGGACTTGCAGTTCATTCATTCACAGAGCCCATGTGACCATGCTGTTTTCAAATCTGACAGCTCATACGGGGGAGCTTCTCCCCGTACGTCTGTCAGAAGGGGGGGGGGGGGGGGCAGTGGGTGTCAGCTGCAGCATTGGGAACATGCTGCATGTTCCACCCTAAAAACTGGTGGAACATGTAACCTGTTCCCAAGGGTGAACTTATCCTTTAATATTAGCTTTGAGGACCAAAGACATGGCTCATTTTGGAAAAGAAGCTGTGACCAGTGGCCTTCACTGGCTACCACCAAAAATGAAAACCAATGTCAGGAATCAGCAGCAGAGATGGCCAGAACTTCATGGCTACACTCAGGAAACTGTGACCAGACAGTATGCTTTAAGTGGGATTTATTTACAGTGAAACAAAAACCATCCAAACGCCATCACACAGCAAACATAAAAATACAAGTGAACAAACAAATCCAGTGACAGAATACCGGATTAATAAATAACAAAAAGAAAGCCTAACTAACAACTAACTATATACAATATATACAAAAATGAGGAACGTGGATAAGCAGGGAAACTGAGGTGCAGGGAGCAGATGGAAAGGGGACTGCTGGGAGAAACACACTTGTAGACCCTGAAATTACAACCCAATGCCCAGGGAAACACAGTGCCACAAGCAGGTGATCCAGGCCCTGACAACCCACTTGCTTTTAGTCATGGCTGATAACAAGGAAACCTGCACCTTTTAATGCCTTTATATCATTTTGCGTTGTCAGAAATGTAAAATGTTCAACACTGACAGAGAAAGCAGGCTCTAGTGTTCCTCAGAAGACTTCTGTATAAAAGATTTCCATATGCAATCATAAGTTGAGCTAGTAGATGATTTTTGAGATAAATCTGACATTATCAGATAATTTAAACTGCCCCAAACTCCTCCATTCAACTTCCAGACCATTAAGTTTAATCTCTTGAGATTCAGGTGAATAGTCATATCCTGGATCAGGAGATCCTGACATTACAGTAGCAGAATCGTCAGCTCCAGCTTCATTCTCTCTAACAGGGGAAACAAAGGTCTTTTCTGCCAGTCGCAGAATCACCACCTCCTCCTGATTTTTAGTGGGACTCTGAGAATTAAGGGGGAATTGGTGGAAAAATATAACTCAGGGGACAAAGCCAAATCATTCTCAAGGCATCCTAACCCAGAGCATGTAGGTCTTAGAATGAAGATAAAAAGAGAGGAAAAACAGATTTTCTCAGTTGATGGTATCAAATCTATGGCTGGCATTCCCCATGCATCAGAAATACTATGAAGGTACTTAGGATTGAGGAACCACTCATTGCGGTCTACAATCTTTTGCTTAGACTGGCTGCCATAATGTTTTGAGAGCTTGGGAGGTATGAAGCCATCAAGGATAGGACAGTTTGCCCTGCCAACAGCAATATTTCAAAAGTGAGTCTAAGCAAAAGAAGACTCCTGGTTTCTCCCTTGTGAACCATACACACCACTGTGGTTTTGTTGTCTGGAAAAATCTTTACTGTTTAACCTCACTAAGGATGCTGGAAAGACTTGAGGGTCATTAGGACTGTCCTGACTCTAATAGATGAAAGTTGGTGGAAGAAATTCACCCCAGTGTCCCCAGTGGCTTGATGGCTTAATGGGCTCCCCAGAATGGGTGTAGCTACAGGGGTCACACTTTCAACCCTGCCTGTGCTGCAGGGGGCCTGTGCAGCCTGATTGCTAAACTGACAGTCCTGGCGGTCCTATATGGTCATGTAATTGGACGAATGAATGAAAGGCATGTCTGATCCAATGCGTCTTTTCCCAGTGTAGCATGAAATTCTACACCCCTGCGGCTTGTGCGCATGCGCTGTCTCCTGATCTCACAGGGAAGTGATCAGGAAACAAGCTGAGCCCTGAGAGCTCAAGTCGAAGAGTAAACCGACCAATGTTACAGACAAACAGTACATAATACTTTGATTTGAAAGCATTTAATTCCATCAATGCCAGGCAACAACAAGACAGGCTAGGGGTGCAAACTTTCATAAAGCTTCACTACTTCACTGGCATTGTGACAGCCGAAGAGGGGGCAGCCAAGCAGCTGCACAGATATAACCCCATAGCTGCCAGGCAGGGAGTCCCACGCGGGTTGCTAACAATTAACTCCTCAATTGCCAGGCACCTTTGCCATGTAACCAACAGGTGCTATTTAGAGCACCACTGATTAACTTACAGGAAAGTCAAAAAAGGCAGGGGCCTCTCAGTGTGGGGTGGGGGTCTGTCACTGTGCGGAGGGGGCAATAGTTGGAGGAGGTCTGTCAGTGGGGGGAAGGGGGCAGTAGTGTGGGGAGCTGGGGGCCTGTCAGTGGGGGGAAAGGGTGGTAGTTGAGATGGGTGGGGGTTTTAGTTGAGGGGCAGGGGTTGGTAGTGAGTGTGGGGGTCAGGTAGTGCAGGGCAAAGGTCTGTAGTTTTACCCAAACAAAAATAGAGCTTTCTTTTGGTGGTATTTGATCTGGATCTTTTTATTTTTTGTAGTATAAACGAATAAAGACTAAAAAATTAAAAAAAAAAGATATTTTCTACTTTTTGCTATAAAAAAATATCCAATAAACTCAAATTTAGTCATACATTAAGGCCAAAATGTATTTGCTACATTTCTTTGGTAAACAAAAAATACCAATGCGTGTATATTAACCCCCCTGGCGGTATTCCCGAGTGTAGCTCGGGGTAAAGTTTCAGTACCAAAAGCGGGTAACCCGAGCTACACTCGGGGTAATAAATAATATAATAGTGTAGCGCTTGATAACATATAAAAACAACTAAAATAAATAAATTAGATACATAAACCTAGTGACAACTCACATAGTGTCTAAAAAATAAGTGCTCTAAACAAGTGTAACTTAACTCATGAGTGAAAAACCTCATAAAACATATTAGTGTTGTAATAACCATTCAGCATAATATTTGTGGTAGTGCCACTCCTAATCAATAATACATGTGATCGTGCCAAATCACTAAAGTAAATGTATTGTCCAATATCCAAAAAACAAAATATAAAAACAGTGAAGTCAAGTGATGCTTAAATACACATGCAATGTGTTAACATGGTGTCACTCGTGAAAAATCCACTCTTCCACTTTGGCTGCAATGCCTCCTCACCTCCTTCCTACGACCCCTAGGGGCCAACAAGCCTTTAGGATCAACTTGGATCCTCAGCACTCCTGGATGGTACCTCTCAGGTTATCCTTCTGTTTGTCCTCCTCCACACCTTTCCGCCTCACGGAGACCTCTACTCCAATCCTCTGTAAAATCCTCACTCTCACAATGGTGAGTTCAAGAAAAGAAATCCTCCATAGTGTAGTAGTTAAAATACCAGCATTTTATTTATAGAATAGAAAGTCACTCACATTGTGTACAGCGTTTTTCTTCTCCCCTGCATGGGTAAACTGCACTCATGTAAGGCCCTAGGAAAATGGCGTCCCGTACCGGAAGTACGTCACTCGGGACTCCGGAAACTGCGTCTCTGCGTGCCTACGCGTTACGTCACGTACCTCGTGACTTCATCTGGGTACCGCTAGAGAGACTCAGATCTCTCTTTTATACCTAGTGGGAGGTTGTATGCACCTCCCTTCCATTAACATGTATATGGCCGCCGCCATTTTCTTGAAGCCTGGCTCCCAGGGATTTCTATTAAGCAAACAGCCTAGTGCTTAAATCATTGCAATAACTTTATATACGATTAAATAATCCATATCTTTCCACATTAGGCTATCTGTCTTAACTATGTTGATATAAATATATATTTGGTAACCTCTTTAATTAATAACATAAAATAGATAAGAAATACATAAAAACTTTTTATTACAGAATAGTAAGAATTCATATTAAAAATCAATGTTCATAATTCTGATAAAATTAACTTATGAACATAATTTGATTGATTTATTCCCTATACCCCCTGTCTACAAGTATGACTAAATATAGTCAGATACCCAACTCATTACTCCCATGAGTATACACATATACCCATATGCGCAAAATAAATGGTAATCATAAAATAACATATAAAAAATAAATAAAAAATAAAAGATAAAAAATAAAAAATATAACTAATATGCTTGCAGTTTACCCATACATCACAATCTTAAAAACGGATCTACAATATAAATAGCTCAGCTTCCAAAGTATATTAAATATAATAAAAGTTAAAAAAGTTAAAAATCACTAATAAAACAGTTGAGGTCAAATTCAACATTTAAACCTCTTGGGACCAAGGTTCTCATATCATGTATCCAACGTGACTCTGCTTGACTTAATGATTTGACCTTATTACTACCTCTCCAATGCTTTTTGTATCTCTCTATACCCCAAAATTTCATTTTACTAGGGTCCCTGTTATGGTATATGGAGAATGTTTAGATACCATTATGTTTCGGATACCCTTTTAAAATATTTCTCACATGTTCCCCCCAGTCTCTTCCATAGTGGTCTCTTGGTTCTGCCTATATATTGGTAACCGCATTCGCATTCCAGGCAGTACACCACTCCCTATAGTTTTACACGTTATAAAATCTTTAATAGTATATTCCTGTCCAGTAGTGTTAACCCTGAAGTTTTTCCGTTTCATATTTTTTGTGGCTTTACACGCAAGGCAGTTTTTACATGGGAAAAAAACCTATATCATTTAAAAAAAAGTCAATCTATTTGTACATGGAGGATCTAGCACACTTTTTTACCACCCTAGATTTAACCGTGGGTGCTTTGCGATACCACAAACCTCGGATGATCTGATATGACTGTAGTCAGCCCAGGATCCAATTTCAAAATATTCCAATGTCTTTTGAAAATAGATTCTATTTTTTTATGTTGGATATTAAAATCCAATACTATAGGAACCTCTTCATTATTAATACCTTCTTTATTTTTATCTTTATCCTTCAGTAGTTCCTCTCTTTCCATATTGCCAACTTCTCTTATCTTCTGAGTAATCATATCTTTTGAATAACCTTTCTCTATAAATCTAGATCCCAGTTTTTTCGCCTGTTTCAGATAATCTTCATGTCTAGTACAGTTCCTCCTCACTCTCACAAACTGGCCTTTCGGTATATTGTATAGCCATGGGGAAAAATGGCAGCTTCCCATTGGTATGTAGCCATTCCGGTCCACATCTTTAAAGAATGTTTTTGGTTGTAAATGTACCATTCCCAAATGTTATATTCAAATCTAGAAATGTAATTGCCTCTTTACTATGTTCCCATGTGAACTTTATATTTTTACCATTAGTATTCAATTTTATATAGAAAATTCACCAATGCTGTTTCTTCTCCTTCCCATATTATTATAACGTCATCAATAAACCTCTTGTATACTTTTAGTTCTTCCGGGTAGTTAGTGTATATCTCCGTTTCCTCCCAACACGCCATAAAAATATTCGCCACACTTGGTGCATACCTGGCACCCATTGCTACGCCTCTTATTTGTTTTAGTAGGTACCGCCATGCCAAAAATAATTGTGGCTTAAGGAAAAATCCAAGCATTCCAGCAGATATTTCCTTTGGGTCCATGTTAAATTACTATATTTTCTAAGTCCCCAGTCTACTGACTTCATTGCATCATCATGTCCTATTATTGTGTACAATGATGCCACGTCAGCACTGGCTGCATACAGTTTTTTCGTTCCTTTATACTCTTCTAAAATCTGTAACAGATGTTTAGTATCTCTTAGATAAGCCTTTGTGCTTTTCACTACTGGTTGCAGGAATTCATCTATATATATTCCCCCATCCTGGCTAGTACCGATTCTATTACCATTCACAATTGGTCTGCCAGGTGGGTTTTCATTATTTTTGTGAATTTTTGGGACTGTATAAATTACAGGTACCCTACATAGGTCAGGGACTAAGTATTTTGATTCTTTCTTATTAAGAATCTTCTTTTCCATAACCTTTCTTTTACCAATTTTTCTAATTCCTTTTTATACATCAAAGTAGGATCCTTTCTTAACACTTGGTATGTAGATTCATCATTAAGCTGAGTGGAGAGTTCTTTCAAAGTAATAATCTTTCGATAATATCACGATCCCACCCCCTTTATCCGCTGGCCTAATTACTATATCCTCTCGTTTGGATAACCTCTTGATCCCTGTTTCTAGGCCTATATTTTTCTTTATAATCGGAACCTTCAATTTTTCTATATCCTGATTGACTAATTTCTTAAAAACCTCTTTTGGCCATTATTATTAATCTGTGGGTTAAAAAGTGATCTGTTTTTTAAGATTAGTATGGGTAAAAAAACTGCTACTCGGGGGCATTACTGACACAATTTTTAGCCCCTGGTAATCCTGAAAAAATATTTTTTTATATTTAATCTTCTAATGAATTTTTGGGTAATCTATATAGACTTTAAATTTGTTCATGGGCGCAGGAGGGGCATATTTCAGGCCTCTATCCAATACCATGAGCTCCTCTTTTGATAATGAGGAGCCACTAATATTGAACACCCCATCCCCTATTGTTCTCTTTTTCTTTTGTTTTTTTGAATCCGGCTCTACATCCCCTCCTTTTTCTTGGGCTCTTTCTCTTTTCTCTTTGGGGGCTCCTCTCCCCTGGGTATCTCTCTAAAAAAATCCCTTGTCTGTACTCCTGCCTCAGTGGTTTCAAACCTATTATAGGTGGGTTGGGGCTTCTATATTCATATCTTGGGGGATCCCACTTTCATATAGATCCGGACCATCATACCTGGGTCCATATGGTCTTGGGATTTATGGTCTTGGCTGGAAATTATTGTAATTAGGCCCCGGTGGGTAGTACGGCCTATTATTTTGATAATATCTATATTATATGTGCGGGCCTTTCTTATAATTGTTGTTATTATTGGGTCCCCTATAGCCACCATTTCCATTTTTTTGGTTTATAACCATTTTTTGGTGTTCTATAGTTCTGAGTGTTATCTTGCACTTGATTGGGTTGTTGACTCTTATAAATTGGTGCAGGACCGCCTTTATTTTCCTCTCTTTCTTTTATGGAGTAGTATTGGTTGAGGCCAGCTTCAACCTCATTATCCGCTGATTGCCATTTAAATACTTGATTTTTCTTCATATCGTTTGAATCTCTCTGGTATTTTTTTTGTCTTCCTGTATTTCACTTCCTGGTCTACTCTTTCTAGGTCTTTGTTGAGGCGATTCGTTAGATTTTGCATCTCTACTGTATCTTTGAATGGTACAATTTTTTCTTTAATCTCCCCTATTTGTTTATCCAAATTCCTCAATTTTCCTTTGTTTTTCCTTTTCAGCAGGAACATGACCAATTCCAGGCCTTTTTCATGGAAAAAATTAAAACCATTCATCCACTGCTTCTGGATCTGTTAGTCCATCACAGATGGGTATATCCCATCTGATTCTTCTGGGCACTAATTTATCCTGTAGATACTTTTCATGTGTCACTTATGTCCCACCATAGCGACACTTTTTTTCTCCATTTAAGTGGCCTAACTTCCTATATTGGGTTTCCAAATCACCATAGGTCCCGTATTAGATTGATTAAAGACTTCCTCTAAGTTGATGGACCTGTTATCCAGGAAGCCAAAAACATCCATAGTAGCTGCTAGAGGTAAGGATAGGTACTACAATGAATATATTGGGAGTCCTCCTGCGCTGCTATGGACCACCCTCCCCTTTCCCTAGTTAACAGCCGCTAACACTCTAACTGATACCCACAAACAGTGTACAAATAAATAATATAATAGTGTTGCGCTTGATAACATATAAAAACAACTAAAATAAATAAATTAGGTACATATAACCTAGTGACAACTCACATAGTGTCTAAAAAATAAGTGCTCTAAAACAAGTGTAACTTAACTCATGAGTGAAAAACCTCATAAAACATATTAGTGTTGTAATAACCATTCAGCATAATATTTGTGGTAGTGCCACTCCTAATCAATAATACATGTGTGATCGTGCCAAATCACTAAAGTAAATGTATTGTCCAATATCCAAAAACAAATATAAAACAGTGAAGTCCAAGTGATGCTTAAATACACATGCAATGTGTTAACATGGTGTCACTCGTGAAAAAAATCCACTCTTCCACTTTGGCTGCAATGCCTCCTCACCTCCTTCCTACGACCCCTAGGGGCCAACAAGCCTTTAGGATCAACTTGGATCCTCAGCACTCCTGGATGGTACCTCTCAGGTTATGTTATTTTATGATTTACCATTTATTTGCGCATATGGGTATATGTGTATACTCATGGGAGTTTATGAGTTGGGTATCTGACTATATTTAGTCATACTTGTAGACAGGGGGGGTATAGGGAATAAATCAATCAATTATGTTCATAAGTTAATTTTATCAGAATTATGAACATTGATTTTTAATATGAATTCTTACTATTCTGTAATAAAAAAAGTTTTTATGTATTTCTTATCTATTTTATGTTATTAATTAAAGAGGTTACCAAATATATATTTTATATCAACTAGTTAAGACAGATAGCCTAATGTGGAAAGATATGGATTATTTAATCGTATATAAAGTTATTGCAATGATTTAAGCACTAGGCTGTTTGCTTAATAGAAATCCCTGGGAGCAGGCTTCAAGAAAATGGCGGCGGCCATATACATGTTAATGGAAGGGAGGTGCATACACCTCCCACTAGGTATAAAAGAGATCTGAGTCTCTCTAGCGGTACCCAGATGAAGTCACGAGGTACGTGACGTAACGCGTAGGCACGCAGAGACGCAGTTTCCGGAGTCCCGAGTGACGTACTTCCGGTACGGGACGCCATTTTCCTAGGGCCTTACATGAGTGCAGTTTACCCATGCAGGGGAGAAGAAAAAACGCTGTACACAATGTGAGTGACTTTCTATTCTATAAATAAAATGCTGGTATTTTAACTACTACACTATGGAGGATTTCTTTTCTTGAACTCACCATTGTGAGAGTGAGGATTTACAGAGGATTGGAGTAGAGGTCTCCGTGAGGCGGAAAGGTGTGGAGAGGACAAACAGAAGGATAAACCTGAGAGGTACCATCCAGGAGTGCTGAGGATCCAAGTTGATCCTAAAGGTTGTTGGCCCCCTAGGGGTCGTAGGAAGGAGGTGAGGAGGCATTGCAGCCAAAGTGGAAGAGTGGATTTTTCACGAGTGACACCATGTTAACACATTGCATGTGTATTTAAGCATCACTTGGACTTCACTGTTTTATATTTGTTTTTTGGATATTGGACAATACATTTACTTTAGTGATTTGGCACGATCACATGTATTATTTGATTAGGAGTGGCACTACCACACAATATTATGCTGAATGGTTATTACAACACTAATATGTTTTATGAGGTTTTTTCACTCATGAGTTAAGTTACACTTGTTTAGAGCACTTATTTTTTAGACACTATGTGAGTTGTCACTAGGTTTATGTACCTAATTTATTTATTTTAGTTGTTTTTATATGTTATCAAGCGCTACACTATTATATTATTTATTTGTACACTGTTTGTGGGTATCAGTTAGAGTGTTAGCGGCTGTTAACTAGGGAAAGGGGAGGGGTGGTCCATAGCAGCGCAGGAGGACTCCCAATATATTCTTGTAGTACCTATCCTTACCTCTAGCAGCTACTATGGATGTTTTTGGCTTCCTGGATAACAGGTCCATCAACTTAGAGGAAGTCTTTAATCAATCTAATACGGGACCTATGGGTGATTTGGAAACCCAATATAGGAAGTTAGGCCACTTAATGGAGAAAAAAGTGTCGCTATGGTGGGACATAGTGACACATGAAAAGTATCTACAGGATAAATTAGTGCCCAGAAGAATCAGATGGGATTATACCCATCTGTGATGGACTAACAGATCCAGAAGCAGTGGATGAATGGTTTAATTTTTTCCATGAAAAAGGCCTGGAATTGGTCATGTTCCTGCTGAAAAGGAAACAAAGGAAATTGAGGAATTTGGATAAACAACAAATAGGGGAGATTAAAGAAAAAATTGTACCATTCAAAGATACAGTAGAGATGCAAAATCTAACGAATCGCCTCAACAAAGACCTAGAAAAGAGTAGACCAGGAAGTGAAATACAGGAAGACAAAAAAATACCAGAGAGATTCAAACGATATGAAGAAAAATCAAGTATTTAAATGGCAATCAGCGGAATAATGAGGTTGAGCTGGCCTCAACCAATACTACTCCAGTAAAAGAAAGAGAGGAAAATAAAGGCGGTCCTGCACCAATTTATAAGAGTCAACAACCCATTCAAGTTGCAAGATAACACTCAGAACTATAGAACACCAAAAAATGGTTATAAACCAAAAAATGGAAATGGTGGCTATAGGGGACCCAATAATAACAACAATTATAAGAAAGGCCCGCCATATAATAATAGATATTATCAAAATAATAGGCCGTACTACCCACCGGGGCCTAATTACAATTAATTTCCAGCCAAGACCATATATCCCAAGACCATATGGACCCAGGTATGATGGTCCGGATCTATATGATAGGTGGGATCCCCCAAGATATGAATATAGAAGCCCCATACCCACCTATAATAGGTTTGAAACCACTGAGGCAGGAGTACAGACAAGGGATTTTTTAGAGAGATACCCAGGGGAGAGGAGCCCCCAAAGAGAAAAGAGAAAAGAGCCCAAGAAAAGGAGGGGATGTAGAGCCGGATTCAAAAAACAAAGAAAAAGAGAACAATAGGGGATGGGGTGTTCAATATTAGTGGCTCCTCATTATCAAAAGAGGAGCTCATGGTATTGGGATAGAGGCCTGAAATATGCCCCTCCTGCGCCCCATGAACAAATTTAAAGTCTATATAGATACCCAAAAATTCATTAGAAGATTAAATATAAAAAAATATTTTTCAGGATTACCAGGGGCTAAAAATTGTGTCAGTAATGCCCCGAGTAGCAGTTTTACCCATACTAATCTTAAAAACAGATCACTTTTTAACCCACAGATTTAATAATAATGGCCAAATAGAGGTTTTTAAGAAATTAGTCAATCAGGATATAGAAAAATTGAAGGTTCCGATTATAAAGAAAAATATAGGCCTAGAAAACAGGGATCAAGAGGTTATCCAAACGAGAGGATATAGTAATTAGGCCAGCGATAAAGGGGGTGGGATCGTGATATTATCGAAAGATTATTACTTGAAAGAACTCTCCACTCAGCTTAATGATGAATCTACATACCAAGTGTTAAGAAAGGATCCTACTTTGATGTATAAAAAGGAATTAGAAAAAATTGGTAAAGAAAAGGTATGGAAAAGAAGATTCTTAATAAGAAAGAATCTAAATACTTAGTCCCTGACCTATGTAGGGTACCTGTAATTTATACAGTCCCAAAAATTCACAAAAATAATGAAAACCCACCTGGCAGACCAATTGTGAATGGTATAGAATCGGTACTAGCCAGGATGGGGAATATATAGATGAATTCCTGCAACCAGTAGTGAAAAGCACAAAGGCTTATCTAAGAGATACTAAACATCTGTTACAGATTTTAGAAGAGTATAAAGGAACGAAAAAACTGTATGCAGCCAGTGCTGACGTGGCATCATTGTACACAATAATAGGACATGATGATGCAATGAAGTCAGTAGACTGGGGACTTAGAAAATATAGTAATTTTAACATGGACCCAAAGGAAATATCTGCTGGAATGCTTGGATTTTTCCTTAAGCCACAATTATTTTTGGCATGGCGGTACCTACTATAAACAAATAAGAGGCGTAGCAATGGGTGCCAGGTATGCACCCAAGTGTGGCGAATATTTTTATGGCGTGTTGGGAGGAAACGGAGATATACACTAACTACCCGGAAGAACTAAAAGTATACAAGAGGTTTATTGATGACGTTATAATAATATGGGAAGGAGAAGAAGAAACAGCATTGGTGAATTTTCTATATAAATTGAATACTAATGGTAAAAATATAAAGTTCACATGGGAACATAGTAAAGAGGCAATTACATTTCTAGATTTGAATATATAACATTTGGGAATGGTACATTTACAACAAAAACATTCTTTAAAGATGTGGACCGGAATGGCTACATACCAATGGGAAGCTGCCATTTTCCCCATGGCTATACAATATACCGAAAGGCCAGTTTGTGAGAGTGAGGAGGAACTGTACTAGACATGAAGATTATCTGAAACAGGCGAATAAACTGGGATCTAGATTTATAGAGAAAGGTTATTCAAAAGATATGATTACTCAGAAGATAAGAGAAGTTGGCAATATGGAAAGAGAGGAACTACTGAAGGATAAAGATAAAAATAAAGAAGGTATTAATAATGAAGAGGTTCCTATAGTATTGGATTTTAATATCCAACATAAAAAAATAGAATCTATTTTCAAAAGACATTGGAATATTTTGAAATTGGATCCTGGGCTGACTACAGTCATATCAGATCATCCGAGGTTTGTGTATCGCAAAGCACCCACGGTTAAATCTAGGGTGGTAAAAAGTGTGCTAGATCCTCCATGTACAAATAGATTGACTTTTTTAAATGATATAGGTTTTTTCCCATGTAAAAACTGCCCCTTGCGTGTAAAGCCACAAAAAATATGAAACGGAAAAACTTCAGGGTTAACACTACTGGACAGGAATATACTATTAAAGATTTTATAACGTGTAAAACTATAGGAGTGGTGTACTGCCTGGAATGCGAATGCGGTTACCAATATATAGGCAGAACCAAGAGACCACTATGGAAGAGACTGGGGGAACATGTGAGAAATATTTTAAAAGGGTATCCGAAACATAATGTATCTAAACATTTCTCCATATACCATAACAGGGACCCTAGTAAAATGAAATTTTGGGGTATAGAGAGATACAAAAAGCATTGGAGAGGTAGTAATAAGGTCAAATCATTAAGTCAAGCAGAGTCACGTTGGATACATGATATGAGAACCTTGGTCCCAAGAGGTTTAAATGTTGAATTTGACCTCAACTGTTTTATTAGTGATTTTTAACTTTTTTAACTTTTATTATATTTAATATACTTTGGAAGCTGAGCTATTTATATTGTAGATCCGTTTTTAAGATTGTGATGTATGGGTAAACTGCAAGCATATTAGTTATATTTTTTATTTTTTATCTTTTATTTTTTATTTATTTTTTATATGTTATTTTATGATTACCATTTATTTGCGCATATGGGTATATGTGTATACTCATGGGAGTATATGAGTTGGGTATCTGACTATATTTAGTCATACTTGTAGACAGGGGGTATAGGGAATAAATCAATCAATTATGTTCATAAGTTAATTTTATCAGAATTATGAACATTGATTTTTAATATGAATTCTTACTATTCTGTAATAAAAAGTTTTTATGTATTTCTTATCTATTTTATGTTATTAATTAAAGAGGTTACCAAATATATATTTATATCAACATAGTTAAGACAGATAGCCTAATGTGGAAAGATATGGATTATTTAATCGTATATAAAGTTATTGCAATGATTTAAGCACTAGGCTGTTTGCTTAATAGAAATCCCTGGGAGCAGGCTTCAAGAAAATGGCGGCGGCCATATACATGTTAATGGAAGGGAGGTGCATACACCTCCCACTAGGTATAAAAGAGATCTGAGTCTCTCTAGCGGTACCCAGATGAAGTCACGAGGTACGTGACGTAACGCGTAGGCACGCAGAGACGCAGTTTCCGGAGTCCCGAGTGACGTACTTCCGGTACGGGACGCCATTTTCCTAGGGCCTTACATGAGTGCAGTTTACCCATGCAGGGGAGAAGAAAAACGCTGTACACAATGTGAGTGACTTTCTATTCTATAAATAAAATGCTGGTATTTTAACTACTACACTATGGAGGATTTCTTTTCTTGAACTCACCATTGTGAGAGTGAGGATTTACAGAGGATTGGAGTAGAGGTCTCCGTGAGGCGGAAAGGTGTGGAGGAGGACAAACAGAAGGATAACCTGAGAGGTACCATCCAGGAGTGCTGAGGATCCAAGTTGATCCTAAAGGCTTGTTGGCCCCTAGGGGTCGTAGGAAGGAGGTGAGGAGGCATTGCAGCCAAAGTGGAAGAGTGGATTTTTCACGAGTGACACCATGTTAACACATTGCATGTGTATTTAAGCATCACTTGGACTTCACTGTTTTATATTTGTTTTTTGGATATTGGACAATACATTTACTTTAGTGATTTGGCACGATCACATGTATTATTGATTAGGAGTGGCACTACCACAAATATTATGCTGAATGGTTATTACAACACTAATATGTTTTATGAGGTTTTTCACTCATGAGTTAAGTTACACTTGTTTAGAGCACTTATTTTTTAGACACTATGTGAGTTGTCACTAGGTTTATGTACCTAATTTATTTATTTTAGTTGTTTTTATATGTTATCAAGCGCTACACTATTATATTATTTATTTGTACACTGTTTGTGGGTATCAGTTAGAGTGTTAGCGGCTGTTAACTAGGGAAAGGGGAGGGTGGTCCATAGCAGCGCAGGAGGACTCCCAATATACACTCGGGAATACACTGCGGAGCTGCTCCGTGATCCCTCAATTACTTACCTTGTCCTGGGCTCCCACGATGTCCCTCCTGCAGTGTCCCCTGTAATGTTCTCCAGCGGATGTCGGCATCTGTCATCTAGGTTCCGTCCCCTGCGAGCATTGGGACGTACGGGGGACGGAACGGCGGGAAATTTGAAAATGACAAAAAGTGACAATCACTAAATACAGTAAAATCACATAGTAAAACATTACTGTATCAAACCATTTCACATGCATTTTGTCCCTAGTGCTTTGTCTTGTGCCCTGCCTACATTTTTACCCGTTCTTTCTGCCTGGAAACTGAGAAACGTCCATGGCGTCCAAAAAGCGTCCCTTTAGGTCAAAATCGGTTTTAGATCAGCTAGAGAACAACGATAGTAAATTAGAACTACTTGCAGAATTGAGTGATAAATGATTTGTGGGGAAATCCATCATCAGACACTGAAAACGATTTTGCAACTTTGCTCAGTGATGTGCGAACTTGGCGCTATATTTCTTTTCAAATCTTTTTTTATTAGGTTTTATATACAAACATATCAGCCACAATACAGGTTCAGAATAGGAAGGAAATACTGCTTGTTCTCTGTACTGTATTATTTATACATGACTAAGACATGCGTGCATAATCAAAGATAGCAACTATAGAAAATGAATATTACCAGACAAAATAAGTACAAAAACATAGCATATCGTATATGCATAGCTATTTGCTGAATCCATTCTCCAGAGACCCGGCAATGCGGTCCAGCCTGAGCCTGAGTAAATGATAACAAGGAACAGATAAAGAGTAAAAGATGAAGAAAACAAAATCCAACTGGGAAAAGAAAAGAAGAGAAAAAATAAAGAAAGAGTAACCTCCTGAGTAATAAGGGACCAAAGTTATCCTATTTTCCATTATGTCTATCATACAAAAGGTTCTATATAGTAATGGTGAATGTCGGGGACAATTCTTTCTAGTGGAACCATTTTGCATCAAACTTTTCCATAGAAGAATGACTCAAGGCCAAAGCCCTCTCGTACACATAGTGTGTCTGTACCCTTTGAATAACCTCTGATATACAAGGGGAGCTTGACGATTTCCATATACTAGTGATGGCCAGTCTAGCAGCAATGAGAATATGACCTATAATTGTTCTATATTTACTAGGAAAAAAATTTAGTTTGAGGTTAAGGAGGGCTAAATGTGGAGTTGGAGGGCAAATTATGCCCAACACCATAGAGATAAGTGCGAAGACCTCTATCCAGAATGTTTTCAAACAAGGACATGACCACAAAACGTGAAGAATATTCCCCTCCCCGCCACATTCCCTCCAACATAGTGGGGATGTATCAGGGTATATTTTAGATAATTTATATGGAGTGAAGTAAGTACGGTGCATTATCTTCAAGGAGCAATCCCAATGGTTAGTACAATTAGATATAATTAAACTGCTTTTCAGGGCATCCTCCCATTCGTTTCTTGTAAAGGATGTTTGTAGATCCCTTTCCCATCATTCTACACTAGGTATTGAAGAATCATCACGATCATAATGTAAAAGTTTATAAAGTTTGGAGATTCCGTTTTTCATTCTGACAGGATTTTTAATAAAATGCCATAACTTAGGATCTATTTCCAACCATGTATTTAGGCCAGTACCATGGAATCCCCTTATCTGCAGGTATGGGTGCATCCCTGTACCCGGAACTGGTTGTTTTATTTCCTCAAATGTATTGTATCCTAGGTCTCTTAATAATTTAGTATTTAGATTTGGTATAAGATGTTCATATGCCGAGATGATACCACTCTAGCCAGGATAAGGGCCTGTAGGTCTTTATTAGGAATCATATTCCGTTCAATCTGCACCCACAATTTGTCCGTGGTTGCAAACCAAGACGGAAGTTGCTCTAAAAGTGTCGTATAATAGTATATGGGTAATACAGGTAGCCCCATTCCTCCTTTCGATTTATGTTTCGTAAGGGCCAGGAATGGAATCCGCGTTTTTTTTTTTCCTTTCCATATAAATCTTTTGATAGCTAGCTCTAGCTTATAGAAATAGAATGAGAATTGGGATTGTTCTAAAATAATACAGAATTTTAGGAAATATTAACATCTTAAATGCTGCTATTCTACCTATCCACAATGTTTCGAACTTATAAAGCCTTTGCATGTCTAGTAGAGAAGTTGATACAGTTTTTCAAAGTTATTATTAAATGTGTGAGAAGTTGGGGATGATATACAAATGCCAAGGTAGTCCAACTTTTTGTTGGTCCACTGGTAAGGAAACTTGGAAACTTATCCTTGAGAAAGCCTAGAGGGCCTTTCTTAATTGCAATAGGAAGGGCACAAGATTTAGTAACATTGAGTTTATAATAAAATACCGCACTAAAGGACTCCAAGGAATTCGAGATTTCAGTAAGAGACTGCATTGGATCAGTGACCGTAAGGATTACATCGTCCGCAGATAGGCCTATTTTATGGGAGGTAGATGCTACTTGGATACCTGAGATCCGTGGATTGGATCTAATTTCCTCCTCTAGAGGTTCCATCACTAATGAAAAAATGATAGGGGATAAAGGGCAACCTTGTCTCGTACCATTGGTAATATTGAAAGTGGCCGACAGGGCATTAGACATGAACACCTGCACAGAAGGAACCATGTACAGTGCTATAATGGCCAACATTATGAAGCCAAT
This sequence comes from Staurois parvus, assembly GCA_951230385.1. Classification (NCBI taxonomy): domain Eukaryota; kingdom Metazoa; phylum Chordata; class Amphibia; order Anura; family Ranidae; genus Staurois; species Staurois parvus. The sequence continues at coordinate 59,733 of CATNWA010015227.1, read as the reverse complement.
TATACCAAATTTGGTTAAAGTAGCATCTAAATATCTCCAATGAACCCTATCAAATGCTTTCTCGGCATCCAACGCCAAAAACACAGCCTGGAGACCCTTTGATTCCACGACGCGCATCAAGTTAAGAATCCTACGGGTGCCATCCGCTGCCTGGCGACCCTTGACAAACCCCACCTGGTCCGCTTCAATTAGAAGGGGAGTGATATTTAGTAAGCGATTAGCTATGATTTTAGCGTCTATTTTAAGGTCAGTGTTTAAAAGTGAAATTGGCCTGAAATTTTGAGGCCGGTCCGGAGCTTTCCCCGTTTGGGTAATGTAACTATAATAGCCTTTAGCATCTCCGAAGGGAATTCAGAGTTCAATATTTGAAAAAAATGCAGCGCTTCATATTGAAGGTAAAAATGACATAAAATAAAATAAAAGAATGAGTAAAAGTCTTAAAGAGTGCAACGTGGCAAACTGTCAGAGCCTGGAATCGAACCTGGGCCTTCTGCGGTGGGAGACAGTGTTTCTTCTCACTGAGCCACCTGGAATGCTGGACAGCTCCCTTGACAATTCTTGGGATGATCCTGCCTTTGCCCTGTTTTGTCTTGAACCTTGAACTCCTTGCTCCTCCCATGAACTTCCTATAAAAGCCATGTCTCTGCACTTCCTGGTTGCCAGATTATTGTGCCTTACCAGCCAATATCCCGCTTACTGTTCCTGCTGCCGTCTTCCTCTACGTTACCGACCTTTGGCTTGCTACTGACTACGATTCTGCCTCATCCTATCTACTACCATTGGTGACCGACCCTTGGCTTGTGACTGACTCCGCTTCTGCTTGATCCCTGAACTGTTTGATCCGCTTTTGGTTTCCAGCCTACTCATTACCTGGTGGGGTGATCCTGAGATCTGCGACCTGGCATTCACACGCAGCCAAATCCATCTCCACCATTAGGAGCTCTGGGGAAGACTGGTGGATGCTTAGACCCCGCACCTCAGGTGAGCCTGCGTCATTCCCAGGGTGGGCCGCTGGTGTACCAATCCTGCTGGTTTCAGGTAAGCCTTACAACTGCTGTAGCAACTGGTCTCTGAACCTGACCCAGATCGTGACAGAATAATCTGGCCTAAAACATGGAGGCCGCTATAGCAAATGCCATGGCTCCTGTCAGGCAGCAAATTTCAGAGCTGCAAAAGTTTGGTGTTACCTACCAAGAAAAATTTTCTGAACTGCAAGGTATAGTAGAAAGGCAACAGGGAGAGATTCAGGATCTGCAGAGACAACTGCTGAACCGAGATGATCCTAGTTCACATATGCCCCAACCATCTACGTTTAATGGAGACCGCCACCAATACAGGGGTTTCCTTAATCAATGTCATGTATATTTCCAAATGTACCCTGCTGCGTTTCCTTCAGAGAAAAAGAAGGTAATGTTTATTATTGGGCTTCTGACTGGGGAAGCTCTAGCTTGGGCCTCCCCTTATATAGAGCAGAACCATAACATTCTGAATAATTTTGATACCTTTTTGACCGCCATGAATCAGGTTTTTGATGATCCCAACCGTTGTGCTACTGCCAAAGCAAAATTGCATAGTCTGCGGCAGGGTAGACACTCGGTCACTGAATATACAGCTGAATTCAGAAGTTGGATGGCAGATACCACTTGGAACCCTGCAGCACAAAAGAGCCAGTTCCGCCAAGGGCTTTCTGAACAGGTAAAGGATGAGCTTGCCAGAGGTGATACTCCTAATGATCTTGAGGAATTTATCCAATTGTGTATCCGAATCGATCAAAGGCTTACAGAAAGGAGGAAGGAGAGGTTGGGAATGTTTGGAAGTAATAGGGGCATGCATTTCACTGCTAGTCCATTTGTTCAGCAGGATTCAAGAGTCTCTGTGGGTTCTAACACTCCTGAGCCTATGCAGGTTGATGCGATCAAGAGATCCATTTCCATCCAAGAGAAAGAGAGAAGACGTTCAGAGAACTTATGTCTTTATTGTGGGGATTCTGGTCATTATGCAATTAATTGTCCTAACAAGGTTAAAAGAACTATTGCTGTGACTGATGTGATTGAGCCTGAACACATAAACTCTATAAGCCAGTCTGTCTCCCCACTGATTTCTGAAGAGAATAAAGTGAACTCACTACTTTCTCACTTTGTTATCCCCATTAAACTTGTATCTGAGGGCCGTGAAATCTCCTGCTGAGCTATGCTGGACTCCGGGGCGGGGGGGAACTTTATGGATATAGAGTTTGCCAACAGCAATAATATTGAAGCAAGAGACACATTTACCCCTATTGATATGGAGACAGTTGATGGGTCACCCTTATCTTCAGGACCTGTTACCCATAAAACGGTCCCCCTGAAACTGTTGTTTGAGGCTGACCATTGTGAGACCAGCAGCTTTCAGCTGATTACATCACCCAAGTTTCCCATCATCCTGGGCATTCCTTGGTTCTCCACTCACAATCCTTCCTTCAACTGGGGAGCACGGACTATAGATTTTACGTCCTCCCACTGTGAAAAACATTGCAAAAAACCTTGCCGACCAAGTTCATCGCCGACCAAGGAAGCGCAAGGTGATATAGTGGCTACCCAGTCATATGACAACTTGCCCACACATTACCATGAGTTCCGGGACGTCTGTGATAAGAAGAATGCAGATCTATTACCCCCTCATCGCCCATATGATTGCCCCATTGAGCTGCTCCCAGGGGCAGAAATACCTTTTGGCCACCTCTTCAATCTGTCGGAACCTGAATTAAAAGTACTCAGGGTGTGGATCGATGAGAATTTGGAGAAGGGCTTTATTAGACACTCAACTTCTCCAGCGGGGGCAGCCCTGTTCTTCGTTGAAAAGAAAGACTCCACCTTGCGTCCATGCATTGACTACAGAGACATGAATAAAATTACTATTAAAAACCGCTATCCATTACCTTTGATCTCTGAAATGTTGGAAAGACTTCGCTCTGCCAAGATCTTTATCAAGCTTGATCTACGAGGGGCATATAACCTTGTCCGCATTCGTCAAGGAGACGAATGGAAGACTGCCTTCAGAACTAGATATGGGCATTTCGAGTCCTTGGTGATGCCGTTTGGACTTTGCAATGCCCCTGCAACATTTCAACATTTTGTCAACGATGTTTTTCGTGATCTGTTGGACCAATTTGTGATTGCCTATCTAGATGATATCCTTATCTTTTCCAATAATTGGGAGGAGCACCGCAAACATGTTTGCACAGTCTTTGAAAGATTAAGGAAGAATAGACTCTACATTAAATTGGAAAAATGTGAGTTTGAACAAACCCAGATCCAGTTCTTAGGCTATATCATTTCTCCAGAGGGCGTGAGCATGGATCCCGAGAAAATCAAAGCAGTGGTAGATTGGTCAGCACCTGGAAATGTTAAGGAAATTCAACGTTTCGTCGGGTTTGCCAACTTTTACAGAAAATTTATAAGAAACTTTTCTAAAGTGATAGCTTCAATCACACAGCTTACAAAGAAAGGGGTACCCTTTGTGTGGACCTCTGAGGCACAAGCTGCATTTGAAAAACTAAAAACTCTTTTCACTTCTGCACCAATTTTGGTACATCCGGATCCTGAACTACCCTTTACAGTGGAAGTGGATGCCTCCAATTCTGCCGTGGGAGCGATCCTGTCTCAGCGAAGTGGTGAAAAGATGCAGCTTCATCCTTGTGCCTTCTTCTCCCGTTTGATGTCCTCAGCCGAAAGAAATTACGACATTGGGAATAAAGAGCTACTGGCAATTAAGGAAGCCTTTTCTGAATGGAGGCATCTGCTACAAGAAGCTAATCATCCTGTAACTGTTCTCACAGACCATATAAATCTGGAATTTATTCGTTCGGCCAAGAGATTGTCTTCTAGACAAGCTCGCTGGTCTCTATTCTTTTCCAGATTTAATTTTGTTATATCATATCGACCGGGATCAAGGAATGGTAAGGCCAATGCCTTATCAAGGATGCTGTCCGAGCCTCCCCTGGAGGGCAACTCCGAATGTTCCATCCTAACACAAAAGAACTTCCTAGGGGCCACAAGTGCAAAGACATTCTTGAGTCTTCTCAAAGAGGGGTATGAGAATGACCCACTTCTCAATGATCCTCCTAGGGACATGAACCTGGTGTACAAAAATGCTTTTGGGTTCAAGGACATCATCTTTATGTACCTGAATCTGTTCGGGTGGAAGCTCTCAAGTTGGTTCATGATTCCAAACTTGCTGGGCATTTTGGAGTTACTAAGACCGAAGAACTGTTGTCACATTCCTTTTGGTGGCCGGGGTACAAGAAGGATGTCAAACGCTATGTGGCCTCATGCTTGACCTGTGCACGCAATAAAACTCCCCGAGCCTCTCCTTTGGGGTTGCTTCAGCCACTCCCTGTTCCATCGAGACCATGGGGGTCTATTTCTATGGATTTTGTGGTAGATTTACCTCCCTCAAAAGAAATGACCACCATTTTGGTGGTGGTTGACCATCTCACAAAGATGGCCCATTTTGTTCCAGTGAAGGGGGTGCCCACTGCTAAACAGACTGCAGAACTAATGGTTCGAGAAATATTTAAACTGCATGGAATCCCTGATGTGGTGTCTGACAGAGGTGTGCAGTTTACTTCGAAAATTTTGTAAAAGCTTTTGCTCAGCCTTGGGTGTTACAATCAATCTGTCCTCTGCTTTTCATCCCCAGTCTAATGGTCAGACTGAGAGAACTAATCAAACAATGGAGCAGTATCTTCGATGCTTTGTCACTTATCTTCAGGATGACTGGGTGGACTGTCTTCCCACTGCAGAGTTTGCATACAACAATTCTAAACATAGTTCCACCTCTCAAAGTCCCTTTTACTTGAACAACGGCTATCATCCAGTTTTTATTCCTGATCTCCCTATCACAACTCCAATTCCTGCTGTTACCAACAGACTAACTACATTGCAGGAGATTCAGGAGAAATTGATTGAGACTTTGAGGGAAGCTCAGGAATATTACAAAAAGGCTGCTGACAGACACCGAAGAGCACTTCCTACGTTTCATGTGGGTGACAAAGTTTGGTTATCAACAAAGAATTTGAAGGTGCATGTGCCATCTGCTAAGTTGGGTCAAACGTTTGTTGGTCCTTTTCAGATTTCTGCTCAGATCACCCCAGTTACCTTTCGCTTAAAACTTCCTGACAGTATGAAGATTCACCCGGTTTTTCATGTATCGCTTTTCAAATCATTTCATGAAAATCCTTTCTCTGGAAGAATTCTTCCACCTCCTCCACCTGTTGAGGTACAGGGCGAAGAAGAATATGTGGTGGAGAAGATTCTTGATTCTAGGATGTTTAGAGGAAAGTTGCAATATCTGGTCCAATGGGAAGGATATGGGCTAGAGGAAAATTCTTGGGAGCCTGAGGAAAATGTTCATGCTCCTAGACTAACAAGAGAATTCCACCAGAGGTTTCCCCCACAAGCCTGGTCCTAAGACGTCCAGGGGACGTCCTGTGAGGATGGGAGTACTGTCAGAGCCTGGAATCGAACCTGGGCCTTCTGCGGTGGGAGACAGTGTTTCTTCTCACTGAGCCACCTGGAATGCTGGACAGCTCCCTTGACAAATCTTTGGATGATCCTGCCTTTGCCCTGTTTTGTCTTGAACCTTGAACTCCTTGCTCCTCCCATGAACTTCCTATAAAAGCCATGTCTCTGCACTTCCTGGTTGCCAGATTATTGTGCCTTACCAGCCAATATCCCGCTTACTGTTCCTGCTGCCATCTTCCTCTACGTTACTGACCTTTGGCTTGCTACTGACTACGATTCTGCCTCATCCTATCTACTACCATTGGTGACCGACCCTTGGCTTGTGACTGACTCTGCTTCTGTTTTATCCCTGAACTGTTTGATCCGCTTTTGGTTTCCAGCCTACTCATTCCCTGGTGGGGTGATCCTGAGATCTGCGACCTGGCATTCACACGCAGCCAAATCCATCTCCACCATTAGGAGCTCTGGGGAAGACCGGTGGATGCTTAGACCCCGCACCTCAGGTGAGCCTGCGTCATTCCCAGGGTGGGCCGCTGGTGTACCAATCCTGCTGGTTTCAGGTAAGCCTTACAACTGCTGTAGCAACTGGTCTCTGAACCTGACCCAGATCGTGACACAATCGTGGTTCCTTAGATGGTTGTTAAAATAACGTGACTTCCGTGGTTCATGGGAAGTGGGTATATAATGTACCCACTTCCCATAAACCACAGAAGTCACGTTATTTTAACAACCATCTAAGGAACCACGATTGCCACGTTGCACTCTTTAAGACTTTTACTCATTCTTTTATTTTATGTCATTTTTACCTTCAATATGAAGCGCTGCATTTTTTTCAAATATTGTACAATACATTAGAGGATTCAGGTATTTCCTTTTTATGCTGGCGGCTGATTTTATATTTACTCTATGCTACCCTAGCGCTCGTATATCCACCGTTTTTTTTCAGAGTTCAATATAGCTGCGTCATAAGTCTTTTTAAGATGGGGCACTAAAATGGGTTGAAATTCTTGGTAATATTCAGCAGAGAAGCCATCTGCCCCTGGGGATTTTCCTTTAGGCAGTGTTTTAATAGCCCTACTAATCTCGGATTCCGAAATAGGTTGGTTAAGCTCGTCTAGTTTCTGGTGCGCTAACTTGAACAGTGTAAAGTGATCCAAAAATTTTGGATAAGTTCAGGGGTAGGTTGAGGAGTGTTGGGGTCCTCTTTAGGATTATAAAGTTGAGAGTAGTAGGAACGAAACGCATCCGCTATTTTATTAGGATGATGCAAAGTTTTATTGGAAACAAGGTCAATAATAGACGTTAGTTTAGATTTTGCCTGTCTAATAGTAAGGTATCTCGCTAACATCTTGCCTGCTTTATTCCCTTGTGTATAAAAGGTAGTTTTGGCTCTTTTCAAATTTAATGCATGGCGCCAAGACATCAGGGTTCTAAGTTCAAGCCTGGCGGCTTGGAGGTCCTCTAGGACCTTAGTAGATAAGGATTGCTTATGAAGGCTTTCTAGGCTAGCTATTTTGTGGACTAATTCTGAAAAAGATTTGTTCCTATCTTGTCTATCCTGTGAAGCCAATTTCAAAAGAATACCTCTACAGTACACTTTATGTGCGTACCACATGCTAAAGACATTCGTAGTAGAGGGGGAGTTAACAAAAAAATTCCTGTAACGCTGTGGTGAGAGTAGAGCGAAATGCAGGGTTATAATACATAGATACATTGTTACGCCACAAAAAACACGGGAGAAAATTTTAAACATTCCTCAATAGTCAGAGAAACAGATGCATGATTCGACCACGTCATCGGGTGAATATCTGCACTAGCAACCATTTGTAATAATTGAATGTCCGTCAGGAAGAAGTCAATTCTTGAGTAGGAATTATTTGGTGCTGAGAAGTGGGTATAGTCCCTTTCTGAAGCGTGTAAACACCTCCATGGATCATACAGATTAGCCTCGGACATCACATTGGCAACAGAGTGTCGTAGTTTGCAAGCTGAGTGGGAGGAGCCAAAGGAGGAATTAATAATGGCATTGAAGTCTCCGCAGAATAAGAGGAATCCCTTCTGGATTTTTGCCACTTTTTTCCGCAAGGAGTTGAAAAAGTGGATTTGATGAACATTGGAAGCATAGATATTGACAATGGTATAAGTGATGTTGTTGATTTCACAAACTATGATTAGGTATCTTCCTTTACTATCAGCCTCCTGGGACAACAGTGAAAACGCGACAGAATTACGAATGGCTGTACGGACCCCGCATTTTTTATTCGAGCCATTGGATGTAAATATATGTGGGAATAAATGATACGAGTAGAGTGGGGCTTTAGTAGAAGCAAAATGTGTTTCCTGAACACCAATCACGTCGCCAGCTAATCTTTGTGCTTCTTTCCACATCGAGTGACGTTTGAATGGGCTATTGAGACCATAGGCGTTCATAGATATAATTTTTAAGACCATCGTAAAGTTAAGGTAGATGATGTACTAGTGCCCTCAAGTGGTGTATTGAGGAATAGCATAGACAAAATTGTGAGCCAGGTGAATATGCTTACTGTATCCGCCGAAGTCCAGCACGAGGTAGAGGATTGCTTCTTCATCTTGCAAGAGAAATATGGTTTAGTGTATGTCCAAACTTGGTCCCTGCTGGTGCTCTGAAGGAAGAAATTTTAGCCAAGAAGAAGAAAAAAAAAAGGAAGGAAACAAAAAAAAAACATTTAACGAAAAACTTTGTGTGAATTCAATCACTTCAACGATTGGTAGTTCAACGCCGAGAGGCGCAGCGTAATACTGGCTTTCTTGGTGTACAGCAGGTAATTAACAGGGGGTTAAAAGGCGCGGTAGGAAGTTCAGCAACTCATCTCGCCACTTGTTCACAATCAGGAGGCATTTTTCTAGGGGAGCCTTTTGGTAGGAATGGATGTATCTTCAGCTGGCAGAAGGCCCCATTTTTTGGCTAATTGGAATCCCTCCGTTTCGCATTTTACCGTTACTACACGGTTGTCTTTGGTGATGAGCAGTTTGGTAGGAAAGCCCCATTGGTATTTGATGTTATGGTTTCGTAGCAGCTTCGTAAAAGATAGTAGCTTTTTTTCAGGCTGGGATGGTATGTTGGGAGAGGTCTGTAAACAAGGATATCCCAGTGTAGGGGTCTGGAAGCGGGTTGTTTTTTCTAGCGAAAAGCATGAGTTCCTCTTTAACGTGATAAAAATGGATTCACGCTATGGTATCTCTGGGAAGATGGGCGGGAAGGAAAGAAGGCTTTGGCAGTCTGTGGGCCCTGTCTACTACTACCTCTCTGTCCGGAGTGTGGGGCAGCAGAGCAGAGATCATTTGTTGAATATATTTGCATAATTCAGTGTTAGAGATGCTTTCGCCGATACCCCTGAATTTAATATTATTCCTGTGGGACCTGTCCTCCAGATCTGCCAGTTTTGCCTTTAATGCTGATAAGTCATCATCAGTGTTATTGTGTGCATCCACCAATTCGTTATGGGCTTTAGCGAGTTCCCCCATTTTATTCTCCACATGAGATACCCTGTCGCCCAAGCATTCAGTATCCTTGTTCACTTGCGCCACAAAGCCCATCATATCTTTATGCAGTGAGCCTTTAAGAGTAATCAACATATCTTTCAGTACTGCAGATGTGAGTGGCACAGATTCTGTAAGGTAATCTTCTAACTGTTCCACGAACTCAATAGTGGAATTATGTGGAGGGAAATTCTGCATGCTGTCATCCCCATGCTGTGTCTCTGGGGAGCAGCGCTGCCTTTGCTTTTGTGGACCGTCAGTGGGTGAGGACTGAGCAGAGCCTGCAGTCTGTGCTGAGCCAGAGGGATGGGATGGAGAAGAGCTGTCATTCCCGCTCACATGTCCCCTACTCCTAGACGAGGGACACAGACCCGCGCCATCTTGAGGGGAGGAGCCACCCGCCGGAGTAAAAAACTCCGTCAGTTTGCGGTGCCCCTCTTTATTCTTCCTCTTCCCCATCTATCCTCCTCGATTCCCCCCCCCCTCTATCCGAGGGCTTACTACTTTGTTGGCGGGTTTCCCTCCCTAGCGGTCTGATTATATCCATATTTCTGTGCTCAAAGCGGTACATTTTTTTTGCATGGAAATATGTACAGTCAGGTCCATAAATATTGGGACATCGACACAATTCTAACATTTTTGGCTCTATACACCACCACAATGGATTTGAAATGAAACGAACAAGATGTGCTTTAACTGCAGACTGTCAGCTTTAATTTGAGGGTATTTGCATCCAAATCAGGTGAACGGTGTAGGAATTACAACAGTTTGTATATGTGCTTCCCACTTATTAAGGAACCAAAAGTAATGGGACAGAATAATAATCATAAATCAAACTTTCACTTTTTAATACTTGGTTGCAAATCCTTTGCAGTCAATTACAGCCTGAAGTCTGGAACGCATAGACATCACCAGACGCTGGGTTTCATCCCTGGTGATGCTCTGCCAGGCCTCTACTGCAACTGTCTTCAGTTCCTGCTTGTTCTTGGGGCATTTTCCCTTCAGTTTTGTCTTCAGCAAGTGAAATGCATGCTCAATCGGATTCAGGTCAGGTGATTGACTTGGCCTTTGCATAACATTCCACTTTTTTCCCTTAAACTCTTTGGTTGCTTTTGCAGTATGCTTTGGGTCATTGTCCATCTGCACTGTGAAGCGGCGTCCAATGAGTTCTGAAGCATTTGGCTGAATATGAGCAGATAATATTGCCCGAAACACTTCAGAATTCATCCTGCTGCTTTTGTCAGCAGTCACATCATCAATAAATACAAGAGAACCAGTTCCATTGGCAGCCATACATGCCCACTCCATGACACTACCACCACCATGCTTCACTGATGAGGTGGTATGCTTAGGATCATGAGCAGTTCCTTTCCTTCTCCATACTCTTCTCTTCCCATCACTCTGGTACAAGTTGATCTTGGTCTCATCTGTCCATAGAATGTTGTTAAAGAACTTTGAAGGCTTTTTTAGATGTCGTTTGGCAAACTCTAATCTGGCCTTCCTGTTTTTGAGGCTCACCAATGGTTTACATCTTGTGGTGAACCTTCTGTATTCACTCTGGTGAAGTCTTCTCTTGATTGTTGACTTTGACACACATACACCTACCTCCTGGAGAGTGTTCTTGATCTGGCCAACTGTTGTGAAGGGTGTTTTCTTCACCAGGGAAAGAATTCTTCGGTCATCCACCACAGTTGTTTTCCGTGGTCTTCCGGGTCTTTTGGTGTTGCTGAGCTCACCGGTGCGTTCCTTCTTTTTAAGAATGTTCCAAACAGTTGTTTTGGCCACGCCTAATGTTTTTGCTATCTCTCTGATGGGTTTGTTTTGTTTTTTCAGCCTAATGATGGCTTGCTTCACTGATAGTGACAGCTCTTTGGATCTCATCTTGAGAGTTGACAGCAACAGATTCCAAATGCAAATAGCACACTTGAAATGAACTCTGGACCTTTTATCTGCTCATTGTAATTGGGATAATGAGGGAATAACACACACACCTGGCCATGGAACGGCTGAGAAGCCAATTGTCCCATTACTTTTGGTCCCTTAAGAAGTGGGAGGCACATATGCAAACTGTTGTAATTCCTACACCGTTCACCTGATTTGGATGTAAATACCCTCAAATTAAAGCTGACAGTCTGCAGTTAAAGCACATCTTGTTCATTTCATTTCAAATCCATTGTGGTGGTGTATAGAGCCAAAAATGTTAGAATTGTGTCGATGTCCCAATATTTATGGACCTGACTGTACATATTTCCATGCAAAAAAATGTACCGCTTTGAGCACAGAAATATGGATATAATCAGACCCATAGGGAGGCTAATCATTTTTATAAAAGTTATAGTGTCTGAAAGCTATGGTGTGTATATATATTGGAATTTCTTCAACTTTTACTTTCTGACTGCCTATCACATTTCTTGAGGTGCTAAAATGCCAGGGCAGTACAAAAACCCTCTAAATTACCCCTTTTTGGAAAGTAGACATACTAAAGAATTTGCAGAGAGGCCTGTTGAGTCTATGAGATATTTTATGTTTTTCCACAAGTTTTTGGAATATGACTATATATATATATATATATATATATATATATATATATATATATAATATATACATACACATGCAGTGTGTGTGTGTGTGTGTTTTTTTTTTTTTTTTTTTATTTATTTTTTTACACAAAGTTTTCAATTAAATGATATATTGCTCACACATGCCATGGGTATATGTGGAATAACACCTCAAAACACATTCTGCTACTTCTATCGAGTATGGACATACCACATGTGAGAGACTTTTTGGCAGCCTAACCACGTACAGGACCCAAAAATCCAATGGCCACCTTCAAGCTTTCAAATGGCATATTTTCTCATGTCACTTCCTCACTACCTATCACAGTTTCGGAGGCCCTGAAATTCCAGGATAGTAGAAAAGACCCCCCAAATGACCCCTTTTTTTTGAAAAGTAAACACCCCAAGGTATTTGTAAAGGGACATGGTGAGTATTTTGCAGATCTCATTAATTTTCAAAAGATTTTGGAAAGTGAAGAAAGAAAAGAAAATATACATTTTCCGTTTCTTTCTTTAGGCAATCGCAGTGTGTTTCGTTAATTTTGTTCAGTGTTGTTAATATAACACGACACTCGCAGAAGATCTCATGGATGCCATGCAATTGCAATTTGGTCCAGAAAACATACAGGATTCGCTGAGTTTCCCACACTGCATCAGTGTGAACCAGGTTTGAAAGTGCTTAATGAATACATGAAAAAAAAAACAGAGGCCCTAGAGAATAAAACGTTACAATTTTTTATGTCGAGATTTTTTTCAAAACGCAAAACACCTTTTTTGAATTTTAATGCACAAAAGCACAATATATTGCCCAATTGTTTGGTAGACTATAAAAGATTGTTACACAGTGTAAATAGATTCCAAACATGACATGCTTTAAAATTGCGCACGTCTATGCAATGGCGACAAACTACATACATTTTTAATACCCATAGGTGATGTTTTAAAAGCCTGTACAGGTTACCACTTTAGATTTACACAGGAGGTCTAGTGCTAGAATTATTACCCTCGATCTGACATTCACAGTGATACCCTCACATGCATGGTGCAAGTGCTGTTTACATACCGACATGGGACTGATGCTTGCGTTCACCTTTGCACATGAGCATGGGGTTACGTGGGTGATTTTTTAAAAATGATTTTGCTTTTTTTATTTTTTTCACTGTCCTTTTAATTTTTTTTATCAGGTTTATTTTATTTTTATCACAGGGAATGTAAATATCCCCTGTGATAGAGACAAGTACTCTTTTTTTCTTAGAAATCTATTAGACTCTAGATTTCTCCTCTGCTCTAAAGCACCTGATCACACATTATTGCTGTAATCAGATGCTTTCTCAATTTAAAAATGGCGCTGTTTATATCCAGTGAAATTGAAGTGATGAAATGCTTATTGCTCCAGTTTCTTAGACCTAGAGTTGATTGGAGCCATTCTGGTCTCCAATCAGCTCTATGGTCAGCCAGCAAAACCACCAGCTGCATCCTCAGGTTCCCCAGTGGGACAGGAGAGCCTGAGAAAGCTGTGGAAGGTGGTGGGGGGAGTAGATGTCCTTTCCCGCTGCTTGTAAAAGCAATTCAGCAGCTAATTAGCCACTAGGACTCTTTTTACATGAAAGCCAACTGCTGGCTCAAAAAAATGATACCAAGATGATGCCTGCAGCTGCAGGCATCATCCTGGTATACCCACTCAAAGTCCAGTGACTTACTAGTACATTGCTGGTCCTTGTTGGGCATACAGTGAGGAACAGAAGTATTTGAACACCCTGCGATTTTGCAAGTTCTCTCACTAAGAAATCATGGAGGGGTCTGAAATTTACATTGTAGGTGCATTCCCACTCCGAGAAACAGAATTTAAAAAAAAATTCAGGAAATCACATTGTATGATTTTTTAAAGAATTTATTTGTCTTGCACTGCTGAAGTATTTGAACACCTGAGAAAATCAGTGTTAATATTTGGTACAGAAGCCTTTGTTTGCAATTACAGAGGTCAAACGTTTCATGTAGCTCTTGACCGGGTTTGCACACACTGCAACAGGGATTTTGGCCCACTCCTCCACACTGATCTCCTCTAGATCTGTCAGGTTTCGGGGCTGTCGCTGAGCAACACGGAGTTTCAGCTCCCTCCAAAGTTGTTCTATTGGATTTAGGTCTGGAGACTGGCTAGGCCACTTCAGAACCTTGATATGCTTCTTACGGAGCCACTCCTTGGTTATCCTGGCTGTGTGATTCGGGTCGTTGTCATGTTGGAAGACCCAGCCATGACCCATCTTCAATGCTCTGACTGAGGAAAGGAGGTTGTTGCTCAAAATCTCACAATAAATGGCTCCATTCATCCTCTCCTTAATACAGTGCAGTCGTCCTGTTTCCTTCGCAGAAAAGTACCCCCCAAAGCATGATGTTACCACCCCCATGCTTCACAGTAGGGATGGTGTTCTTGGGATGCAGCTCATCCTTCTTTTTCCTCCAAACACGACGAGTGAAGTTTAGACCAAAAAGTTTCTACTTTACTTTCTCCCATGCCTCCTCTGGATCATCCAGATGGTCATTGGCAAACTTCAGACGGGCCTTGGACATGTGATGACTTGAGCAGGGGAACCTTCTGTGCAATGCATAATTTGAAACCATGACGGAGTAGTGTTCTACCGACAGTGACCTTTGAAACTGTGGTCCCAGCTCTCTTCATGTCATTGACCAGCTCCTCCGTTGTAGTTCTGGGCTGATTCCTCACCTTTCTTATCATCAGTGATACCCCACGAGGTGAAATCTTGCATGGAGCCCCAGTCTGAGGGAGTCTGACATTCATCTTTAGACTCTTCCATTTTCTAACAATTGATCTATTTTCACCAAGCTGCTTGGCAATTGCCCCGTAGCTCTTTCCAGCCTTGTGGAGGTCCACAATTTTGTCTCTGGTGTCTTTTGACAGCTCTTTGGTCTTGCCATGGTAGTAGTTGGCGTCTGACTGACTGTGAGGTGGACAGGTGTCTTTAAAGAGCTCAGACAGGTGCTACTAAGTTATATTAATGAGTGGAGTAGAGGTGGACTTTTTAAAGGCACAGTAACAGGTCTTTGAGAGCCAGAATTCTTGCTGTTTCTTAGGTGTTCAAATACTTATGTTAAGCAGTGCAAGACAAATAAATAATTTAAAAATCATACAATGTGATTTCCTGAATTTTTTTTTTTTTAAATTCTGTCTCTCAGAGTAGGAATGCACATACAATGTGAATTTCAGACCCCTCCATAATTTCTAAGTGGGAGAACTTGCAAAATCGCAGGGTGTTCAAATACTTCTGTTCCTCACAGTATATGCAATGTTCTTTTTTTTTTTTTCATTAGCGTGTTATCACTGAAATGCATAAAGCACATTATCTCGTATCTATACCTGGCCATGGCAGCAGAGAACATGGGCATATGATGATCGGGACTGTGGACCATTATGACTGCAATTCATTCTTTTTTTGTAATGCCCATGTTGAGGAGGGTTGGGCCCAAAAAACGTTTTAAATTCAGAAACCATGGTAGGTTTGCATGTGAATTGACTGGCAAAAGCTGCATTTGGGTGGGGGCAACAATGTATTGTGTGTATAAATTGCTTTGTCCCAACATAAATTGATACAAATATTCTGTGAAAAAACAGCGGAGGGGCTAAATGCTAGTGCTGGCAGTGAACAAGGCCGATCCTGCTAACACTCCCTTTTTGAGGACACTTTACTAAGGTGGCACTAGTATAGTTCTGTTTGTGATTCATATATTGGTAATTGGTGGTAATCAGCGACCTATAGTGTGAGTGCGATAGTGTGCAGGTAGTCTAACGCTAGCTGGCCCTGGCTGGGAGGGGCGCTAACTGACCCAGACACTGTTTGACATCATTAGTGGCTGTAATACAGTGACCCGTGAAAATTTTTATATACTAGCACTGTATTAATGACACTGGCTGGGTGACAGGGTTGAACAAAGGGTTAATGAGGGTGATCAAAAGGTCAAATGTACTAATCTAATGTGTGTGTAAACTGTAGTGCTTTTACACACAGTATTGTGTTCTCTCCTCTCTCCCTGGACCTCTATGGGATGGGGGGGTACATGCATGCGGACTCACATCCGTTAATAGAGCACAACGTAAGGGTATGTTGCTTTGGCCAGAGCTGCTGCTTGCCTATACATTGCGCAAAAAAAAACCTAAAAAGAAAAAAATTTTAAATTTTAAATATTTAAAAATTTATTTTAAACATTCACTAAATAAACTGAAAAGATGTTGCTTTCCTTTAAATCACTTAATTAATATTTAGTTGTATAAGCACTGTTTCTGAGAACTGCTGTACATCTGTGTTGCATGGAGTCAACCAACTTCTGGCACCTGTGAATAGGTATTCCAGCCCAGGATGACTGGACTACATTCTACAGTTCTTCTCTATTTCTTGGTTTTGCCTGAGAAACTGCATTTTTGATGTCACCCCACAAGTTTTCTATTGGATTAAGATCCGGGGATTGGGCTGGCCACTCCATAACGTTAATCTTGTTGGTCTGGAACCAAGATGTTGCACGTTTACTGGTGTGTTTGGGGTCGTTGTCTTGTTGGAACACCCATTTTTCAAGGGCATTTCCTCTTCAGCATAAGGCAGCATGACCTCTTCAAGTATTCTGATATATTCAAACTGATCCA
This sequence comes from Staurois parvus, assembly GCA_951230385.1. Lineage (NCBI taxonomy): Eukaryota > Metazoa > Chordata > Amphibia > Anura > Ranidae > Staurois > Staurois parvus. The sequence continues at coordinate 43,501 of CATNWA010015227.1, read as the reverse complement.
TGATCCCTGGTATGTGATAAATAGGCCCAACACCGTAGTATGAGAAAAATCCCCATCTCATGATGCTTGCGCAACCATGCTTCACTGTCTTCACAGTGTATTGTGGCTTGAATTCAGTGTTTGGGGGTCGTCTGACAAACTGTCTCCGGCCACTAGACCCAAAAAGAACAATCTTACTTTCATCAGTCCACAAAATGTTGCGCCATTTCTCTTTAGGCCAGTCAATGTGCTCTTTGGCAAATTGTAACCTCTTCAGCACGTCTTTTTTTCAACAGTGGGACTTTGCGGGGGCTTCTTGCAGATAGCTTGGCTTCACATAGGCGTCTTCTAATTGTAAAAATACTCACAGGTAACTTTAGACCTGCTTTGATCTTCCTGGAGCTGATTCTTGGCTGAGTCCTTTCCATTTTGGCTATTCTTCTATCCATTCGAATGGTAGTTTTTTCGCTTTCTTCCACGTCTTTCAGGTTTTGGTTGCCATTTTAAAGCATTTGCGATCATTTTAGCTGAGCAACCTATTATTTTCTGCACTTCTTTATGTTTTCCCCTCTTCAATCAACTTTTTAATCAAGGTCCGCTGTTCTTTCAAACAATGTCTGGAATGATCCATTTTCCTCAGAATTTCAGAGAGAAATGCACTGTAACCAGCATGTACAACATTTGCTGCCTTCCTTCCTTTAAATAAGGGCAATAATTGCCACCTGTTTTTCAAAGAATGAATGACCTCACTAATAGAACTCCACACTGCTATTATTTTGAACATGCCCCTTTCAATTAGTGATTCAATTACACAGAATCAGCAGCATGCATGTCATGACTGTTGGGTCTGTTGGATTTCTATTACTCTACTACACCTGCTAGTAAATTATTTGCCATGTAAAAATATCATTTCTACCAAAAACAGTGATTGATCAGGTTAGTGATGTCTGACTGCTATTATTTTGAACATAACTGTATATTTACATAAAACGATTTGAGGCCAAGGGTGACTGTGGGCTTATGCAAAGGGCAGCATGAAAGATGCTGAATAAACTGACCAGTATTATGATCATGATGGCCGCCGGACCTCCGTGATCCGGCGGCGCGTGACGTGACGGCGTGCAAAGGCTCCTAGACGTGTCTTGTATAACCATACGTCTACAGTAGGGGGGATGCCATAGCAGCTGGACGTCTGGTGATTCTATTTATAACGAGATGCGCGCGAATAAGCTTGCACCATCTTGACGGAGATTCGCCTCACCGCGCATGTGCGAGCGCTGCGGGCGCCATATTACTGTGGAACGTCAGCGTGGCTATTGCGCACATAGCTGCGCATGCGTGAGTGCTGCGATCACCATTTTACTGACGGTCAGACTATGTGCGGACAATAGCACCAAGGAGGCTGACAAAAATTATAAATATAAAGTGGGTCTCTACAACTTTCTGTTAGAAACGGTAAATTAATTTAAAATCAGTAAAAAACAGATCATCTGTATAGATCATATTAATAAAAGGTGACATATATGTATAAATGAATACATATAATCACAATAATCCAAATATGAATAGTTATCGAAAATACAAAGAGTGATACATGGACTTATATGTCACCTCAAATAGCTAATTGGTGTGTAGTGCCGCACATTACATTGTGATGGATTTGGCAAGTTCAATATACAAGTGGAAAATGTATAATGTCAATTCAAGTTAATAAGACAAATATAAATATAAAATGTAAAGGATTCAAATCCAATAATACATACTAAGTACATGATCCATCCAGACTACCTTTAGACATCTGGAAAATTGTACTATTGATAATAACATTCCCATAAATGATAAAATTCAATAAAAGTAATGAAATAAAATGTGTGTGTGTGTGTGTATATATACAGTCAGGTCCATAAATATTGGGACATCGACACAATTCTAACATTTTTGGCTCTATACACCACCACAATGGATTTGAAATGAAACGAACAAGATGTCCTTTAACTGCAGACTGTCAGCTTTAATTTGAGGGTATTTGCATCCAAATCAGGTGAACGGTGTAGGAATTACAACAGTTTGTATATGTGCCTCCCACTTATTAAGGAACCAAAAGTAATGGAACAGAATAATAATCATAAATCAAACTTTCACTTTTTAATACTTGGTTGCAAATCCTTTGCAGTCAATTACAGCCTGAAGTCTGGAACGCATAGACATCACCAGACGCTGGGTTTCATCCCTGGTGATGCTCTGCCAGGCCTCTACTGCAACTGTCTTCAGTTCCTGCTTGCTCTTGGGGCATTTTCCCTTCAGTTTTGTCTTCAGCAAGTGAAATGCATGCTCAATCGGATTCAGGTCAGGTGATTGACTTGGCCTTTGCATAACATTCCACTTTTTTCCCTTAAAAAAACTCTTTGGTTGCTTTTGCAGTATGCTTTGGGTCATTGTCCATCTGCACTGTGAAGCGGCGTCCAATGAGTTCTGAAGCATTTGGCTGAATATGAGCAGATAATATTGCCCGAAACACTTCAGAATTCATCCTGCTGCTTTTGTCAGCAGTCACACATCATCAATAAATACAAGAGAACCAGTTCCATTGGCAGCCATACATGCCCACTCCATGACACTACCACCACCATGCTTCACTGATGAGGTGGTATGCTTAGGATCATGAGCAGTTCCTTTCCTCCTCCATACTCTTCTCTTCCCATCACTCTGGTACAAGTTGATCTTGGTCTCATCTGTCCATAGAATGTTGTTAAAGAACTTTGAAGGCTTTTTTAGATGTCGTTTGGCAAACTCTAATCTGGCCTTCCTGTTTTTGAGGCTCACCAATGGTTTACATCTTGTGGTGAACCTTCTGTATTCACTCTGGTGAAGTCTTCTCTTGATTGTTGACTTTGACACACATACACCTACCTCCTGGAGAGTGTTCTTGATCTGGCCAACTGTTGTGAAGGGTGTTTTCTTCACCAGGGAAAGAATTCTTCGGTCATCCACCACAGTTGTTTTCCGTGGTCTTCCGGGTCTTTTGGTGTTGCTGAGCTCACCGGGCGTTCCTTCTTTTTAAGAATGTTCCAAACAGTTGTTTTGGCCACGCCTAATGTTTTTGCTATCTCTCTGATGGGTTTGTTTTGTTTTTTCAGCCTAATGATGGCTTGCTTCACTGATAGTGACAGCTCTTTGGATCTCATCTTGAGAGTTGACAGCAACAGATTCCAAATGCAAATAGCACACTTGAAATGAACTCTGGACCTTTTATCTGCTCATTGTAATTGGGATAATGAGGGAATAACACACACCTGGCCATGGAACGGCTGAGAAGCCAATTGTCCCATTACTTTTGGTCCCTTAAGAAGTGGGAGGCACATATGCAAACTGTTGTAATTCCTACACCGTTCACCTGATTTGGATGTAAATACCCTCAAATTAAAGCTGACAGTCTGCAGTTAAAGCACATCTTGTTCATTTCATTTCAAATCCATTTGTGGTGGTGTATAGAGCCAAAAATGTTAGAATTGTGTCGATGTCCCAATATTTATGGACCTGACTGTGTATAATATATATATATATATATATATATATATATATTATATATATTATATATATATATATATATATATATATATATATATAAGAGAAATGTGTGCTCTTAAAAGCTTAAACTGGAATGATAGTGGTGGATATCAACTGTTATCAATGAAAACCGTTTATGTCGATCTCGACATTGTGGCCTGCAGGGGTCAAGGTCTTCATTTCGAATATCCACTTGGTTTCCATTTGTGAAACCTGCCTGCATCTGTTCGAACCACGCCAATGGTGTTGTGCCATGTCTATCGCTACAAATTTGAGAGATGACGGGTCTCTATAGTGAAAGTATCTGAAATGTTTCGATAATGAATGTTATCTGAAGCCTCTTTTAATATTATATATATTATATATATATATATATATATATATATATATATATATATATATATATGATCTTGGAATCTGTCTAGTAGTCTTCTGGTTGTCCAGCCAATGTACTGCTTCCGGTACGGGCATTCCAGAAGATATACGGCGTAATGGGTGTTGCAAGTAATAAAGGTAGAAATGTCATAGGATTTCCCCATTGTAGACTAGGTGAATGTCTCAATTTTCTTTCTCGGCATATTGCTGTTTTGGCAAATTTGACATTTCTTACATGGAAAGAAACCCTTGAGGTTAGTAAATAGGCTAGGATGAGGAGGGGGTCAATCACATTAGGAGAGATTTTTATTCCTCATGATTGAACCTTTCTAAAAACAGATTTCTCTCTTCTCAGAGGGCTTGAGAAAGGATTGGATCGGCTTTAAGAACATCCCAGTTTTTCTTGATTTTTCTACTAACAAAAAGGGGTGATAAATGGACAAAATAAGTTATTTCTCTGTGTTGATGGACCAGAAAGTATATCATCCCATAAGTATGTTTTCCTGATCTCTAAATGGCCCTTATACATTAGAATGGCAATTTAGGACAGGATCTTGGCTTACATTGAAAGTATATCATCCCGATTCATTTTGGCTACATGTCAATATCATCGTCAAGAGTGTTTTCCCTCTATTCAAAGTCTCTACAAACCTGTCTTAGAATGGCAGCTTTATCATGATCAGCATCAATGTCAGTGCAATTACGTCTAACCCTCATGAACTGGGCTTTTTGGGATATTAGCCAGCAACATCGGGGTGATGACAGCTACCAGTAGGGAATTAGCTGTTTCCAAAAAAGTCGGTTTGCTTAAAAAATGCCTCTGTTGTGCATTTATAGCTCCTTTGTGAGTGATGGTAACATCCAGGAAGTTAACCTTGACTCAGTGCTATATTATTTAAAGTCAAGCTGATTATATTAGAAAAATGTTGTTATTCAAAATGTACCAGATAAATTTACAAGAGCTGTATTATTTTTTATAAAATGATTTAAATTAAATGCCATAGTATTTTTTAAGGAGATTCGATACTATTCATCGATTTATAGAATAGTTTTCAGTGGCCAAAAATATTTAGAATAAATGACGTTTCTTTAGCTCCAAAAGCACCTTTATAGGAGATATCTATTTAATTGGCCATTTTTTATATTTTTTTAGCCCCCCATTGCAACGCTCTTATTTGATAAATTTGTATTATTTTTTTTACCTTTTATTTTCTTTTTAATTTAGTTAAAAGGACTATATTGAACAAAAATTTAGATATTTTATATGTTTTGTTTAATATTTATTGAACCAGCATTTTAAAAATCCAATAAGTCCAGAATGAATGTCTTAAGGGTCATGGAAATGTTATCAGCCAAGTCAACATAGTAGTTGACTGCTGTCATGACGTTCATTGTGATCAATATTACTATACAACGAGGCTAAACGTTTTGCTGTGACCAGGAATATTGTAAGTTCAGGATTCCAATTGAGGGTCTTAATTTCATTTAGCACCTGTTTGGTATCCCTAATATATGAAGGTGTAGTCAGGACCAGGTTCTGTAGGAAAAAGTCTATATATTCCCCGACCCTGGAGCATAGGGATCCTATTTATAGCGCGCATCTCGCTATAAATAGAATCACCAGACGTCCGGCTGCTATGGATCCCCCGTACTGTAGACGTATGGTTATACAAAGCACGTCTAGGAGCCTTTGCACGCCGTCATGCCGCCGGATCACGGAGGTCCTGCAGGCATCATTATCATCATACTGGTCAGTTTATTCAGCAGCTTTCATGCTGCCCTTTGCATAAGCCCACAGTCACCCTGTGCCTCAAATTTTTTTATGTAAATGTATGTACTTTACTGCTCACATTTTAATGCTCATTTAATAAATACTTGACTTACTACACTATGAGCATCCATACATTTATTGCTCTGCACTGAGCATTTAAACCCCAGCCCAGGACTCCAGGTGATCCATTCGGACCAGAGGAGGGAAGCGTTAGACCAGACCTGTATACCAACAACCCGTTAAAGGGACCCTTTTGAGGGACATCTTCACCACCTTTACCAGGCTGTACCTTCATGAGACCTCCGGCCGATACGGTTACTCTATGCGCATTAAGATTGCGCTTCCGGAGAGTGTGCAATCTTACCATTTTTTTTTCACCGGATACCACATTGGATTTACACTGGGATAACAGAGCGGATATATACTGTCACATATTTGGACTTGCTCACCATCACCCTCCGTATATTGATTATTAGAGGGGCTCTGATACAACTTAGCACTTTATATTATTATTATACAGTATTTATATAGTGCCAAAGGGTTTACTCAGCGCTGTACAAAGGCAGGGGGACAAGACATGAGACAAGACAGAGACCGTGCGATACACGAGGGGTTCGAGGGCCCTGCTCTTTCAAGCTTACAATCTATTACATATGGTTTTAATTTTGTATATTTCATATGAGTGCTCTAATGTAGGATTTTAGAATTTAAAATTAAAAAAAGTTATACATTCTTACTTAGCGCTGCACTATTTCTTTTATTTGCTTGTTGAAGAGAGGTTTTGTGGTTCCTTTTTGGTGCATACAGCTGCTTCTGTAGGCGCTCACTAGGTCCCTATTATCTGAGCCTTAGGGAATATGTTTACAATATAAAAAAAGGGTTTAAAAAACATAGTTTGTCAGCACATTTTCAGCATCATCACAATAGAGACCCTAGGGGCCTCAAATTTACGGCAATTACTAATTTACAACCTCATTGGAGAGGATGCCACCATAGAAGAGACATTTCTAAACTTGAAATGAAATGAAATATGAATTAAAATTTCTAAACTTGACATTTCTAAACTTGCAATGAAATTAAATGAAATGAATTAAAATCGTATGCCCCATTAGGGTTTAAGTGTAGATTGGATATTAATTGTTTTATTGATACCAGCTAATTTTTATATATAATAGTATTATGATTATTGTTATTATTATTTTAATATATTATTTAATTATTTTATTTTTTTTGTTTTTATTATTATATATATTTTGTTTAGTTTGAGGTTTTCCCTCCACCAGAATAACTTTGTCAGTGTGTATTTATTATTGTGATTTTAGTTCTATCAAGATATGTAGCCCATCTACAGTATCTCACAGAAGTGAGTACACGCCTCACATTTTTGTAAATATTTTATTATATCTTTTCATGTGACAACACTGAAGAAATTACACTTTGCTATAATGTAAAGTAGGGAGTATACAGCTTGTATAACAGTGTAAATTTGCTGTCCTCTCAAAACAACTCAACACGCAGCCATTAATGTCTAAACTGCTGGCAACAAAATTGAGTACACCCATAAGTGAAAATGTCCAAATTGGGCCCAAAGTGTCAATATTTTGTGTGGCCACCATTATTTTCCAGCACTGCCTTAACCCTCTGTGTATGGCGTTCACCAAAGATTTACAGGTTGCCACTGGAGTCCTCTTCCACATGAAAAGATAGAATAAAACTATTTACAAAAATGTGAGGGGTGTACTCACTTCTGGGAGACTGTAAGTCATTCCATAATATTGGGACATCGACACAATTCTAACATTTTTTTATTGGACAAGCACATATGTTTTTTCATTTCAAATCCATTGTGGTATTAATAGAATGGGTCCCAATTTTTATGGACCTTGTATTTGATTTATCCTGTTTTCTGTATTAATAGAATGAGTCCGGTGTTGTGATCTGTTAGATCCTGTTGATCTTCAACATGATGGCAGCCGTGTCTTGATCTTTCGAGACTATGAGAAAATGATGCCGTTACCGCATGTGATATAATTACACTTCCTTTATGTGAGCACAAGTGGTACAGAAGTTGAGAGATATATGCATCAGAAGTAATCTGTATAGAGAGTCTTTTGGTGTTGGGAATTTGTGCAAGGACTATTTATTTATTTTCGTTTTTGAATTGACATTTTATGTACAGTATGCATTTGAGTGTGTAAGTGCCTTGTTATTATGTTCAATATTGTCACCAGTAAATTTTCACTTAAAGGACAGCTACACTTATGTTTTATATTCACAATCATGTTATAGGTTTATTTATTTTTCATTTGACGAAAACTACATCCTTGTTAACATTAGAGCTGAACTCCAGGAATTCAGCCACTTTGTAATACTGTATGTGCCAACTTATTTTGATTTAAGTCCAACAAGATGCATGCCACTTTGTGGACTTACCGGTATCTCTTTTATTTTACAGCTACCAGTTTTATGCAGCTCCAGAAGTAAAGTTATCACTATACTATATAAACAGCATCTCTTCTGTCAGAACCCCAAGAGTGTAGCTGTACTCCTGGAGCTCCATAAAACTGTCAGTTGTAAATAAAAGAGGTCCAGGAGATGGCATGAATCTCTTTGGACTTAACTCATGGTAAGCCAGCCACTGTTACAAAGAGGCTGAATTCCTAGAGTCTACTGTATAACGTGTTTCCCCAGGTTTTGTACAAGGGCCACCCCTCTTGTTTTCTAGATGATGACTGCTTACTAATCTGTCCTTTAAGGATGTGACTCTTTGTAAAATGATCCCAAGGGAATCCTGGTAAATAGTGCTACTCTTGGAACCCACATTTAAAAAAAAAATTAGCAAAGTTAATTATGTTAATATGTATGCTCTTAATAGTATCTGATTTTTTTCCAATCCAGCTTGCTAAAAAAAAAAAAAGGGTACATTGTGGGGTTTTTTTTTCTCGCTTTAGGCACAGGTACATAGGTGTCATCACTAAACAGTTGCCCCCCCACCTTCCCCCAGGTGAAACCCATTATAGGCAAAGACATTGTGTCTTAAAATAAATGTTAGTTGTGTAATAACAAAAATGTTGTAGTTGGGCGTGGCCTGGCGTGCAGGGGAGATGGCTGCTTAACACCTGAGAGCGCCATGTCTGCCAGAGAGTTTTTGCTGCTTTTTCGGGACACTGACTGCACAATGGGCAAGGTAGGAAGGTCCCTGCCTTTCACTAACACCCCGCACTCCCTGCTTGGGCCAAAATCTCCCGGAGATTTTCCATACCCAGCCCACAGAGACACAGGGGCCTTCAACTCATCCTACAAGCGGGGAGGCCGATGAAGCCTTGGTCTTGCCTAGCGGCTCCACGCCACATCCTAGCAAAGGGGACACAGAAGCGCTGCTTTCCATTATTAAACAGGTGCCAAGATGTTGGATCTGCAATCCTTAGCCGCAGACATCAAAAAGGTCTTAGTGGAGGCGGTGACAGACTTCAAAGAGGAACTCAGGGGTGTTTCGGACGGCTGATGGAGGTGGAGCAGTCGGCGGGGAGACACGATGCCGACATAATTGAACTACAACACCATGCAAGTCGCTATAATGTGCACTTTATCGAAATGAATAGGAAACTAGAGGATCTTGATAACAGGGAACAGAGAAACAACCTTAGGGTATGAGGAATTCCTTAGTCAGTGGAATATGCACAGATATCGGCAGCCCTTCAATCTCTGTTTAACACCTTGCTTGACAAACCTCCAGATGCTAATAGTTTTGGATCGCACCCTAAGGGCAGAGAGGGAGACCCACCCAGGGACATTATATGTTTTGTTGATTATCGACTGAAGGAAGAGATCTTTTCAAAAAGCCAGAGAGCAGGAGGAATTTACTTTTAATGAAGCGGAGCTGAAAATATTTCAGGATCTTTCCCCAATAACTATGCAACATAGAAGGACTCTTAGGCCACTGCTTCAGATCTTACGGGAGCGCCACATTCCATATAAGTGGCGTTTTCCCATTTAGCTTCACAGCTACACTTCAGGGGAGATCCTACAGCATCTATACTCCAGAAGATCTTCCCTAATTCTTTGAGTGGCTACATGTCCCTCCAGTTCCACTCCCAAAATGGTACCAAGCATTCCAGATACCGGATCTATGGAAGGAATCTCTCCAGATATCTGACTTGTGAACACCTCGACGAAAAGGAACTTTGACTCCATATCTTAGAAGTTGCTTGATGGATGCTTCTGACCTGCACCAAGCTTAATATGGTCATCTTGGTCCTACTCTAATACTGACATTGTTCATTTTTGTGCAGGTGGCTTGGTGAGTTGGCCTTCATATGGCCGCTTGCATGTCACTTTACAGGTGTTATGTAGCTTTTTTTTTTCTTGCTCATGGCCTATGGCCTCTGGTATTCCTTATGGGCCTTGTGTAGCAATAGATGGAGTGTCCTGGGCCCATCATGTGTTGGTTTCCCTTTGGGGGGGTTGGTTATTGTGTATATGAGAGGTCATGTTTTGCTATGTTTTCAGGTTTTACCTGTCTTTCCGCCCTCCCCTTCCTTGTGTCTCCTCCCAACCCAAGTCTGTTTTTTTTCCCTCTTCCCCTCCCCCCTGGTTTCTTCCCCTCCCTCCTCCTTCCCTGCCCCTTTTCCATTTTGGATGGGTGTTTGGGGGGCTGGGGGAGAGTGATGACTGATACCCAGTGGCGCCACAAGGATCTCCGGGATGCTAGACGATATATATCAGCTTTTTCACATGGTGGGTAAACAGGGAGCTTTGGAGATCGAACCCTATTGTGGACCCTATTCGCTGATTCTTTGTATTGGGTCATGAGTCGGGTTCTTGGCTTATTGGATGATTAGTGTACATTAACATTTTTGTTTTTGGTTGTCTTTTATATTATAGACCCTATTTGTTTATATGTCAGATTTATTGAATATTCTGGTTGGGGATGACATGAAAGACTGCTTTCATCAGATGGTTTGTACAGCGGTAGCACACACCTTCTGGTCCACAGAATACCTTGCCCAGCTTGTTCCTTTTTTTTTATCTGAATTTTTGCTTCCTTTTTGCCCAGTTGCATTTTAATTATAATATTACTACTCTCTGGCGGACAGGGGTATACTCGTCCTGCGCCTTGGTCTTACTTTCCCCCAAGCAGCTGGGCAACTGCCTGGCTAACCTTTTTTCGGTTCTTCCAGTGAAACTTGGGTTATTTAGCCCCCACATCCTCGCAGTAACCAGGTTTCACCCAAAAATTGATTCTTTTTATCTTTCTCTTTTTCTCTTTTTCCTTCTGGTGTTTGCATTTCTGACTTTGACTTTATTACTCCTTTCTTTTCATCCCCTTTATCTGCTTCATTTTTGCAATCCTCTCTGTCCCTCCCCACTCTCCCATCACCCCCCCCTCCTGTTTTGTTCCCCCCTTTCTGAAAGTCCCCCCCTTTTTTTTTCTTTTTCCCCCCTTCCTCAAAGAGGAGATAGACCAATAGATATGGCTTCTGTTGAGGACTACGCCCACCGCACACCATCTAAAAAATGTTCTCTTTGTATGTTAGAGGACTCAGTGTCCCTGAAAAACGTTCTATGATTCTATCAGAGGTTTCTAAACAGAAGGCTCATGTAGCCTTTCTCCAGGAAACACATTTTTAAAAGCTCCGCGACACCTAAACTTGCTAATCACAAATACCCTGATGTGTACCATGCTTCAGCCTCTGAGTCAAAGTTGAGAGAAGTGGCGATTCTCCACACTAAATTCTTTGCCCTTTAATTTTACTGACCAATTGGCAGATCCTGAGGTTCAATATATTTTTGTTAGGAGCTCTGTGTATGGCCGACCGATTACGCTGGTGAAACATTTATAGCTCTAATATAAAGCAAGTGTCCTTTATGTGAAGGATTGTGGAGGAACTGACTTCTTTTGCCTCGGGACTCCTGGTCTTGGGAGGGTGACCTGGCATTTTTTTTTTTTGCTGGCTGATGGCTAAAAAGAGTGGGAAATTTTAAAGTTTTACTTTTGACTGCTGTGCTTGTAGTTTTTTATTTTCTTCTTTGGGTCGTGCTAAAAAGCTTTTACTTTTTTAAATCCATTTTTCTGTCACTTTTTAAATCACATTTTTTTCTCTTCCTTTCCTTGTCTTCCTTCAGTCTGCTAATTAAGGGGAGGGGTTAATTGGTCACAGGTGGTACAGGTTCTATATAACTTGCTGTAGAGCTCACTCTGAGCTTGCCTGCATTTTTGCTTGATGGACCTTTGACTAAGTGGACATTTGATAAGTGGAGTTAAAAAAAAACCAGACTGTAAACAGGAGGATTTGTGCAGGGCACAGTGTGCAGCATGTATGCAGCAATGGAGCAACAGCTCCAGGGTGGATACCACTGCGACAGATGTGAGCAGCTTGCCCTTCTGGAAACTTGTGATTTGGAGGAGCAAGGTGCAACACTGGGCAAAACCAACAAGCTTGAAAGGGGTCTTCTGCTCTCTGAGCAGGTAGCTAATGGGATTGATGTGAAGGGCGGAGGGGCTAATCAGGATTATAGGGTAGGAAAATGGGTTACTGTAATGAGAGGGAGTGGTAGGGGCTCACAGAAAAGGAAGGCTGGCCCTGGGTTTGAGCACCCAAACAGATTTGCCAAGCTGGGTGAAGATATGGGGGTGGCAAGCTCTGGGGTGGCAGCCCTGGATGTCATTGTTATCCCTAACAGGTAGTGAGGGGTAGTGCAGGAAGGCCTAGACAGCTGGTGGTAGTAGGGGATTCTATAATCAGAAGGACTGATAGAATAATTTGTCACCAGGATTGCCTCAACCAAATGGTTTGCTGTCTCCTGGTGCCAGGGTTTGGCATGTGGTGGACCGGGTTGATAAATTACTGGGAGGGGCTGGGCATGACCCAGCTGTCTTGGTTCATGTTGGAACCAATGACAGAATACATGGAAGGTGAAGGCTCCTTAAGAATAAATTTAATGCACTAGGCTACAAGTTGAAGGAAGGACCTCCAAGGTGATATTCTCTGAAATATTACCTGTGCCATGCTCAACTCAGGAAAGACAGGGGGAGATTGGAGAACTCAATGCATGGCTGAAGACCTGGTGTAAGAGGAAGGATTTGGGTTTCTTGAGCACTGGACTGATTTTCATTGGGATGCAACCTACAGTTGCAAGAAAAAGTATGTGAACCCCTTGGGGATTACGTGGAGTTTTGCATGAATTGGGCATAAAATGTGCTCTGAATGTCATTTAAGTCACAACAATAGAAGAGCACAGTCTGCTGAACATTATACTACACAAATATTAGATGTTGCCATGGTTTAATTGCACATAACATGTAAACATTTACAGTGCAGGGAGGAAAAAGTATGTGAGGCCCTAGCTTAATGACTTCTCCCAGAGCTAATTGGAGCCAGGAGTGAGCCAACCTTGACTCCAATCAGTGTGATGATATTGGATGTGTTGCTGACAGCTGTCCTGCCCTTAAAAAACACACACCTGTTTTGGGTTTACTGGTTTCAAGAAGCACTGTCTGATGTGAACCATGCCTTGCAGAAAAGAGCTCTCAGAAGACCTGCGATCAAGAATTGTTGACTTTGCATGAAGCTGGAAAGGGTTACAAAAGTATCTCCAAAAGCCTTGATGTTCATGTGTCCACGGTAAGACAGACTGTCTACAAATGGAGAAAGTTTAGCACTGTTGCTACTCTCCCTAGGCGTTGTCATCCTGTAAAAATGACTGCAAGAGCACAGCGCAGAATGCTGCATGAGGTAAAGAAGAATCCTAGAGTGTCAGCTAAAGACCTACAGAAATCTCTGGCACATGCTAACATTTTTGTTGACACATCTACAATAAGGAAAACATTAAACAAGAATGGAGTACATGGGAGGACACACACGGAGGAAGCCATTGCTGTCCAAAAAGAATATTGCAGCATGTTTGAAGTCTGCAAAAGAGCACCTGGATGTTCCACAGCACTACAGGCAAAATATACCGTGGACAGATGAAACCAAGATTGAGTTGTTTGGGAAGAACACACAACACTATGTGTGGAGAAAAAAAGGCACAGCACACTAACATTAAACCTCATCTCAACTGTAAAACATGGCGGAGGGAGCATCATGGTTTGGGGCTGCTTTGCAGCCTCAGGGCCTGGACGGATTGTTGTCATTGATGGGAAAATGAATTCCAGAGTTTATCAAGACATTTTGCAGGAAAACGTACAACCATCTGTCCGCCAACTGAAGCTCCGCAGAGGATGGGTGATGCAACAGGACAATGACCCAAAGCATACAAGTAATTCAACAAAACAATGGCTGCAACAGCACAGAATACACCTTCTGGAGTGGCCCAGTCAGAGTACTGACTTCAACCCGATTGAAATGCTATGGCATGACCTTAAGAGAGCGATTCACACCAGACATCCCAAGAATATTGCTACACTGAAACAGTTTTGTGAAGAGGAGTGGTCCAAAATTACTCCAGATCGTTGTGCAGGTCTGATCTGCAACTACAGGAAACGTTTGAGGTTATTGCTGCCAAAGGAGGGTCAACCAGTTATTAAGTCCAAAGGTTCACATATTTTTTCCTCCCTGCACTGTGAATATTTACATGTTATGTGCAATTAAACCATGGCAACATCTAATGTTTGTGTAGTATTATGTTCAGCAGACTGTGTTCTTCTAATGTTGTGACTTAGATGATGTTCAGAGCACATTTTATGCCCAAAAAAATTCATGCAAAACTCTACGTAATCCCAAGGGGTTCACATACTTTTTCTTGCAACTGTATATACTAGAGATGTTCTGCACCTAAATGGACGGGGGTCTGCTGTGCTAGGGGAAAGGTTTATGGGAAGGCTGGAGGAGTATTTAAACTAGGATCAAGGGAAAATTAGATTATAACAAGGTAGACAGATCAGACAGGGGTCAGTACTTATTGGTGGGTGGAATGGGGAAAGATGGGGGGAAGGCTATGGCAGATGATAAGAAGGTTCCCATGTTACAAACAACCAGTGGAATTGGTACCATTTGTATGAAAATAAAAAATATTCAAAACACGTGTGAACAAGGTGTCAATCCATTAAAGTGTTTGTTCACCAATGCCAGAAGTCTGACAAGCAAAATAGGTGAGTTGGAAGCTTTGGTGCATGATTTAATTGGTATTGCTTAATCTTGGCTTCATTATTCACATGACTGGACCATTAATATTCTCTTTCTCTTTCTATGTTCTCTTTCGAAGAGACACGGTAAATAGGAAAGGTGGTGGTGTCTGTCTCTATGTGAGAAGTGATCTCAGAGTGAGTGTGAAAGAGGACCTAGTTGATGGAGAGTGTGATGAGGCTGAAGTTTTATGGGTGGAACTGCACATGGGGGTGCGTACTATGAAGGTAATCATTGGAGTGTGTTATAGGCCTCCCAGTGTTAATGAGAAGGTGGAGACTTCGCTCCTTGCACAGATCGAAAGGGCTGCAAGGACTGGGACAGTAATAGTAATGGGGGTTTTTAACTACCTGGAAATTGACTGTAGTAATGGTACTGCAGGAATAGTTAAAAGGCAAAAAGTTTTAAACCTACTACAGGACAATTTTATGGTACAGTTCATAGAAGCCCTTACAAGGAGTGATGCTCTGCTGGACCTGGTAATCTCAAACCATGCAGAGCTTATTAATAATAAAAGAACATCTGGGTAGCAGTGACCATAACATGATTTCATTTATTGTTAGCTGTAAACAGCGAGCACATACGGGGAAAATAAAATTGCTCAATTTCAAGAGAGCTAATTTTCCAAGGATGAGAGCTGCTCTCCAAGACTTAGACAGGGAAGGAATATTGGCATCGATGAACACAGCACAGAAATAGGAGTTCTTCAAAAAGACTGTATGTGAACACACTGCAAAATATATTCCCGTGGGCAACAAGTGTAAAAGGCTAAAAATCAAACCTATGTAGCTTACGGGCAAAGTTAAAAAAAAGCTATAGATAATAAGAAAAGAGTTTTATTAAATATAAAAATGAAGGAACGCTATCATTGCTTAAACAGTACAAAGAATATAACAGAATATGCAAAAAGGAAATAAAGGCCGCAAAAATTGAAAATGGACGACAGATTGCAAAAGATAGCAGGACTAACCCCAAAATATTCTTCAAATATATTAATAGTAAAAAGGTTCGGTCCGAACATGTAGGCCCTTTACAATATAATCTAGAGTGGGTGACTGGGGACAAAGAGATGACAAATTTATTGAATACCTTCTTCAGCTCTGGGTGTACAAAGGAGCATGGGGGAGCTCTTGTCCATAATGGGCATGGTATTGACGCAGCTCCAGAAAATCCACGTTGGCTCACAATTGATATGATCCAAAAATATTTAGACATAAAGGTGAATAAAACACCTGGATTGGATGGCATACACCCATGGGTCTTTAAAGAATTGAGCTCTGTCATTTCAAAGCCATTGTTTCTAATTTTTAGGGACTCTCTAATGACTGGCATAGTACCACTAGATTGGCGTAAGGCCAATGTGGTGCCAATATTTAAAAAGGGGTCAAAATCTTTACCAAGTACTTATAGACCTGTTAGTTTAACTTCTATAATTGGGAAGATACTGGAGAGTTTAACCACTTGCCCAGGCCAATTTTCAGCTTTCAAGCTGTCACATTTTGAATGATAATTGCGCGGTCATGCAACACTGTACCCATATGAATTTTTTTGAGACAGAGCTTTCTTTTGGTGGTATTTAATCACCTCTGGGTTTTTTATTTTTTGCTAAACAAACCAAAAACCACTGAAAATTTTTTTTAAAAAGTTTTTGTTATAAAATTTTGTAAATAAGTGATTTTTCTTCTTCACTGATGTGCGCTAATGAGGCTGCAGTGATGGGCACTGATAGGCTGCACTGATGAGCACTGATAGGTGGCACTGATGGGAACTGATGAGGAGGCACTGATGGGCATTGACAGGCATCACTGATGGGCACTGAAAGGCAGCACTCATCTATGGCACTGATAGGTGGCACTGACTGGCACTGTTAGGTGACACTGACTGGCACTGTTAGGCGACACTGATGGGCAGCACTGATGGGCACTGTTAGGCTGCACTGATGCACACTGATAGGCTGCACTGACGCGCACTGATTGGCAGCACTAATAGGTGGCACTGACTGGCATTGACTGGCACTGATAGGTGACACTGAAAGGCAGCTCAGGTGGGCACTGATATGTGGTATTGATGTGCACTGGTAGGCACTGATATGTGGAGGAGGAGTACGGCATAACAGACAAAAGAAGAAGAATGTAATTATTGTAATTAATACTGGCATTTTTAACCTCCGTAGTTAAACACTGACGGATAAGGAATTAAATCTTCTTAATAAAGGTCTGAAATATGCCCCGCCAGCCAATTTAAATAAATTCAATACTTTTATTGATATCCATAAATTTACAAGAAGGCTATCTCTTAAAAGATATTTCCTAAACAACCCCCTTACTAGGGGAATTACTAATCCGGGTTTGGCTGGTTTTAAATCCTCGAATCTAAAAAATGCTTCACTTTTTAACCCCCCTGCCCATTCCTATATAAATATTTTTAAAAATATGGTTCTCAAAGACCTGGAAAATATGAAAATCAAAAATTGGAACAATAAGTACCATAATCAGAAACACATTGATATTATGACAAAAAATGTATTAGAAAATAATGATTTAGTAGTCCGCCCTGCAGACAAAGGTGGAGGAGAGTGGTTGTCATGGATAAAGGAGACTATCTCTCACACGTGTACAAGATTCTAGATGATAAGGACACCTATGCAGAGCTACAGAATAATCCCCTTATCCCCTATAAAAAATCTTTAAAGGGTTAATCAAAAGAGGGTTTGATATTGGTATCCTGAGTAAAAAAGAGGATTACCTTTGCCCCAAATTACCTATCCTTTACTGCCTGCCTAAAGTCCACAAGGACCCCGTCAATCCCCCAGGCCGCCCGATAGTCAGTGGCATAGGTTCTCTCTGTGCCCGTGTGGGGGAATATATATATTTTTTTCCCCAGCCCTTAGTCTGCAGCACCCCAGCATTCCTTAAAGACACTAAACAAGTCTTGACGGATATCAAAGATATCAAATTACAAAACCCCACTTTTTTGGTTATGGTAGATGTGGCTGCTTTGTATAGTAACATCAAACATGCTGACGGTTTAGCTGCCGTGGAATTTTACCTTAACACAGCAGATGATATACCCATATTGCAAAAACGTTTCATATTAGAGTTGCTGGACTTCGCTATGAGCCATAATTACTTTTGGTTTAGTGATAAGTATTACTTACAAACCACGGGCGTAGCCATGGGGGCGAAGTTTGCACCCAGTCTAGCTAACCTATTTATGGCAAGATGGGAAGAAGACCTCATATACTCAAGGGACTGGCCACATTTATTGTTCTACCATCGATACATCAATGATATCATGTTTCTCTGGGAAGGGGATGAGTTTACATTAAAATATTGTAGTTTAGAGTGGTAAAAAAATTATTTAAACATCAAACTCCCCTTCCAGTACGATCATGAAATTAATTTCCTGGATTTAACTCTTTAATGACAGCACAGGCATCTCAACTAAAAGTTTCTTTAAAACAACGGACAGGAACAGCTTTATCCCTAAGGATAGTTGCCATCTTCCCAGATGGCTTGACAATATTCCTAGGGGGCAATTTCTGCGTATTCGCAGAAATTGTGATAGGAAGGAAAACTATGCTTTACAATCCAATATTCTCAAACAGAGGTTTATTGAAAAAGGCTATGATGCTACCACATTGGAAGCCTAAATTAGAAGGATTGGTGATATAGACAGAGGAGATCTCCTTATGTAAAGGTTTTGGGAACCACAATTGGGCTCAGGGTTGAATGTCTGCTGCTGCTCCTGATTTGAAATGTGGATAGGCGTGCACACCAAAATAATTACACTGACAACTGTCCAGTATAACCACTTTCACATCATCTGTTTATTGCAGAGCAGTGCTTAACCTTTTATACACGGAGAACAATAGGGTTGTCAGGGCTCCAGGTATGACCAGAGATGTGTGGACTGACACAGGGAAACGCAGGCTTCAGGTATAGCATAAAACAATACAATTTATTAAAGACTAAACAATACATAAACGCAGTGCAAGGCTAAACATAAACACAGTGCAAACAAACCAAACCTCCAACAGATAACAAAATGTACAACACAAAATGTAGTTGGTCAGGCCTGGTCGGTAACAAACGGGCAGACAAGGTACAAGGAGCAGGCAGGAGAGTGGTCAGGAATATCCGAGGTTGGTAGAGGCAGAGTTCGTGCAGAGTCAGAATCAAAGCAGGCAGGATCAGGATACAGGGGCCAAGGGAAACAATACACCAAGGCACTGACTGCAGGCCTGGCCACTCCTTAAATACACCTCCTGCAATCAGCCTTAGGTGATGGCTTGATTGCAGGAGTGAGCTTCTGGCTGCTGAGAGCACCCGCTGGCCAGCCCTGGTACTGCAGCCCACACGGCAGGTGAGTCCCACCACCAGTGGTGAGTCCATTCCTGACAAGGGTATACGTCACTATTATGTAAATACAGTCACATTCTATAAGGCACATTTTGCTTGGCTGAAATATGGGAGAAGTGCAGAAACTTGATGCTTGAGGCCTGTTATCTCTTCACTCCCCCTCACATATTCAAGGCCGTAACTGCAAGATCCTCACAGCTCAAAGGGAGGGGTTGAGAACATCGCTCTGAACAAACAAGTTAAGGAGGACTGCAAAGCCCAGCAGACAAAATATATACGCACAACACATTATTTAGAAATATGAAAAAGTATAAAAGTAAATATATATAAAATGTATATTTTAAACAGGAAACCGAATAGGCATTTTACCAAATCCATCACACTTACCTCTAGTAATAAGGTTTGCACTGAGAGATTCTGCCCGTTTATTACCAACTTCTCAACCCAGTACAAAGATATAGCAAAAATTATTAAGAAAAATTTGATTATCTTGAAAAATGACCCAGTTTTGGGAAGCTCATTACCAGATTTTCCAAAAATAACCTATCGTAAAGCACCCTCTCTGAGAAACAAACTAGCCCCTAATATAGTAAATGCCCCTAAACAATTATCTTTCTTTTTTAGTCACAAGGGATTCTATCCGTGCAAGAGTTGTATGCTGTGTGTTAGTAATGGTATTTATAAGAATCCTGTGAAGACATTTCGTTCCAATACCACAGGAAGATCCTATAACATACAATCAACCATTACATGTTATAGTTCACATGTAGTCTATCTTTTGGAATGTTCATGCAGCAAGCAGTATATTGGCAGAACTACCAGAAGATTTAGAGACAGGTTGCGTGAACATCTACAGAATATTAAAAAAGGTTTCAGAGAGCACTCACTGTCCATGCATTTCCACCAATTACACAACAGAAATCCACATTCTCTACAATTTACGGGCATTGATTTAGTAAAGAAACACTGGAGAGGAAATTACAAAAGGAGGGCAGTGTCCATGTTGGAAACTAAGTGGATATTTTTATTACAAACACTCACCCCACATGGCTTTAACATCGATTTAGATATAGATACCAGCTAGTCCCCTTCTCTCATATGCTGTTTTAGGTTCATCACGTGAGTTCTTTTTTAGGACACTAATAGCATTTTATCTCTATTCTCTGTTTTAATATTGCATCCTAAATATTCTATTAATTATAACCTTGCTAGTTATTTTTTTACATATTTTATTGATGTCTTATTTTTTTATCTTGTCAAGTTACATTTTTTATTTGACCAAGTTTTTTTGGGTAAACTTATGAGGTATCATAACCTGGTGACGTCACTTTAAGATTAGAATAATATGAGAGACAAAGGTTACATATATTCTTGAGCCCTTTATATTTTATTTGAAATAATTTGTGGTCTTTATGATTCTCCACAATTTCCGTGTATATTGAGAAAATTTGCTGTATCTCAATGGTCATTATTATTGTCTATTTTTATACTTTGTTATTTTATATACGCTGTGTATTTTTTTATTTTATTTTTATTTTCACATACTTACATCAAGTTTGAACCCCCCTTTTTATATATATATATATATATATATATATATATTTTTTTTAACACATTTCATTTTAATACGTGTCTTGCATAATTGGCTTTTATTGTATTTGTAATTATAATAAATCATATATTTATTGTAAAACAGAATAGAGCCATCTAAGGTGTAGGTTTCTTATTCCTTGAGCTAAACAGTGGAGGCGCTATATATACATTACTTATATCATGCCTTAATGAAAATTTTAAGACTTTTAAATATTCTTCTTTTGCATAATATTATTTTGGTATTGCCAAACT
The DNA here is from genome assembly GCA_951230385.1 of Staurois parvus. NCBI lineage: Eukaryota > Metazoa > Chordata > Amphibia > Anura > Ranidae > Staurois > Staurois parvus. The sequence continues at coordinate 22,475 of CATNWA010015227.1, read as the reverse complement.
GTGTATGTAATGCACATATTATTTGCAGCAATCAACATTTCTCCTCATCCGCTTTGTTATTGTTTGATCTGCTCCCTGTGATGTGCTCTATACCTGTCAATGCAAAAAGATCCTCAGTAAAATGGCCGCCGCTGGTGCGTATCGCGCATGTGCGAACGGTCCATTTTTGCTATTAGGCGATCTCCAGTAAAATGGCCACGCCGCCGCATGCACTGCGCATGCGCGAACGGTCCGCGATGACGCGGACGCAATATACAGTGCATGCACGGCGATCGTTATAAATAGATCAATATGTGAATAGGCACACTTCCTTTTGACAAAGTATGTACACGAAACGCGTTAGAGAGGTGCCCCTAAGCAATAATTACATCCCGCACGGCTCATATGGACGGCCAGCGGCCATCTTGGGTTCACAGATGGAAGTCAATTTACTTGTCTTTGATGTCCTATTTTTGATAATAAACTACTACACCATTGAAGGCTTTCTTCTTGGTCTTGTATTTTTCTGCGAGTCCCCCTCTTTTAAGGTGATTCTTGTTGACCTGACATATGCTAATGTGTATGATCCCCCTGGTGGCTGAGACCTGTATATCTGGAGACTGGTTACCCTCCTCTGATGTATACCTGGTTGTTGCTGTCCTGATGACTCCATCCGTTGCAGCGTTCCAGATCCAGAGGACCAGGAGTAGGTCTTAAATACTCCAATGCGCAAGTGATTGCGCTATCTGGTTAGTGTAATCCACATCCATTCTCACAGCCACAGGAGTCACGGATTTTTCACCATGTTTTTCCACTAGTGGATATATTGACTTTGTCACCCATGTCACTATATGCACCTGCAATGTTATACACTTGAGACTGCTATACATTATCGTTCTTGGCGTCATTGAATGCCATTTACACTTTGTGTATGAAATATGCACTTTTATTATTATAGATATTTATATTCATTGTTTTTAAACACTGCATATATTTATTTCTATACATACATTTGATTTAGAGGTCCTAGAGGTTTACCTTTTTATGCCAGCAGCTGCCCATACATCGTCACTTACCCAGCGCTCGTTTATTTTATTTGGAATTTACTGATATGTGGCATTGATGTGGCACTGGCAGGTGGCATGGATGAGCAGTGACAGGTGGCACTGATAGACACTGACAGGTGGCACTGCTGGGGCTACACTGATCATCAGTGTCCTGATGATCAATGCACATGTCCCCTCTGAGGGATGCCGATTACCGGCTCTCATCTCCTCTTGAGCTGTCAGTGTGACAGCTCGTGAGGAGAGAAATGCCGATAACTGACATTTCCCTATTTACATGCGATCAGCTGTGATTTGACACAGCAGATCACATGACCGAGCCAGTATCTTCAGCTCTTTCTGTTGATCAGTTATCCGCTGTGTCCGAGTGACAAAGCGCACCATCGATCACAACGCTGTGCGCTCCCGGAGCCGCGCATGCGCGATTAGAATGGGAGGACGTCATATGACCGCCTTGCGCCCATCATTGAAAATAAACCACTGACAATACAAATATATATATATATGAACCCCTTATAGCAAAATCTCCACCTCCACCCTTGAAGATGCAAACAATATTTATAGTGAGTATGCTAAGTGAATAATATACTATAATAACCCCTTCTAAAACGCAAACATATAAAGTCCAAAAGCACCCAAATGTCACACAGAAATATATAACTACTGTCCCTCTTGTGTAGTGGATTGCTGCATAGAAAAATCCAAGAATATATAACCTCCCAACGGCTTGCATGAACAGTGTTACCTCAAAAAAAAAAAGAAACCATACATAGTGCATTATCCTTTAAAAAAAATCCTACTATCAACATGTGAAGTCACTCCAGTGATAATCATGCAGGTGAAAAATAAAATTAAATAATTATGGTGAAAAGCAAACGTGTATGTGAATCACTCTTCAGTGCCAAAAAAAAAATCACAACACAGTGTACACTTCTAATTAAAGTAAGGAGTGAATACCCTTACCAATAACTAAAATAGATCTCGCCTTAATATATATCCAAGAAATAAACAATGGAATAAGCCCTCCTGTAGAAATCCACAAGGATTACCATGACTCCATCACACCACCTAGGTCCATCCACGCTAGTACTTCAGATGTCTTCCCACAATGTACTCCAACCAAATATAAGGAACACAAATAGTGTAATACCGCCACACACTAAGACTTTCAAAGCTTTAATAATAATGCTCACATTAAGAATATCTTTAAAAACGCATTATGCATAATAAAGGGAACCTTTAAGCCATCCAGGGAAGTCCCAGCTCCTAGCAACTGCTCCCTTCCACTGTTCAAAACTGGCCGCTGCTCCACTTCTGGTTCCTTGTGTGCATCTGAGGTCACTTCCCTTTGACGCGTTTCGTCATTGGACGTAATCATAAAGGGTACAGCCACCAGACAAGGAAGTCCTATTTATACTCCTCCTCCACATGGCGCTGAAATACGTGCTACCATGTTTGAGAGGGGAGCAATGCCCATACTGTCCGGAGCTCCATTGCAGGGATCTTAGCAATGGCGGAATTCCATATAAATATATAAAAAAACATACCACCTTTGACTCCATTATAAATCATCAGCACTATAATAGGGAACCCTATTCCCTGATTTTCCACAAACAAGGACTAAACAACATCCACTAATATATTAATAACAGAATACTAAATAACATAGATAACATACCCAGGCAAAATTAATACCGTATATAAAATTATACATAACCTGTATTACTAGTCATTATACTCTCACATTAAATCGGCCAATATAAAATTAAGAATAAAATAAAACCACTATAAACTGCAATTACATAGTGAGTTGTAAAACCAGTATATAATCTAAAACAATGGAACCTGATTTGTAAAAAAAAAAAAAAGAAGGGACAATACTACATACACTTATTCATATTTAGCTTAATCCAAGGAAGGTCTACACGATAAATGAAATCTCTCTAAAATCAGTTATGGTCTTTAATATGAAAACAAATTCACTTTTAAATAAATATGAATAAATAATACAATATTAATTTTGTAGAGAAATTTAAAATATTTATCATAACTTATTAAAAATTATTTGTTTACAGTATGCCATAAGTATATATCAATAATCCTAGATCTAAATTAATAAATTGTTATTATTTAATAAAAATCATTCATAATAATATATTCCCTGTAAACTCCTAAAACTAAAAAAAACTACAAGTAGCTAATGAATCAACTGAATCAAATAAGACAGATAAACCCTAAAATCAAAAATTGGAGATAAAACAATTCAGATCTAGGTCTACATTGAGACCCCCAGGTCTCAACGATTTAAGCTCATATATCCAATAGGTTTCGTTCTTGGATAGAGCCTTAATTTTATTACCACCCCTCCAGTGTGTATCTGTCCTATCAATTCCACTGAACTTTTTCTACAGGGATAAAAGCCTTTAAAATCAAACATATGCATTTTTTTATTTTTGGTGGGAGATATAATATTTTTAACCAGAACATCTCTCAAATTTTTTGTCTTTCTATATACAAATTATTATTATTATACAGTATTTATAAAGCGCCAATAGTTCGCTCAGCGCTGTACATTACAAAGGGGGACAGAACATGTGACAGAACAATACCAATACAATGCAAAACATGAGGGGATTGAGGGCCCTGCTCTTTCAAGCTTACAATCTAGGAGGGAGGGGATGGTGGCACAGGAGGAGATAGCTGTGGGGGATGGAGTGGTAGGGAGAGTGGAGGTCGTCGGCAAGTTAGCAGGGAGTGGGGTAGGCCTTGGGTTTTCAGGGTGCGCCTAAAGGAGATGAGAGTAGGTGATAATCTGATGGGTTGGGGCAGGAAGTTCCAGAGGATGGGTGACACCCTGGAGAAGTCCTGGAGGCGGGCATGGGAAGAGGAAACCAGGGAACTAGAGAGAAGGTCTTGTGAGGAGCGGAGTGTGCGTGCTGGGCGGTACTTGGATATTAGGTGAGTGATGTAGTTCGGGGCAGTATGGTGGACAGCTTTGTACGTCAGTGTTAGGATTTTGAATTTGATCCATTGCGCAATTGGAAGCCAGTGTAGGGATTGGCAGAGGGGGGTGGCGGAGATGGAGCGGTTGGAAAGGTGAATGAGTCTGGCAGCCGTATTCAGGATCGACTGAAGCAGGGATAGCCAGCGGCGAGGCAGGCCAGTGAGTTGCAGTAGTCGAGTCGTGATATGATGAGGGAGTGGATGAGCTGTTTAGTGGTTTCTGGAGTTAGGAACACGCGTATTTTGCCAATGCTTCGGAGGTGGAGTCTGCACGAGTTTGTTAAAGATTGGACTTGGGGCTGGAAGGATAGGTTGAAGTCCAGAATGACACCAAGTACTCTGGCCTGCGAGGTGAGTTTGATGGTGGCATTGTTGGATGTGATGGAGAAGTCAATGGGGGTGGTGTCCGGGCTGGGGGGAAGACAAACTCGGTTTCGGAGAGGTTCAGTTTAAGGAAGTGGAGCGACATCCAGTCTGATATGTCGCTCAGTAGGTGTGTGATTCGGGCGGAAACCGAGGGGGTGAGGTGGGGAGTTTAGAGAGAGATTTGTGTGTCGTTGGCATAGAGGTGGTAGTTGAAGCCGTGAGAGTGTATGAGTTGGCCAAGGAAGGAGGTGTAGATGGAGAAGAGAAGGGGCCCAAGGACAGAGCCTTGAGGGACCCCAACAGAGAGGGGGAGTGAGGGTGAGGTGGTAGCATGTTAGGTAACGCTGAAAGAGCGTTGTGACAGGTAGGATGAGAGCCAGGAGAGAGCAGAATCTCTGAGGCCGAGGGAGTGTAGTTTTTTTGAGGAGGAGGGGGTGGTCGACTGTGTCGAAGGCCACAGAGAGGTCAAGGAGTAGGAGCACTGAATAGTGGCCATTCGCTTTGGCGGTTAGCAGGTCGTTGGAGAGTTTGATTAAGGCAGTTTCGGTGGAGTGTAGGGGATGGAAGCCGGACTGTAGGGGATCGAGGAGGTTGTTGTCGTTGAGGTGAGAGCAAAGGTGGGGGTAGACTAGGCGCTCGAGGAGTTTAGATATAAATGGGAGCAGGGAGATGGGTCTGAGGTTGTTCGGGTCATTGGTGTCCAGGGAGGGCTTTTTAAGTATGGGGATGATGTGTGCATGTTTCAGAGGGGAGGGGAAAGTGCCGGAGGAGAGGGAGAGATTGAAGATGTGGGTGGGGGAGCGTAGGATGGAGGGGGAGGGAGGTCGTAGGGAGTTGTGAGGGAAGAGGGTCGAGGGGGCAGGTGGTGAGGCGGGCATCAGAGAGGATCTTGGAGACTTCCTCAATGGTAGTAAGGTCAAAGGTGCGGAGTGTTGGGGGAGCTTCAGTATGAGGAATGTAGGGTGGGGTGGAAGTGGAGGTCAGAGCAGTGGTGGGGCCATGGGAGAGGGGTGATGAGGGGGTAGCTGAGTGAAGGGAAACGGGGTTGGAGGGAATTTGAGCAGCGATGAAGTCCCTGTGGGTTATGTCAAGGGGGAGGGGGGATGAGGGGGTAGCTGTGTGAAAGACGGGTTGAGAGGGCGTGTGAGTTGCGGGGCGATGTCCTTGCGAATTGTGTCAATCTTGTTTTTGAAGTGATTGGCAATCTCAAGGGCAGTGAGTGAGGTGCTGGGTGGAGGTGGAGGTGGGGGTGGCAAAAGTAGAGAGTTGAAGGTGGAGAAGAGTCGGCGAGGATTGGAGGAGAGGGCCTTGATGAGGGTCAGGAAGTAGGCTTGTTTGGCTGCGTGGAGGGAGGAGGTGTAGGTGTGTAAGGCAGATTTGTAGCGGGTAAAGGCTTGTTGGGATTTGGTTTTGCGCCATAGTCGCTCCAGGGCACGACTGTGTCGTTTGAGGGTTTTGGTGTGATCATCTGCCAGGGCTGGAGCGGTCGGGGTCTGATGTTGCGTGTGGTTAAAGGTGCTAGTGAGTCAATGCGCTCACAGCTCGCAGCGCATTGTTGTAGGCAGTCATAGCCAAGTCAGGGCAGCACAGGGGGAGGATGCTGTCATGGAGTTTATCAGCTGCAGAGTGGAGGGGGGCAGGGTTAAGGTTGCGGAGGTTACAGCTGGTAGTAGTGTGACATTTGGAGGGGTAGGCGTTGGAGGACGAGGAGATAGAGAGAAGGTAATCAGGTTGTGGTCAGAGAGAGGGAAGGGGATGTTAGTGAGGTTGTGGGGAGCGCAGCGGTTGGAGAAGACAAGATCAAGGATATTACCATTGGAATGGGTGGTGGATTGTATGCACTGTGCAAGTGCAAAGGAGGAGGTTAAGTGGAGGAGATGGGATGTGGCCGGGTTGTCAGGGATGTTGAAATCCCCAAGGATGATGGTGGGTAGCTCAGAGGAGAGGAAGAAGGGTAGCCAGGAGGAAAAGTCATCCAAGAAGCGGGATATTGATCCAGGAGGCTGGTATATCACAGCAATCTTCAGGGGGGTTGGGGAGAATAGTCGGATGCAGTGGGCCTCGAAGGAGGAGAAGGATAGGGAGGTGGGGTTTGGGAGGACTCGGAAGGTGCTCTGTGGTGACAGGAGCAGATCAACCCCACCACCTTTACGACCGTTAGACCTGGGTGAGTGGGTCCAGGTGAGACCTCCGTAGGAGAGTGCAGCAGGGGAGGTAGAGTCAGTGGCCTGGATCCAGGTTTCTGTAATCGCCAAGAGGTTAAGGGAGCGGGAAGCAAAGAGGTCATGGATGGCGGTAAGCTTGTTGCACACCGATCGGGTGTTCAAGAGTGCACATGAAAATGGGGGGGAGATTTTAGGGAGCAGGGGGACAGATACTAAGTTGCGGGAGTTGCGGCGGGTGGATGTTGTTGCGCAGGTGAGGGAGGTGGTGGAGGGCCAGGATTCGGGGAGATGTCCCCCGCGGTTAGGAGGAGGAGAAGGGTGAGAAAGGTGGCATGGGAGCGGGATGTGCAGGAGCGTGTGAAACTACTAGTGGAGGTGTTCGGGTCAGTGGGAGAGTGGAGTAATAGGAGGAGGTGGTGGGTGCCGTAGAGGGGCGAAGGAAGCAGTGAGGACACAATATACAATTGTTTGGGAGGGGCAGAGGGATATAGTGAATGGATTTTGGGAACGGAGGAGAGGAAAATGAGAAGGAGGAGTGGAAGAGGCATTTGGGGAGGTGATGAGAGCAATAGTAGGGAGATGATCGCAATTAGGGGGAGATGTACAAGTTTTGGGGTGGAGTAGAGGGGGTAAAGAAAAATGAGATTTGGGAACAGAGGATAGTAATATGATAAGGAGAAGGGGGGATGTATTATATAAAGGTACACGGAGTGGGACTCAGGCATGTAAGAGATGTTTCCCAGGGTGTATGCTTGCAGTCTGTCCAGCATGCAGTAGAGTTTCTTGCTGTTGTTGTGTCTTCCTGCTGCTGAAGTTCTCCTGCTTTAGTTCAACTGCTGTGCTTAACTGCTTCGCACTCCTTCAAGCAGCACTCAATCAAAAGCAGCACCCCCATCAGAGACTGTGCCCCCCATCAGTGATCTCCCCCCATGAGCTGATCTAAATTTACAGGAAGATGCTCAAATGAGCATTCAACTCCACCCCAATTAGAAGCTGATAAGGATCACATGAATAGTGGGGGATGTTTCATTGGGAACAGGCTACAGTCGTAAACCTGAGTGCAGCTGGAGGTGAGGACTGGTCAACATATACACAAATATAAATACACCATTTGTTCTGAAATTTAAACAGAGTCAATGCGTTTTTCCTAGTTAAGAGCAGAGATAGGAGATAGATGCATTTACCCAGAGGAAAGCAGCAGGAGTCAATGCGTTTTTCTAGTTAAGAGCGAAGATAGGAGATAGATGCATTTACCTGTGAAAGTAGAGAAGGCATAATTAGACTGCTGTGTTTAAACTGCTTCGCACTCCCTTCAACGCAGCACTCAATCAAAAGCAGCACCCCCATTAGAGACTGTGAAGTTTTTTAGGAATTAATGGGCCCAAAACAGTATCTTTTCTTATTATCGGCCAGTGTTTATAAAAGATAGATTCTATTTCTTTATATTGACTATTAAAACCTGAAATATAAATTTGAAATTAGACAAATTTGAGAGATGTTCTGGTTAAAAATATTATATCTCCCCCCCAAAAAAAAAATGCATATGTTTGATTTATCCCTGTAGAAAATGTAGTATATGTACAGTTACTAATACTAAGATGAGAGTGATTTCAAGTTTTAGATCTTGTAATACTGGTAAGGTGTTCAAAATCAAGAATTTTATAACTTGCTCTACCACCTATGTTACGTACTTACTGGAATGTCCGTGTGGACTCCAGTATGTGGGCAGGACCTCTAGGCCTTTGCAAAAAAGATTAAGCGAGCATGTCACAAATATTAAAAAAGGTAAAAAAGACCACTGTCTATCTAGACATTTCAGGGATTGCCACAATTGTGACAATAGTATCAGTGGAATTGATAGGACAGATACACACTGGGTGGTGGTGATAAAATTAAGGCTCTATCCAAGAACGAAACCTATTGGATATATGAGCTTAAAACCTGAGACCTGGGGGTCTCAATGTAGACCTAGATCTGAATTGTTTTATCTCCAATTTTTGATTTTAGGGTGTATCTGTCTTATTTTATTTGGTTGATTCATTAGCTACTTGTAGTTTTTCTAGTTTTTGGAGTTTACAGGGAATATATTATTATGAATCTTTTTTATTAAATAATAACAATTTATTAATTTAGATCTAGGATTATTGATATATACTTATGGCATACTGTAAACAAATAATTTTTAATAAGTTATAATAATTTTGTAGAGAAATTTAAAATATTTAATATTTTATTATTTATTCATATTTATTTAAAAGTGAATTCGTTTTAATATTAAAGACCATAACTGATTTTAGAGAGACTTCAATTATCATGTAGACCTTCCTTGGATTAAGCTAAATATGAATAAGTGTATGTAGTATTGTCCCTTCTTTTTTTTTTTTTTTTTTTACAAATCAGGTTCCATTGTTTTAGATTATGTACTGGTTTTACAACTCACTATGTAATTGCAGTTTATAGTGGTTTTATTTTATTCTTAATTTTATATTGGCCGATTTAATGTGAGAGTATATATTAGCGGATGTTGTTTAGTCCTTGTATGTGGAATATCAGGGAATAGGGTTCCCTATTATGGTGCTGATGATTTATATTGGAGTCGAGGGTGGTATGTTTTTTTTTTTATATATTTACATGGAATTATGCCGTTGCTAAGATCCTTGCGATGGAGCTCCGGACAGTATGGGCATTGCTCCCCTCTCAAACATGGCGGCACGTATTTCAGCGCCATGTGGAGGAGGAGTATAAATAGGACTTCCTTGTCTGATGGCTGTACCCTTTATGATTACGTCCAATGACGAAACGCGTCAAAGCGAAGTGACCTCAGACACACACGAGGAACCGGAAGCGGCCGTTATGAAGAGTGGAAGAGAGCAGTTGCTAGGAGCTGGGACTTCCCTGGATGGCTTAAAGGTTCCCTTTATTATGCATAATGCGTTTTTAAAGATATTCTTAATGTGAGCATTATTATTAAAGCTTTGAAAGTCTTAGTGTGTGGCGGTATTACACTATTTGTGTTCCTTATATTTGGTTGGAGTACATTGTGGGAAGACATCTGAAGTACTAGCGTGGATGGACCTAGGTGGTGTGATGGAGTCATGGTAATCCTTGTGGATTTCTACAGGAGGGCTTATTCCATTGTTTATTTCTTGGATATATATTAAGGCGAGATCTATTTTAGTTATTGGTAAGGGTATTCACTCCTTACTTTAATTAGAAGTGTACACTGTGTTGTGTGATTTTTTTTTTTGGCACTGAAGAGTGATTCACATACACGTTTGCTTTTCACCATAATTATTATTTAATTTTATTTTTCAACTGCATGATTATCACTGGTGTGACTTCACATGTTGATAGTGGGATTTTTTTAAAGGATAATGCACTATGTATTGTTTCGGGGGTTTTTTTGAGGTAACACTGTTCATGCAAGCCGTTGGGAGGTTATATATTCTTGGATTTTTCTATGCAGCAATCCACTACACAAGAGGGACAGTAGTTATATATTTCTGTGTGACACTTGGGTGCTTTTGGACTTTATTTGGACTTTATATGTTTGCGTTTTAGAAGAAGGGGTTATTATAGTATATTATTCACTTAGCATACTCACTATAAATATTGCGCCCATCATTACCTTATATGGCGGGCGGGAGGCGGTTAATAAAAGACCACATAGATGAGTTCTTGCTGGAAAAATATATATTTTAAGCAACAGGCAGCATGCATTCATGAAAGACAGAAGTTGTCAAACAAATCTGATTTCTTTTTATGAGGGGGTGAGCAAAACCTTGGATAAAGGGGTGGCAGTGGATGTGGTATACTTGGATTTTGCAAAAGCATTTGACATAGTTCCCCGCACAGTTAATGTGTAAGGTAAAGTCTACGGGCTTAGAAAAATCTGTATGTAAATGGATAGAAAGCTGGTTAAAAGATCGTATTCAAAGAGTAGTGGTTAATGATTCATACCCTAAATGGTCTAGGGTCATCAGTGGTGTACCCCAAGGTTCAGTGTTGGGACCCTTACTTTTTAATATATTTATAAATTATATAGGGTCTGGGATTAAAAATCCCATTTCAGTCTTTCAGATGACACCAAGCTGTGCAGTGGAATAACGTCCTTACAGGATGTCTTCAATTTACAAGCTCAATGCACTGTTTAATTGGGCAACTATGTGGCAAATGAGGTTTAATGTTGATAAATGTAAGGTTATGCACTTGGGGGGCTAAGAATATGCATGCATCATACATGCATCATACATACTAGGGGAAGTACAACTGACGGAATCAATGATGGAGAAGGATCTGGGAGTTCTGGTAGATCACAAGCTTAATAAATGCAATGCCAAGCTGCAGTTTCTAAAGTGAGCACAATCCTCTCTTGTATTAAAAGAGGTATAGATTCCAGAGAGAGAGAGATATCATACGACCCCTGTAAAAATCATTCGTAATACCTCATCTGGAATATGCAGTTCAGTTTTGGGCACCAATTCACAAAAAAAACATTGGGGAACTTGAGACAGTACAGAGAAAGTACAGAGAAGGGCAACCAAACTGATAAGAGGCATGGAGGAGTTCAGCTTTGAGGAAAGACTAGAGGAACTGAATTTATTCTCTCTTGAGAAGAGGAGATTAAGGGGGGATATGATCAACATGTATAAATCAGTGGTTCATATAATGAACTCAGTGTAGAGCTATTCACCCTGAGGTCATCACAGAAGACAAGGGGGCACTCTTTACGTCTGGAGGAAAAGAAATGTAATCTCCAAACACGGAAAAGTTTCTTCACAGTGTGAGCTGTGAAAATGTGGAATAGACTCCCTCAAGTGTTGGTTCTGGCCAGCTCAGTGGATTGCTTCAAAAAAGGCCTGGATTGTTTCTTAGAATATATCTGGATACTAACATTTTATAGGCAAAGTTGATCCAGGGAATATCCGATTGCCTCTCGAGGGATCAGGAAGGAATTTTTTTCCCAGTGGGAGCAAATTGGATCATGCTTTGCTGGGGTTTTATTGCCTTCCTCTGGATCAACTATGGGTATAGGATTATAACCTTCTTTTTTTTTTTCTTTTGAACTGGATGGACTTTTGTCTTTGTTCAGCCAGACTAACTATGTAACTATGTAACCTGAACGGACCTTTGGATCCACTTTTGGATTCCTCGACTGGGACCTCTGGCGTCCCTTATAAAGCTCTCAAACAAATCAAACTTCAATTGACTTCTCTCTCTTTACACGATTCCTGGCGGTCGCATAACCCCTCTAGTAAGAACTACACATACTACTCCCCATATCCATACAAAATATTCCTGTATTGATTATCTCTTTTTATCTCAAGCAGATCTATCTTATTTGTCTAACAGTACTATTGAGCCACTTTATGTCTCTGATCACCATCCGATCACCATGACTCTCCAGTTTCTGGAGAGGGAGTGGAGAACCAAATTCTGGAGATTAAATCTTTCTTTTCTGGGTGACCCATCCCACTTAGCCCAGCTTAAGGAAAATTTAAGAGAATTTTTCACTCTCAATGACACCCCTGACACTTCTCCAATGATACAATGGCTAGCGCATAAGTGTGTCATTACCCTTTCCATCAAAATGAAGAAGGCTAGGCAAGCTTTGTTGGATAGGCGTATTACTCGTATTCGAACATTTGAGTCAAATCATAAACATTCACAGGCAGTGCAGGTTTCTGAGGTGCTGACCCAATCCCGGCAAGCTATTTTGGTGAAATTGGGGGGTCAGGTGCACAAAAATTTCACTCTCCACTCAGAAACAATTGAGTACTTTTTTTTTTGCACTAACATACAATTTTGAGGACAAGCTTTCGGGGTATGTCCCCTTCTTCAAAGTCCAAACAGTCCTATTACAAATAACAAAGTTTAAGCAGAATGTTAGAAGGGATTGAAAAAAAAAAAAAAAAAAAGGCTACAGATAAGATACATCAAAAGCGAGGGAGGGGGGGGGGGATACTACACTCACACAGAGGGGGTCAAGCTTCAGCTAATAGTCATAAAACTGTTGGATAATGAGTGAGGAATCCCATGTCCAAGTTAAGGCCATTATCTTTTGTGTCAAATAGAATTATCATTCTTAGTTCAAATGTTTTTCTTTCCTGGATGGATTTGAATTTTCCTTTCAGAACTAAACCATTGAGGTCTTCCATTGTGTGGCCTGGTTGTGTGAAATGGTGTCCTACAGGTGTGCAGAGGTCATCTTCTTTATGTTCCTTGTTGGTATGTCTGTGCAAATTCATCCTTGTTTGCAACTTCTCTCCTGTTTCGCCAACATAAGATCCTTTGCTGCATTTTCTGCACTGGATAAGGTACACAACATTACTGGAGGTGCAGCTGTATGATCCAGAAATATTGAAGATCCCTTTTGAGTGTCTGACACTTATTGATGGATTGATTTGGTTGCACAGCTTGCAGCGTTTCTTATTGCAGGGTGTGCTTCCAATATTTGTGACATCATAATCAGAAGGAAGTTTCCTACTCTCCACTCACAATTCTTTTATGAACATGCAAGAGCACTTCTGAAAACCAAACCGGATATGACTGTTCATTCCATTAGAGATCAGTCGGGTAGTTCAAACTCTTCGACGAAAGCTATTGTGTCTCAATATTGTGAAAAAATGATATAATCTGTCGACATCAGGAGACCATCCGGGAAATGCCCTTGACTGTGTGACTGAGATCTAAGCGTTCCTTGGTCAGTATGATGTTCCTCCTTTATCCCCTGATGCAGCGGAATCCCTGGATAAATTGATCTCGGTTGAGGGAGGTTTGGAGGCTCTTAAGAGCATGAAACCAGGGAAAAGTCCAGGTCTGGATGGACTGCCCACTCTATATTACAAAACGTTTCAGGCGTTGCTTCTCCCCAATTTTGTTTGAGCATTTAATTCATTGGAAGAGAACTTGCCACTCCCAACCCAACTTTTAGAGGCTCATGTGACCGTTATTCCAAAACCTGGTAAAGATTTAACACGGATCCAAAATTATTGTCTAATTTATTGCTCAACTGGTCCAATCTTGTGCCTTCCCACCAGCATCCTTTTTAAGAAAATTTTAGTGTGATAGGTGATATAATCAAAAGACAACTGCAGAAGTTTGTCTCCCACAATTTTTGACTCAAATTAGTTTTGCTCAAAATACATCACCATTGTATAAATAAAGAGTTTAAGCCAGTCATCTCTGATACCAATGGGTACCAATCCTACTGACATCACCACCACTGACTGCTGTACTATTTATTGCAACCTTTTCCATATTCCACAAGTCCGAAGCATCTGGCAGATTGTTATATATTCTAATTATTTATAAATGTCAGTATAACAGTTGTCTAGAAAAAAATTTAATTGGCCACGGTTATAATAAGGTTGGTTAGCAAAACACAGTTATTTTCTCTTCAGTTATAACATATGATTTTGTAATCATAATTCTGGCACAGATTATTGTGGAGATGCTAGATAGAATCAAGTAATCAAAGGATGCATCAAAACAATACTCCCCCACCCACACAGACACTTTTTACTCTGTAAGTTTAATTTTATTTGGATTTGGAAAGGTTTTCTTATAAATTGTGAAAAGGCATAGCCGTGTTGGGTATTCTACTTAAAGGTCATGTTAGAAAAAAAAAGTGTAGTTTCCACACCTCTCCCCTATCAATTAAATCTCCACACAGACCTCTGAAGTTAATGGCTGTGCCAGGCAGTGTTACATTTTATATTCCCTGAATGTCTGTGCTGCAGTGGGCAATCATGACTACAAGTGCTATAGAAATTAAATGAAGAATCAAGATCGCAATACACTGTCATGTGTTTGGCTTTTTTTTTCCTGTTTACTTATGGCTGAATTATGCTAAAAAATATGATCATGTTTTTGTGCCATTTTTAGATTCCTCATGTAAACGCCCACCAACAATTCATAATGCAGTAATCAAAGAAGCACAAAGGAAACACACATACTTGCCAGGTGAAAGAGTAACTTATGAGTGTGCTGATGGCTATACGATGGGACAAAATGCAAACTATATCACCTGCGAGGACTCAAATTGGACAAAAGGACCAGAATGCAAACGTAGGTGCTTTTTTATTCCAGTTTATATAACTGTATGACCTTATAATATTTTACTTTTGCCTTAGACAACATAAAACATTTCAAACATACTGGTACTTTTGTATGGTGTCACATTATTATTACTTCATTTATTATTTATGGGAAATATTTTAGGACCTTTTTGGTCACACGGATAGTAGTATTGCACGTTGATTTGTGCATTTAGGTATTATGGTCACTTATGTTGATGCCATCTTTTGGGCATCTGGGAGTTCACTTTTATCACTTTTAGCCTTCCGCATTCGGGTACGGCTTGTAACCATTCACTATCTATTGTGTTTCCATCACTGACCTTTTCCCTTGGTCAGCACTCTTCCCGATTTGGTTCTCACTATCAATTTGCATTAATATTTATAAGGCATTATTGGATGTCACTTTCAGACATCTGGGAGCACATTTACACCTTATGATATTAAGGGAGGTTTTTATTCACATTTCCATTGTACACTATATCACACTGACCATTGTTCCAGGTCAGTCCTTGGCTTTTTTTTTTTTTTTTGTTTCTTTTTGTTTCTTCAGTTCTGTGGTACTACATATTTGTGGTTCAATGTTTTCACTTGTTTTAACCATTACTGGGTTACACTGTTTTATTCATATAAGTGGATGAAGTCATAGAATTCTTTGGGATTCCATTTTGTTTTGAATATACATATTTTACATATTACATATTATACATATCTTGGCATATAGTCAGGTAATAGCAGCTCTCCCTTTTTTTATTGCACAGGCAGGTAGTGCAGGAGGTTCATTCTATATATTTATTTGTGGCATTAACTTCCACCTCTTCATTTAAACCCCCAGGTGACAGTGTTCCTAAGATCCAATATGTCTCCTGGTCAGTGGTGTATCAGCTGTTGGTGTAATTTGTGTAGTGCACACAAACTCCAAGGAGAAAGGGGGCCCACTGTGCCCTCACACATAGCATTACACGGGAAAACACCATTCCATTCTTTCTTAAGGGAAATTTGCTGCAGCTGCGAGTGACAATTGCAGCTGCAGCGAAGATCCCCCACTCCCTTGTGTTGGCAAGGTGATTGGGTGCCAGTCAAATGTTGGGGGGTAGGTCCTTGTTTACATGGAAAGGTGGACTGGTATTGGCCACTGCTGAGGCCATTTACAGTCCTGCTAGCCCCACCTACTGGACCTGGGGAAAAGAGGAAGAGAGCTTACGCTGAGGTCAACAGAAAGTATCAAGTCCAAGGATGGTGATAAACTGTGCAGGGGAATGCTGTTTCGCTGTACTGTGAGATAGACTATCATTTACTCCTAACCTCTAAACTCTGCACCACTTACCCCTAATCTCTGGACTCTACATCCCCTTGTTCCTGACCTGTGGACCCTTACTACTGACCCTGAACTCTGCGCCACTAACTCCTGAACTCTGGCCTCTGCATCAAAAATAATGTGTATAATATACAAAACTAAACAACCTGCAATACATACAGTATACCATCAAATAATAAATGATATACAGCAGGGCTTGAAAAAGCCGCTTGGCCGTTCGCCAAATGCAAGGAGAAATTCTTGTGTGGCGAGCGGTGACCAAAGATGATGGAGCGGCTGCACCTTGCTCTCCAAGCCTCATTGTGAAGCCGAGGTCCGGTTTCCAACTTCCAGTTTTCGGCTTCTTCGGCACTCCATTACACTGGCAGTGCTGCTGAGGGGACAGGTGCAGGAGAGGTCCGCTCTCCTCCGCTGATAGGAGACACCCTCTCCCCCCGCGGGGGGGACTCGAGGAGAGGTCCGCTCTCCCCCGCCGCAGGGGACACGAGGAGAGGCCCGCTCTCCACTGCCTTGGGGGACACGAGGCCTACTCTCCACCACCTTGGGGGTGCCACACTTCTCTAAGGTCTCTGCTGGAGATAAAAAATACGTTACAGTAACTATTATTCCATGTTTTTTGGTATCAAAATAAGCACTTTGTCTTATGCTATACTTCTGTAAACTAAACTTACATCTTTTAAAAGAGACTTTAGTTACTAAAGTCTCTTTTTAAAGATGCAGGAGATAAAAAAAAAAATACAAAATTTTCACTACAGGTTTAAAGCTGTAAAACTTGATATTTTGATTGCACCCTATTGCTATTAAGCTATTGCTGTTATGTTTAAATTGACATAATAAAGCTATGTTATAATTGCAGTTTTTTATATTTTGGACTCGTTATTCTAAAGAAAAATGTAATTTCATAAGCTTTAAGGGGGGTGGTTGGGGGGGGGGTTGGGGGAATGGGCCGGGGGTGGGGTTGGAGGCGGACCAGGGCAAGGTTGGGTGGGGCAACTGGTGGAGAGTAAGGTTTGTGCCTGGCTAGTAGGTCTAGACTCAAAATTTTAAGCCCTGATATACAGTACAATGCAGTGCAAAATAAACACATGTATATATGTAAGTCCCTAATCAAATGTGAAGAAAAAAGTGCTCCGTGCTTAACCACTTGCCTACTGGACACTTCCTGCCCAGGTCAATTTTCAGCTTTCAGCACTGTCACACTTTGAATGACAATTGTGCCGTCATGCAACACTGTATGAAATATATATGAAATTTCACCATATGAAATTTTTATCATTTTTTTCACACAAATAGAGCTTTCTTTTGTTGGTAATTAATCGCCAATGGGTGTTTTTATTTTTTGTGCTATAAACAACAAAATGTTTTCTTTTTTTGTTTCTATTATAAAATTTTGCAATTGTGTGCGTTGATGAGGCTGCACTGATAGGCAGCACTGATGAGCAGCATTGATGGGCACTGATAGGCAGCACTGATGAGGTGGCATGGATAGGCAGCACTGATAGGAGGCACTGAGAGGCGACATTGATAGGTGGCACTGATGAGCTGGCACTGATGATACTGCACTGATGGGCAGGACTGATGGGTGGCACTGCAGGGCACAGGTGGGTGGCACTGCAGGGCACAGGTGGGTGGCACTGCAGGGCACAGGTGGGTGGCACTGATGGGTAAAGGCGGGTGGCACTGATGGGTACAGGTGGGCAGCACTGATGGGTAAAAGTGGTCAGCACTGCTGGGCACAGGTGGGATGATCAGTGCCGATCCCTTCGCTGACATTTGCCGGTTCTCGGCAGTACTTTCCTCATGCTGCAGGAAAGTTTAATCGCAACTGCATTTAGCAGTGATCTGCTGTGTCATTGGACACAGCTGATCATGTGTTAAAAGGCCGCAGTGATTGGCCGTTTACCATATGCCGTAATCAGCTGTGTCCGTAGGACACAGCGATCACCGGTGGCGCTGGGGGCACAGAGGGCGTGTTCTGGAATAGATGTCGTCGCAGGACCAGACAACCACGCTGTAGCCATCCTTCGGCTATAGTGTGGTTGGGAACTGGTTAATAATCCTCAAAGTGCTGCTGTGCTCAAAGGTGCTTCTCAGAAAAAAACAGGCAAGCCTTTTACTGAACCAAACTGATCTCAAGCTATAGAGCTCAAATGGGAAGATAGTGTCCAAACTCCACCTTGACACTCTCACTGACAAATCTAGGGAGGATGGATGAGTGACTGCGTGTTCACACCAGGAACTGGCTTAACCACTTCATACTGCTCTCCGCAGTAATATATGGAAGGGTTTAGACAAGAAAAACTTCATAGTACAACCCCATTAAAAACAAATGTTTGTTATAGCTAAAGTATTGTACTTACATTCAGTTGAGTGAAAGAGAGCAGTGGAAAAACAAATCAGCCGTGGTGTCAGTCCGTCGGCTGGTATGTGGTGGCATCAGACTCCACCCTACGTGTTTCCCCAAAAACAGCGTCCTCTGAGATTGATGGAGAGTAATATATGGAAGGGTTGGACAAGAAAAACTTCATAGTGAATCCCCATTAAAAACAAATTTTTATTATAGCTAAAGTATTGCACTTGCATTCAGATCTCCAATCTCAGAGGACACTGTTTTTGGGGAAACACGTAGGGCAGAGTCTTTCTGTGACGTCGCCACGTACCAGTCGACGGACTGACACCACAGCGGATTTGTTTTTCCTTCTTTAACCACTTGCCAAATGCAATCTAGCCAAATGGCCACTACAGAGAGGTCAGCTAGATCTGGGAGGGAGTCCTAATCTTATTAACAAATTCCATACAAATTAGCACCAAAAAATGATACTTGGCTCCGTATTCTCTAAAAGGAGTGGTACTGGGAGGTGGGTAGGGGGGTGGAACCAAGGGACGATGCTTGGAGGTGGGTGGGGGGGGGGGCGGAGACAAGAAGTGACTCAGAAGGGGGAAGTTCCTGCACCTATTCTCTGAGAAAAAAAAGGCTGGCTGCATATATCTTGCTTCATTGCTTTCTCAGCATGGGGAACATGTTACACATCTCCAGTATATTCCACTCCTTTCTCTCTCCTTTTGATCCTCTGACAGACTAGGTAAAAAAGATGGGACTTCAAATAGAAATACAGCCAATAATTTAATAGATGATTAAAATTTTACTTCCAAACATCTATCAATGCAAGCGTGTAGTAAAAAACGCCACTGGTGCCAGCTCCAGACAGGTGTGGGTGACATCAGCACAAATCTCCGCCTGTCCTTGACGTCGTTTATTCACAGATACAGTACTTATATATGGAGTTATGGTTTTTACTTGTTCCATTATTTTTTTTTATTTGACATAATAGTGCAACAATATTTAGATAAACGAACACTTTGTAAAACAGCTCATTCAGTTTAAAATAGCCGGGTGGAGTGTCAGGACAAGTCTGATCATTGGAGGAGAGTACACATAGCTTGAAAACTGAGGACAGTTTGCTCTCTTTCTTAGTGTGGTCAGCTTTTAATAGAAAAAAATGGAGGGAGTGTCAGGAACACCAGGGATTTCACACAAAGGAAGCAATGCAAAGAGAACAGGATACTTTTTCATACATGTACATGGTACAGCTGGAACATTTCAGAAATATGAAATGTTGGATTTACAACCACTTTAGGGAAATTCCAAAATGTTGTAGTTGTCCCTAGAATAGGAGATGAGGGGCAATCTTCCAATGTGCACATCTGTTTCTGTGGTAACTAAAGGGATGTTCCCCTGACTTTACAGTGATTTTTTTAACTTTTTGTTGTGTCTCTGAGATAGCAAATGAAGGGAAATCTCCCCAGTGAAATAAAGCAAAGAATAAAAATACAGTATCCCCAAAAAACAAAAAATAAAAGTCAAAAAATGAAATTTCCTTTCATTAGCAAACCAAAACAATTTTTGACTTTGGCTATATTTTAAAATAGAAAATAATAGAAATAATAGTAAATGGTTAAAAAAAGTGTGCAAATATGTGGTTGCGTGAGTTGAGTTGTACTTTTTTTGTTTTAGGAATTGGACAGACCTGCGGTGCACCACCAGTAGTACAATCTGGAGACATCACAGAAATAAAAGAAAAGACCTATCAATCAGGCTCTTCTGTAACATATAAGTGTGCAAATCATTATAAACTTGAAGGAAATCAAGTAATTACATGTAAAGATGGAGAATGGGACAAGGAGCCAGTCTGTCGAGGTATGGTGATTTTTAGTATTTATGGAGAGTTTTTCACACTTTGGCCTTCTGAGATAGGTGCACGTACTGTTTTTATATTATTTTCCCAACAATTTAAGTCTGGAGTCACTCAGTATCCGATAACATATACACACCAAATATGTACTCCTAGATGCAACGTACCTTTGTAAATTTTGTATGTGAATGTTGAAGCTTTGGCATGCACTAGTTTACAGAAAACAATGCATTTTCAAAAAACTTTAAATCTTTATTAAGATTTCAAAAAGAAAGGAATACAAAAACAAAATCACATCAGAAATTGCAGTATGCTGCTAGAGTTAAAACAACCCAAGTATTATAACAAAAATAGGGTGGTGTAATCCACAATCCTAGTGGAAGCGATGGTAGAAACAGATAATAAATGTTACCAATAGTGCAATTAAACATAGGAAGGAGGTTCTTATTGGATTTGTACTGGCAGTGGCTAATGATGAGAGTTTAAGGGTGTGGATTAGGCTTATACTTTGCCTTTAAGGTTGGGATCAGTTTTTAACATGAGTAATACATCTACAGTCTACGTATGATCCGGGATCCCAGTTTGAATAAAACTTGGGTAATGTGAAATGAACCTTAGTAAACATACTGTGTATTCAGTAGGGAAATGGTCATTAAGAATGGAAACAGTCTCAGAAAGAGTTGGAGGCTAAGGGCATTTCCAGTTCCTGGCAAGTGCTAAGTGAGCTGCTGTAAGGGTGTGTGTGCTATAAAGGTGTTAAATTTAGAAGACCACAAAGTCATTTACAGGCCCAATAGGATTCGAGATTCAGGGGGGAAAGGAACCTGAATTACAGAAGTTATAAATGTAGTGATATCTGACCAATAGAGAGTAAAATTTGGGCATCTTCCTGTACAATGGCAGGAATTCATTGACCGGCTCAAGGTGAGCGCAGGAGGGCCATTGCAAATGCACAGGAGGGCACATTGTATAAGAGGGCCGTTGCACATGGGCCAAATAAAAACAATCAGGACTGTGTCCATTTAATAAAAAAACATTTCTAGGCTAAAAAGTGCGTGTATTTGCAAATTGGTGAAAAATTAAGATACTGTACACATAACTGGTAACAGTCATTAGCAACCATTATAGCCCATCAATTCAGTGTTAAAATAAAACTACAGTCCTAAATATATTTTATACCTCTGGCATGAGCAGCAATGTCTAATATGTACAGTATATGTGACAATTAAATGGGCTTTCATTTTGGCCCTCTTTTTGAGAATCATAGGTATGCTGTTATGATGATTTTTTTAATTCAACACATTTTGAATTACAGACCTGGAAAAGCATAAATATTGGATATTTGGAAACTCCAAGCCATTGACTCAAAATTATTAAAGCCAGACAGAGCTTGGCAACTTGTCTTTTCAGGAGGCATTTAAAGGCAACTCCCATACTTCTGGATTCATAGGTGTACTTCAAGGGCAAGTGTAGTATGTTGTCTGAACAATGCCTGCATTGGGCTGCACTTGTCAGTTTTAAAGAGTACTGCTGCAACTACATTTAGTGCAGCCAGATGGCAAGTCTTTCTTAAAAGTCTGACTTGTAGCCAGTTTTATTTAAAAGGTTGCATGGAAAATAAATGCTTGCCATCCAGGCATTAACTAAACAGAAGAGATTCCTATCTCACAGGTGAAGGGCTTGTCCCAGTCGCCAACAAAACAAAACATTGTGCAAACCTTTTTCTTTCTCGTACAAAGCAAACATTCACATCCACAGCCCTCTCAGGTATGGCTTCCTGAGTCCCAGGCCAAGAGCAACCTCTTGCTCCAGTCCTGCTTTATTTATACCACCTGCTGGTGGTCACAGGTGGAAGGAAACTTTGGTTCAGAACCAACACTGCCAAGGTGGTCCAGAAAACCTGGACTGAATTCCACCTTAGTGCTCTACATATGAAAGCATGTGATGAGGTGATACATAGCATCCCTCAATCACCTCGCCTTTCATAATGTTACACTGTGTATACCTGCATGGCCACTTATAGCTGTTGATTTCTATGGATGGCTCCCTGGCAGGGAAATACACCTGAAGGTTACATTGTATGGACCCAGGTACCTATGTACATGAGGCCTAAGGCTGATTTACTAAAGTACTTCAGAACATTTCCACAATTAAAGGTTTGAGGATTCACTTCAATTATTCAGTCATGTGAAAAGAAAATCCCTGTTTACTTAAAGCGGAACTTCACTCTCTCAATTAACACTAACTATTTTTAATCCTTATGCTGCTAACATTAGTAAATAGATATGAAAGTACAGTGGGGATCGAAA